>OY754346.1:22054355-22458264 GCA_963572235.1 Caenorhabditis japonica
GAGAATGTTCTCCAACTCTGGAACTATCTGTTCCAACTCCTTTTGGCTCGCAGAGTTCGCCTGGAACTCTCTATGGCTATCCAGAAGATTTTCCACGATATGCTGCTCACTCTCGATCTGATGGACGATATCAAGAAGCGACTTCTTTCAGAAGACCTCGGAGCTCATTTGATGGACGTCGAGGACTTGCTTCAAAAGCACGCGCTTCTCGAATCCGACATTAACATTATTGGAGAGCGTGTCAACAACTCTATTGCTCAATCTCAACGCTTCCGCAATCCGGATGGCCCCGATGGAAGTGGCTATCAGCCGGTTGAGCCAGCAACCATTGATGAGAGATGCGATGTTCTCCAACAGAGATACAAAGAACTTCTCGATTTGGCTGCTGAGCGTAAGCGCCGTCTGGAAGATAACAAGAGACTCTGCCAGTTCTGGTGGGATGTTGCCGAGCTCGAGCACGGAATCAAGGAACAAGAACAGGTTCTCTCTTCTACCGACACTGGAAGGGACATCGTCACGGTTTCTCACTTGTTGGCCAAGCACAAGAACGCTGAGAACAATCTTCGTGACTTGGAGAAGTATCTCGATCGTCTCGATGTTTCTGGAAAGGAACTTCAAGATGAGAGCATTCCGGGAAGCGATAACATTCCTCCAAGGCTTGCCGAAATCCGCGACTACATCAACAAGCTCAAAGAGCTATCAGCTGCTCGCAAGGAACGACTTGCCGGTGGTGTGGAATACTATCAATTCTTCACCGATGCCGATGATGTTGATCGTTATCTCTACGACACTCTTCGTGTCATGTCATCAGAAGACGTTGGAAAAGACGAAGGAACTGTGCAACTTCTTATTAAGAAGCACGACGATGTCACCGACGAGCTCCAGAACTACGACCAGCACATCCAGGTATTGCACGCCAAGGCCGAGTCTCTTCCACAAGAAGCCAGAGAGCATCCAGACATCCGACAACGTTTGGATACTACTCTCCGACAAAAGGCCGAGCTCGAAAACCTTGCCCAACTCCGCAAGCAAAGACTCATCGATGCTCTTTCCTTGTACAAGTTGTACTCTGACGCCGACTCGGTCGAGTCGTGGATCGACGAGAAGGGAAAACTCTTGGCTACCCTTGTTCCTGGCCGCGATATCGAAGAGGTCGAGATCATGAAACATCGTTTCGACACTCTTGAGCAAGACATGAAGAACCAAGAGGCCAAGGTGGGAAATGTCAACGATCTGGCTCGCCAGTTGTTGAACGTGGAGCACCCGAACTCGGACGATATTCTTCACCGTCAGAACAAGCTCAATGCTCGCTGGGCTCAACTCCGCGACATGGTCGATCAAAAGAGAAACGAGCTCGAGAGAGCTCACCGTCTCGAGACCTTCCGCATCGATTGCCAAGAAACTGTCACCTGGATCGAGGACAAGACTCGTGTGCTCGAGGATTCCGATGCGCTCACCAACGACCTTTCGGGCGTCATGAAACTTCAGCGAAGACTCTCGATGATGGAACGCGATTTGGGAGCCATTCAGGCGAAACTCGAGTCGCTTCACAAGGAAGCCGACGAGATCGAAAAGGAGCGGCCACAAGAGGCTCAGGCTATCCGCGAAGACATCAAGAGAATCCACCAGGTTTGGGATATTCTCAACAAGAAGGTTCGCGAGCACGAGGCTAAACTCGACGAGGCCGGAGACCTTCAACGCTTCCTCCGCGATTTGGATCACTTCCAAGCCTGGCTCACCGCCACACAAAGACAAGTCGCCTCCGAGGAAGAGCCACAATCTCTTGCCGAGGCTGAGCAACTTCTCAACCAACACGCCGCGATCCGCGAGGAGATCGACGGATACGCCGAGGACTACAAGAAGATGCGCGCAATGGGAGATCGTGTCACTCAAGATCAAACCGATCCTCAGTACATGTTCCTTCGTCAACGTCTTGCCGGACTCCAGGAGGGATGGGAAGAGCTCCAACGTATGTGGGACAACCGTCAACACCTTCTTTCCCAAGGGCTCAACCTCCAGATGTTCCTTCGCGACGCCAAGCAAGCCGAAGTTATGCTTTCCCAACAAGAAAACTATTTGGCCAAGGACGACGTGCCACAATCGTTGGAACAGGCAGAGAACCAACTCAAGAGACACCAAGACTTTATCACCACCATGGACGCCAACGATGAGAAGATTCGTGCCGTCGGCATGTTCGGAGACCAGCTGTGCCAAGATGGGCACTACGCTGCTGATAAGATCCACAAGAAGGCTAGAAATATCGATGAGCGTCGCGGAGCCAATCGCGAGAGGGCTCAAGAGGTGCTCAAGAAGTTGAAGGACGCGCTTTCTTTGCAACAATTCTTGTCCGACTGCGACGAGTTGAGAGAATGGATCGAGGAGAAGATGATTCGTGCTCAAGACGAGACGTACAGAGATGCCAAGACGATCACTTCCAAGTTTGTCAGACACCAGGCATTCCAATCGGAACTTGTGGCCAACAAGGAACGTCTCGATCAACTCAAACACGCCGCCATCAATCTTGGAGACGACAAGCCAGAGTACCACGGAACCATCGACCCACAAATCGAGGAGCTCGCCACCCAATGGGAGGAGTTGGAGAAGACCACAGAGGAGAAGGGACAAAAGTTGTTCGATGCGAACCGCCAACAACTTTACGTGCAAAGTATTGCTGACATGAAAGAATGGGCTACCCAGTTGGAGAACGAGATGACTCGCGAAGATCAACCAGCCGATCTTACCACTGTCAATGTGGCTATGCAGAAGCAGCATTTGATCGAGACCGAAATGATCAAGAAGGCTCAACACATTGATCAGCTCATGGAGATGGAGCCACAACTCGAAGAACTTCACCCAGAAGAGCTCGAGAACATTCGGGCTCACCGTCTGGCTGTTCAAGAGCAACTCCAACGTCTTCAAGCTCCATTGGACGATCGCCGCAAGGCTTTGGAACGCAAGAAGGCCGCCTTCCAGTTTGGACGCGATGTCGATGATGAAAAGTTGTGGATCTCGGAGAGACTCAACCTCGCCAGAGCCCAAAACCTTGGAGAGAACCTTCCAGACTGTCATCGTCTTCAAAAGAACCTCCAGCTCTTGTCGAACGAAATCGATAATCACGAGCCATGGATCAACCAGATCTGCAATAATGGTCAGGAGTTGATTGATGAGGGTCATGCCAACGGACCAGCGTTCGAGAAGAAGATTCAGGAACTTCGTGGAGCTTGGCAAGAGTTGAAGGACGCTGTGAAGGAGAGAAAGAGCAATCTTGGAGAGAGCGAGAAGGCTCATCAATTCTTGTACGATTGCGGAGAGGCTGAGGCTTGGATGAGCGAACAAGAACTGTACATGATGCAGGATGAGAGAGGCAAAGACGAGTTCTCCACCAAGAACCAGATCAAGAAGCACGAACGTCTTCAAGCAGACATTGACAAGTTTGCCGACACGATCCGAGCTCTTGCCACCAAGGCACACAAGTTTGTCGACGAGAATTCACCACTCAGCGAGCAAATCACTGTTCGTCAAGCTCAAATCGAGAAGCTTTACGCAGGACTTCAAGATCTGTCCAAGGAACGAAGAAAGAGACTCGAAGAGACGCTGGAACTCTACGCTCTCCATCGCGAGATCGACGATCTTCTTCAATGGATCGCCGACAAGGAAGTGGTTGCCGGAAGCCAAGAGAACGGACAAGACTACGAACACGTCCAGATGCTACAGGAGCGCTTCCAACAATTTGCTCGGGACACCGAGAACATTGGATCCGAGCGTGTGGCAAATGCCAACGACGGATGTGACGCTCTGATTGCCAACGGACACACTGACGCACCAACCATCGCTTTGTGGAAGGATTCGTTGAACGAGGCGTGGGAGAACCTGCTCGAGTTGATGGACACTCGTGCCCAGATTCTCGAAGCTTCCCGACTTCTCCACAAGTTCTATCACGATTGCCGCGATTGTCTGTCCAGAATCATGGAGAAGACGCACGCGATGCCAGAAGATCTTGGTCGCGATTCGAGCAGTGTTGGTGCTCTCTCGAGAAAGCACCAAAACTATCTGAAGGACATTGCCGCCATCGGAGAGCAAGTGGCGCAGATCGAACGAGACGCCGCCGAGCTCCGAGATGGATACGCTGGCGACAAGGCGCTCGACATTGGATCTCGTGAAAGTGAGGTTGTCAAGGCGTGGAGACACCTTCGCGGACTCTGCGACGCTCGTACTTCTCGTCTCATGGACACGTCGGATCTGTTCAAGTTTATGAACATGGTTCGCGATTTGTTGTTGTGGATGGACGAGGTGAAGAGGGAGATGAACTCTCAGGAGAGACCAAAGGATGTCAGTGGCGTCGAGTTGCTTATGAACAATCATCAGTCGCTAAAGGCGGAAATTGATGCTCGCGAGGAGAACTTTAACGCGTGCATCTCACTGGGTAGAGATCTGCTCAACAGGAAGCATTATGCTTCTAGCGAAATCGAGAAGAAGTTGATCAAGCTGACGACCGAAAGAGCGGAAATGATGCGCAGATGGGAGGATCGATGGGAGTATCTGCAGCTCAGTAAGTTTCTTTAATATATGAATAATTTAGCGTACAAACTGTATTAGAGGTTTTTGGCGCGCTTCAATTACGGAGAGAGAGAGAGAGAGAGAAAAAACAGTTAGAGAAACGAGATTTTCCCACGATATAGCATTGAAGAGACGCAGAAGGTGAGGAGGTCTGTGTCTCTTCACTATCAATGCTATGTATATCGTGGGGGAATCTCGTTTCTCTACCTGTTGTTTTGAAACATATTTCAACATTGCGTGACAGCGCTCCTTACTGAGAATCTATATTTTTTAACCTTTCTGTTTCTTGCAGTCTTGGAAGTGTACCAATTCGCACGCGACGCTGCTGTCGCCGAATCTTGGCTCTTCGCCCAAGAGCCCTATCTCATCTCGAGGGAATACGGTAGAAACCTCGAAGAAACCATCAAACTCATCAAAAAGCACGAGGCTTTCGAGAAATCGGCCATCGCGCAAGAGGAACGGTTCTTGGCGCTCGAGAAGTTGACAACTGTGAGTTTTCTGGGCAAGTGTCGCTGTTTAACATCGCTGCAAGACCTGCGGAATATTGGAGCGTCGTAACTGAATTTCGCCCTTCAACACGTAGTAGTGAAAAAAGAGAGATAGTGAGAGCGAAGGAGGTTAGACCGCGGGCATGTCTACACACTCACCCACAGCCCACAGAGGTGGCCGCGTGGCGCAGTCGGTAACGTTTGCGCGCACCGAGCGAGAGGTGTTGGGTTTGACCCCCGCCCGCTGGTCTCGGTGATGATTCACCTAGCTCACTCAGACATACAACTGGTGATAAACCTCTTTCCCCGTCTTAGAGACCGTTTTGCATTTTTTTTTGGAAATTATGGAAAAAGCTCGGTTTTTTGCCTTTTAAAATGACAAATTGCTGCGAGACCTGCTGGAAGATCAATCGGAAGACCTCATCAAAAACCCACTTTCAGTTCGAGTTGAAAGAGTCGCAACATCACGAAGAGGAGGCCCAAAAGCGGCGAGGAGGACCCGCCCATATTGGCAGCCCATCTCGTTCGACACCGGCCGCCGAGACATCTTTTACCGCCCACGATGATGGTAAGTTTTGAAAAAAAAAACATTCTTTTTCTTCTTTTTTTCCTTGTTTTTTACTCTACGTTGTTTTTTGGTTGTTTACCAATTAACCACCAATTCTTACGTGTGTTGTGTTGTTTCTCACCATCGTGTGCATTGTTTCAGACGCCGACATAACCAACAGCAGTCTGGAAAGTCATCGCAAGTCTTCACACGGTCAGAGTTTCACCGTTTCCTTATTTTTTTTTTGCAACTCACCTAATCCATACCGAACGTTCAAGCTAGTCGTAGTTTTGTTTCGTTTTTCGCGTACCGTGTCGTTGTTATTTGCAGAGAAACGATTGGCACACTCGGAATCGAGCAGCTGGAGGAAATCATTGGCGCGCGCGCCAAAATTCGACAGCAAGGATCCAAAGGGTACTTGGTTTTTTTGTTGTTTGCTTTTCAATGTAGTGGAGTGATCAGAGAGTTCATAAATCTACATATTAGAATGAAGGACACGTTTTTTAAATGTGCGCAATTTCAGGGTCTAAACAAGGAGAAGCGTTCGAAGGAACGATTATTCGAAAACACACGTACGAGAGTTTGGACCGAAAGGCCCAGAATCGCTCGTGGGAAAAGTTGTATGCGGTGCTCCGGCACAATGAGCTCACTTTCTACAAGGATCCTAAACACCAGTGAGTTTTTATTTGTCTTTTTTTTTGCAAAATGAGCACCCGAATGTCACGACTATTAGCCGAAAATTGCATTTTCCTAATTTTTCGGATAAACACTTGCTCGTCGGTTCAGCTGTCTGCATACTCGAAATTTGATTTTACGACATATTTTTGTACGCAAACACATGATTTGACGCGCAAATGCAAAAATTTGTTTTTTTTTCCAAAAAAAAGGTAAAAATTTAAAATTTTCTACAAAAAATATTTGAAACGCCAAAAAATATCAAAATTTTTAATAATGGAAGAAAGAAAAAAAAAACGAAAAATAAAAAAGCGCGCTTTCGGGACATTTCTCGCCCAAAATTGGCGGGTATTTGGCTATTAGCCATAACTGGCGCATAATTGGCGCGTATATGGCGGGCACATGGCTGTCAGCCGATTGAAAAAACCATACGTTATAGGCAGATATGTGGCTAATAGCCGCTGAAAAATGGTCCCTAACATATTTGACGGCTAATAGCCAAAGCAGGACTGTTACAAAACTAAATTCCCACTTTTCAGAGAAGAAGCCGCGCACGGAGAGGTGCCCATGTCGCTGCCGGGATGCTCGGTGAACGTGGCGTCGGACTACCAAAAGAAGAAGAATGTGTTGTCGCTGAGGTTGCCGGTCGGCGCCGAATACCTGCTGCAGTGTGGCAGTGACGAGGACATGCAGCGATGGCTGACAGAGCTGCAAGTGGCCACCGGTCAGGCCCAACTGGAAGAGGCGAGCCGTTCGCAGACACTACCAGGTAATGCGATTTGTAGCAGTTTGTCTGCGTCTCCACAGTGGCGGGCAGCAAAGCATGCCTGCGTCTCCACAGTGGAGAGCGGCAAAGCTTGTCTGCGTCTCTACAGTGGAGAGCGGCAAACCATGTCTGCATCTCCACAGTGGAGAGCGGCGAAGCATGTCTGCGTCTCCACTGTGGAGAGCAGACAAGCATGTCTGCGTCTCCACAGTGGAGAACAGCAAAGCATGTCTGCGTCTCCGCAGTGGAGAGCGGCAAAGCTTGTCTGCGTCTCTACAGTGGAGAGCGGCGAAGCATGTCTGCGTCTCCACTGTGGAGAGCAGACAAGCATGACTGCGTCTCCGCAGTGGAGAGCAGCAAAGCATGTCTGCGTCTCCGCAGTGGAGAGCGGCAAAGCTTGTCTGCGTCTCTACAGTGGAGAGCGGCGAAGCATGTCTGCGTCTCCACTGTGGAGAGCAGACAAGCATGTCTGCGTCTCCGCAGTGGAGAGCAGCAAAGCATGTCTGCGTCTCCGCAGTGGAGAGCGGCAAAGCTTGTCTGCGTCTCTACAGTGGAGAGCGGCGAAGCATGTCTGCGTCTCCACTGTGGAGAGCAGACAAGCATGTCTGCGTCTCCACAGTGGAGAACAGCAAAGCATGTCTGCGTCTCCACAGTGGAGAGCAGCAAAGCGTGTTCTTGGTCTCAAAATCCGGAATCCATAATTGACAACGTTTCAGCGGAAGGCAGTGCGACGAAGAAGAAGGGAGGATTCTTCTCCAGAGGCAAAAAGTAGAAATTCACCACATTAAGCAGGGAGGGTAATGGGACACACTCACCTTTTTGGATCGCGGATCGAATTGGCCTGATTTGAGGATCGAACGAATCTCTCCATTTCGCTCACGAGACAGTCTTTCTTTCTTTCTTTTTTTTTTTCTACCACCCACCAATTTTATGAACCCAATTCAACCCATCCCACACCCTTGCTTTGCTCTCCATCCCAGTCAGCTCATGAGCTCTTTTTGACATACGGTTTCTCCTTTTTTTCGTTTTCGTCGCCCCGCCCCTTTTTCATCCTACATTTAGGCATTAATATTATTCCTGTCCCCACGCTTTCACGTAGTAGCACCAAAGATAGCCTTGTACACGTCCGTCTCGAGCTCGCCTAGGGAAATCGGCATCCCGAAAGTGTTGTAGAGATGGGACGGACGCTAATCCTAATCGAACCTCGGTATTTTGTTTTTTTTTCTGTCTTCCATTTATTTGTTTTTCCAGCTTCACACTGCTTTTCATTTGAAAAAAATCTCCCCCCACCCACCCACTGTCTTCTGGCGCATTTTGGCACCTCATAAAAAAGACCCCGCTCGCTTTCATTTAGACCCTAATAAGACAAAGAAGAACGACAACAACAACAACAACAACAACAAGTTTCACGTTTTCTTTCACCCCCAATAAAATGGTTTTTTATTTTTATTTTTTCAATCTAATTAGCCTTTTTTGTCCGTCTGCTTGTTCTCTCTCACCACCCACACTAACTGCCCTGTTTGCGACTGATCTGACTCTTTTTTTTTTCTTTTTTTAAACCCCTACTAATAATAATAATAATAATAATGAGAATTGTAATTAATAACCAGTACCAGTAACAGAGGAAGCTGTGAGATCCTAGAATTTTTACCAGAAAATTCGATTTGTCCTTCCTTCCTTCCTTCCTTCCATCCTTTCTTTTCCCTTTCCTTACTTTTTTGTTTTTGTGCGAGAAAATGTTGAATTTTTGTTTTTTTTTTCTTTCTCTTCCCAAGGTCTTCAAATGACGCAGCTTTACCACTTTCCCCCTATTTTTTGTGCACTAATAAATCTTAACTTTTTTCCCGCTTTCTTTTAACATCTATCCGGGGGAAGTGACATGGGAGTCCGCAGACTGTTACAGGACAGTCTAGGACAATTTCAAGATGTTTTTGGGTAACTTTGTGGAGACTGTTGATAGACAGTTTAACTTCATTTTAACTTTGCGTAGACTGTCTGGTGTTTTCACATATTGCTATGGGCAGTCTATTCAATTTTAAGCTCTTTTTGGGTTAACTTTGTGTAGACTGTTAAATGACAGCTAAACTTTATTTTAACTGCTCGCAGACTGTCTAGGGTTTTCACAGACCGTTGTGCAACAGTCCACAAAGTTTCGCACTTTTTTGGGGTTGACTTTGTGTAGACTGTTGCTAGAATGCCAGCAGACTGCTAGTAGACTGTCTGGTGTTTTCTCAGACTGTTATGTAACACTCTAGGTCAATTTTTTGTTATTTCGAGTCAACTTTGTGTAAACTGTTTCCAGAATGCTTGTAGATAGCTGAACTTCATGTTAACTGTTTGCAGACTGTTGTTAGAAAGTTTGGAGAAAGTTTAACTTTCTTTTAACCGCTCGTAAAATGTCCAGTGTTTTACAGATCGTCATGGGACAGCCTATGTCACTTTCAAGGTCTTATTGAGTTAACTTTGTGTAGACTGTTTCCAGAATGCTTTTAAACAGCTTAACTTCATGTTAACTGCTTGTAGACTGTTGTTAAAATGCTAGTAGACAACTGAGCTTCATTTGAACTGCTCGTAGACTGTTGCTTAACACGTAGACGGCACCCAGAGTCATTTCCTAACTCTTTGGAGTGAACTTTGTGTAGACTGTTTCCAGAATGCTAGTAGAAAGCTAAACCTCTTTTTAACAGCTCGTAGACTGTCTGCGGTTTTTACGGTCGGTTATGAAACAGTCAATTTCATTTTCCCACACTGTTTTAGTTAACTTTGTATAGACTTTTGACAGAATGTTTGTAGAGAGTTGAACTTAATTTTAACTGCTTGTAGACTGTTGCTAATCATGACGTGATTTTCCAATTATAAAGTTCCTGTTTTTTGCAGTTTTCTCGCACAAGTTACGAAAAAATTAGAAGTATCAAATCATGCGATTTTTTTTTTTGCAATTTCAGCGAGTTTTTAGCAAGGATTCAAGGTTTTTTGATGGAAAATCTCAAATTGCGCGTAAGGTTTGGTGGCAATGCAGATTTTCTTTTTTTTCACAATGATTAAACTTTGTGATACGAAACCGCGAAAATGTTGCCATTTGAATAGTCTAGGCCATTTTCACACTCCTTTTGGGATAACTTCGTGTAGACTGTCGTTAGAATGCTAGTAGACAGCTGAACTTTTTTTTAACATCTCGTCGACTGTTTCTTTACATTTAGACAACAGTTTACGCTCGTTTGGGGTTAACTTTGTGTAGGCCGTTAGTAAACAACTCAACTTCATTTTAACTGCTCACAGACTTTGGGCTGACTTTGTGTAGACTGTTAGTTGATTTCTAAATTTCACTTTAACTGCTCGCGGACTTTAGGCAACAGTCTAGGCCAATTTCACGCTCTTTAGGGTAAAATTTGAGTAGACTGTTGGTAGACAGTTTAACTTAATTTTAACTGCTTACAGACTGTCGTTAGAATGCTTGTAGGCAGCTGAACTTTGTTTTAACTGCTCGCAAACTGTTGCTAATCATGTAGAAAGTAGTCTGGGCCATTTTTACATTTTCTCTGGTCAAATTTGTGTAGACTGCTAGTGGAAAGTTTAACTTCATTTTAACTGCTCGCAGACTGTTGTTAGACTGTTAGTAGATTGCTTAACTTTATTTTAGCTGTTCGTAGACTGTTTTGCTAGCCCCACTAGTTCGTATGATGTTTTCGTGCCCTCGATGAAAACTAAAAAAAAGAAGAAGAGCATGACATCGTTTTTTTTGTCTATGTCCCCTAAAAAGGGAACAAATATTGTGGGGCTCCAATTGCACATTCTGAAGAAGAAGAAGAATAAGAAGAAGAAAGAATAGACATTTCTATTTCTCTCCCGCTCTTTTTTTTGAGATGGATTGAAAAAATGAACAAAAAAAAAAGAAAAAAGGAAGGGAGAGAAAGAGAGAGAGAGAGACAGAGTTTTGTCTATTCTATGTGTGAGTGTTTGTTTGGTTTGCACTGAATAAGAGCGTCGTCTTCTTTTCTTTTTTTTTCGCGCTCGGACACCCTTGAATTTCTTTTTCTCCTCGTTCTGTCTCTCTTTCTGGCTCTTCACGGTGAAAAAAAGTCTACGAGCAGTTAAAATGAAGTTCATCTGTCTAAAAGCTATCTAACAACAGTCTGCGAGCAGTTAAAACGAAGTTTAGCTGTGAACTGAAAGTCTACACAAAGTTGACCCAAAAAAGTGCGAAAATAACGTAGACTGTTAGATGGCCGTCAGTGAGAAGTTAAAATGATGTTTAACAGTCTGCTAGCAGTCTACAGGAAGTTGACAGTTTTGTGTGCGCATATTGCCCAGGTGTGTCCAGATTTGGGCGCGCGTGAAATCCGACCGTGTACGTCATTGAGCCGGGTCGCTAGCTGGCTTGGCTCCGCTCGGCTCGGTTCGGCTCGCCGAGACAAGCCAAGCCCTCTTCTCTCTATCTCTCTCACTCTCACTCTCTATGTCTATTCTTCTATCGATCTCTGAGTGGCTAGCTTCTCGCTCCTTCTTTTTCTTCATACCAACTTTATGTCCTTCTTTGCTCTGACCCAAATAAATGACACCCGCATCACATAAATAAGAAAAAAATCAAGTTTTTGTTTCCCCATCTTTGCCTTTTTCCGCCATCGAAAACATCGTCTCGTCCGCCTATACTAATTGTCATCCTCCCTGCGTCTCTCCGTCTCGCACACTCTAAATCTCAATTTCCACTAAATTCTTGACGTGTCGGCCACAACGTCAAACCAACAGGTGCAATATTTCAAAAGTGGCTGCTTTACGATATTGTATTTTTTGTTAATTTTTTTTTCTACGCGTATTAATGTAGTTTGAGAGCAGTTAAAAATAACAGATAAACCAAAAAAAGAGCGTTAAAATAGTCTAGACTGTTGTCTAAATGTTAAAATAAAGTTTACGAGCAGTTAAAATGAAGTTCACCTTTCTCCAAACTTTCTAACAACAGTCTGCACAAAGTTAACCCAAAAAAAGGGAAAATAGTTTAGACCGTAGCTTGAATGGTAAGAAAAAGTTTGCGAGCAGTTAAAGTGAAGTTTAGCAGTCTACTAACAGTCTACACAAAGTTAGCCCAAAGTCTGCGAGCAGTTAGAATAAAGTTAAACTGTTCCCAAACTTTCTGACAAAAGTCTGCACAAAGTCAACTCGAAGAGCGTGTGAAAATTGTCGAGACTGTTGTCTGAAGTCTGCAAACACACACAAAGTTAGCCAAAAGTCTGCGGGCAGTTAGAATCAAGTTGAACTTTCTAGTAACAGTCTGAACACAGTTAACCCAAAAAAAGAGAGTGAAAATAGCCTAGACTGTTTTTTGACTGTTGGGAAAAAGTCTGCGAGCAGTTAAAATGAAGTTCAACTTTTTGAAAACTTTCTAACAACAGTCTGCACATAGTTAACCCAAAAAATTGGAAAATAGTCTAGACCGTAGGTTGAGTGTTAAGAAAAAGTTTGCGAGCAGTTGAACTGAGGTTGAGTTGTCTACTAACTTTCTACAAAAAGTTAACCAGAAGTCTGCGAGCAGTTAAAATGAAGTTCAGTTCAACTTTCTCCAAACTTTCTAACAATTGTCTGCACAAAGTTAACCCAAAAAAATGGGAAAATAGTCTAGACTGTTGTTTGAAGTGCGCGAGCAGTTCAAGTAAAGTTTAGCAGTCTACTAACAGTCTACACAAAGTTAACCAGAAGTTAGTGAGAAGTTAAACTATCTATTAACAGTCTACACATAGTTTACCCGAAAATAGCGTGAAAATGACCTGAACTGTTGTCTAAAGTCCTCACGCCGTTAAAATCTCTCAAAAGTCTACACAAAGTTAGCCCAAAGTATGCGAGCAGTCAAAATAAAGTTTGAGTAGTCTCACCTCTCATCGCCCTGGGTGCGTGCACCCACTTTTGAACTGTTTGAATAGCCTTTGTGTGCACTTTTCTCCCCATTTACCCAACAACTCATACTTTCACTTTCTCTCTCTCTCTCTCCTTCTCTTTCTTACTCACCTTCTTCTCTTCCACCCTTAAGAGCCCAGCCTAGCCTTTTCATATATAAATTCACACCACAGACGTGACAACCTTTTGGCCATTTGACGACGCTTGCCCGCCCATCATCCACCATTTCCCAAAATTACTAGCCATTAATCTCGACGCCATCCATCCATCTAGATGCTGCTACTGCGCGACGAACAGGTGCCATTGCTGTTGAAGCGAAAGCACGTCGTGTCCGGCTATCGGCCGCTCAATCAGCCAGCCTTGTTTTATGTCAAATCGGCATTTTCGCCGCACAATGAAGTGGTCAGTGACTATTGATTAGGAAGTAAGTTGGTATCATAATTTTTTTAAATTTCAGTTCAACTTTTGGACGCACTTACTTCCCGCCATTATCCTGTTCTTCGCCTACTTTGTCCCCGAACTCATGTCCCCACTGCCACGTGTACCCGTGCTGATCCTTCAAGTCGGAATCCTCCTGCTACTCATCGCCTCATCGTCCGCTCATCTGATGCACTCGCGTTCGGAGCTTGACCATGTATTTTGGTTTTTGATCGATTTCTCTGGGATCGCACTTTTTGGGATTACGATTGGACTTCAACGTTACAGTTCCAGTGATCATATGAGCCTGGCGATGAAAATTGTGAGTTTTGTTGTTGGGCATGCCAGCTATAATGAAATTTTTCTACTGAAATTGTAGTTTTTTCAATATTTCACCCAAAAATTGATGTATTTTCAAGCAATTCGAACCATGGTCTAATTATTCAGGATAAAACGTTCATATTAAGTTAACAACGGGCATTTTTGAATGAAAAATGGCGGAGCCTTAGGGTTTTGAAATGTGCAAAAATGAAACTTTAATTTTGGAGGCAGAAAATAAGTTTGATTACTCAAAACGAATCATGACGCGATAGAGGAGTTTTTTGCAAATATTTTGAGCGTTTGAAAGTTGTAAAAAACTGAGAATTGACAGATCCTTGAGCTTTTGAGCTTTTGAAAGATTCATAACTTTCCCATGCTCCGCCAATTTCCTACAAAAATTTCTCAATTTTGGACTGAAATCAAGCTTTAACCGTGAATAATCTGAAAATGGAGCGTGATACTCGAAAAATTGAGCAAATTATTGGAAAAAATACGTTTTTCTGTTTTTGGTATGTCTGCGTCTCCACAGTGCAGAGCAGAAAAGTTTATCTACACGCGTACAAAACCAAAAGACGCAGAGAAATCATACTTTTCCAGTTCTACGTCCCGCTCCTGATGATTGTCGTGCTCGGCGGTCAGTACTTTTCCACGTGCTACCTGTTCGTCTTCAAACCGCACTACAAACGACGAATGGAGCTTCGTATGGGCTCTTGTTTTTTGCTCGCCTGTTGGCTCTACATTCCGCTGCATTATAGATATCAGGTTGGATTTTTTTTGTTGCAAGAAATTATTGTGTTTTCAATCGACTTGCGACATGAGAACGCGAAACTCCGCCCACTCATTTGTGCGCGACCACGCGAACACAGTGATATTTGAAGAGACGCAGACAGAACGAGAGAGAGAGAGAGAGAGAGAGTGCAGAGAATTGATAGATGCTGTGCGATTGGAGCGAAATAGAATTGCAGCGCTTAATACCGAGTATATTTATGTGTTTACCTCAAATTTGCAGATGGATTCCAGCGGGGACGACACTGCGCTTCCACTGCACTCGAGAGCATTTCAATGGCTCGTCGTGTCGGGAATATTCATGGGTGCTCACATTCCTGAGCGCTTTGCACCTGGATTCTTTGATATTGTTGGATACGGGCATCAGGTGAGAATAGATCTGAACTATGACGCAGACGGCGAGACGGCGCCTCCTTTCTCTAGCGCCTCCACCAGCGGTGCGCTCTCTTGACCTCACCGTCTCGCTGTCTGCGTGGCAGTCTTATCACGTTACGACGCTCCACAGTTACGCACTGTATAGTGTTTATCGTCGCTGCAAACCCTGCGGAATATTGGAGCGTCGAAACTATATTTCGCTCACAATCGAGCTTTCTCAAAGAGTGATACATGTTTCGAAAGAGAATTTCAAGGAGATTTCAAAACTGTTGTTAGTTTTTGATAAACGCAGACGATTTTCGAAAAAATTGGATTTAAAATTTTCAGCGAAAAGTTTAATGAGGGTTTTGATTTTCATCGAATTTTTCGATTTTTTCCAAAAAAATTGAATATTTTTCGAATTTCTGCGAATTTTTTGATTTTTTTTTCGAAATATCTGAATTTCGGCAAATTTTTCGATTTTTTTTTTCAAAATTCGATTTTTTAATTTCGATTTTTTAATTTTTAATTTCAGGGAATTTTTTGAATTTTTTTTCTGAAATTTCGATTTTTTTCAAAATTTCTGAATTTTTTGAATTTTTTGAATTTTAGCGAAATTTTCGATTTTTTGAAAATTTTTTCGAATTTCTGCGAATTTTTTGATTTTTTTTTTCAAAATTTCTGAATTTTAGCGATTCTTCGATTTTTTTTTAATTTCAGCGAATTTTTCAATTATTAAAAAAAATTGAGCGAAATTTTCGATTTTTTCTGAATTTTCGATTTTTTTTCGAACTTTTTCAAAAATTTTGAATATTTTTCGAATTTCAGTGCAATTTTTGATTTTTTTTCAAAATTTCTGAATTTCAGCGAATTTTTCAGTTTTTTCTAAAATTTTGGGTATTTCAGCTATTTTTTTGAGTTTTTCAAAAATTTTGAATATTTTTCGAAGCGAATTTTTCGATTTTTTTCTAATTTAGATCCGATTAGAACTGCTAGGGAATAAACCTGACTGAGCGAAATTAAGTTACGACGCTCCAAAATTCCGCGTTGCACGGTGTGGTGTTTATCGTAGCTCTTTTATAGAATTACGGTCATCTAAATGAGAGCGGACAAAAGGGGTTCTCTGCGTCTCTCATCTCCATCATGCAATAAAAGCAGCATTTTTCTCAGAAAATGTTATTTCCAGTCTGGAAAACAACAGGAAAATCGTTTTTCAGAAAACAAAATTTTGCAAATCGTGTTAAGAGTGTGATGACGGTGAGAGACGCTGAGAAAATTAATATCCTGACGTCATCGATTCAGCAAAACAATAATTTCCAGCTCTTCCACTTGTGCATCGACATGGTCGCCTGGAACCTCCTAGACGCTGCGCACATTGACTGCTCGAGTGACGAAGGACACGTGCATCTTCCACGCAACATTGTCGCCGTCATCGCCCTTTTCGCATCAATCGCAATTATAGGCTTCAACGTGCATTCTATGATGCAGAAGGCAAAGACGAAACGATTTGACGAGTAAAATTTTTGATCTATGGAGTTTTTAACTGCAGATGATGATCTCTTTTTGGTTCAAATTGCTATGATTATGATTATTTTACAATTCGGGTTCTCTTGCAAGAAAAAAAAAATACATTGATTGCACAAAATGCTTTATTTATTTATTTATTTATTTATTCAACAATGCAAGACAGATGCAGGCGCAGCCGCCTTTAAATATGGCACGAATCGCGAATCTTGTGCCACATTTCCTCTGTCATCACATACATTGGAACCGGCTTCGAAAAACCGTTAAACGTGGTCGCAGCGGCCAACGTGTATGCTCCCATGTCCGGATAATATAGCCAATCGCCAACAGCCATCTTTGGCAGAAGCTTCTTGTCCTCCACCAAGTCCAGGCTGTCACAAGTTGGTCCCCAGATTGTTGACACCATACTTGGCGAATTTTCAGCCACGTCAAACAGCGGGTAGCCGATTGGATGAGCGTGATCGAACAGGATGCAGTTGAACGATCCGTAGACGCCGTCGTTGATGTAGTACATGAAGCCGGGCTCGGCGTCGTCGGCGGCATTCTTGGTGATTTTAGATGCAGGGACTTGTGTGGCGTGGATGATGTTGGCGACCAGGCTGAAGGGTCCTGCGGCGAAGAATCGGCCGGGCTCGGCGATGAGGCGTTTGTCAGTGTCTGGGAAGAACTCGTCGATCGCGTCGCGGATGGTTTCGGCGATCTGTAATAGTATTAAAAATTAGAACTGTTTCTCTCCAATTTTTGCCGCCAACGGCCACGCGCTGCGGTTGCGTCGCCTGGCAAAGCTGTCTCTTGTCTGCGTATCCAGGTTGAAATATTAAATTGAAATATACATACAGTACTGGCCATAAAGAATGCGACAACTGGTTTTTTGACGATAACTTCTTGGAAAGTTAACTTTTTGACCCGAATTTCTTACTGTATCTGCAATCGAACCTCACGAAAACTTGCGTACTTGCGAATTGCATCATTCTTCAAAAAAAAATTTTTTTATTTATTTTTTAAGTTTTTCTCATTTTTGCACTTTTTTCATGTATTTCAGTTTTTTGTATAAAGTTGAATGTAAATTAATTGGGAGTAGTTCTAATTAGTTTTTTATTGTTTTTCAGCCATAGTCAGACCATTTGGGAAAAAACTTTCACTGTGGACGTTCGAAAAAGCATCGTACGTGGACATGAACTAGGCGCGCATCCGAAGATACTCGCTGCCTAGTTTGGTTCTTCTTCCAGCGAAATTTAACGTGGTTTGAAGAATAATCGTGACGATGTAAGGTTTCAATTAGCTTTCTAAACTAATTTCGACTATTCAGGATGGTGTAGTTCATCGTCAATCTCCAGGAAGACCCCGAACCACTTCCGGAGCTATGGATCGAAATATCTTGCGCTCGTGCCGAGAAGATCCTAGACGCATATCTACGGATATTCAAGTTTCCGTGACGTCTCCAAATGAGCCGGTGCCATCGAGAAGGACTATTAGAAGACGTCTGCAAGTTGCTGGACTGCACGGACGAAGACCAGTCAAAAAGCCACTCGTTAGTCTAAAAACCGGAAAGCTCGCGTTGAATGGGCTAAACAGCACTTGTCCTGGGGACCTCGAGAGTGGGCTAATCACATCTGGAGCGACGAATCGAAGTTAAATCTGTTCGTGTGGTATTCAACTGATGGTATTCAATGGATTCGACGTCCTATTGGCTCCAGATATGCTCCTCAGTACCAATGTCCGACGGTAAAACATGGAGGAGGATCTGAGATGGTTTGGGGATGCTTCTCCGACACTTCCATGGGTCCATTGAAGAGAATTGTTGGAACCACGGACGATATGTGTACCAAGACATCCTGGAGAACACAATGCGACTATGGGCAAGAGCAAATTTGGGCCGATCGTGGTTGTTTCAGCAGGATAATGACCCAAAGCACACTTCGGGTCATGTTGCCAATTGGTTTCGACGTCGCCGTGTGGATCTCCTGGAATGGCTAAGTCAGTCTCCGGACTTGAATCCCATCGAACACATGTCAGAGGAGCTAGAACAACGTCTCAAAGGAGTCCGAGCCTCCAATGCCAACTAAAAATTCGCTCAACTCGAAGCTGCTTGGAAGAGTATTCCGATGACGGTGGTTCAGACGCTCCTGGATTCGATTCCACGTAGATGCCAGGCTGTTATTGCTGCCAAAAGATACCCAACCAAGTATTAAATCACTTTTTATAGTTACCTTCCTTTTGTTTTTGACCTTCGGTGATTCTAGAGCTTATTTGTATAGATCTCCAAAAATGTCAATTTTAATGAATTTTCGAAAAAATTGAATAAAAAAATAATTTTCAGCAGAATTTTAAAATCAACTTGACAGAAAGGTTTCTGATAGTGCTGAAAAAATCTCACAAAAAATTTGGGTCAAAAAGTTAACATTCCAAGAAGTTATTGTCAAAAAACTAGTTGTCGCATTCTTTATGGCCAGTACTGTATATAAGTGCCAGATTGAAATATTAGGCTCAAAAAAATTCCAAATGCACCGTTTTCTTAGAAAGTTATGGTTAACGTAACGCGGTAAATTTTCAAAATATTTTCAGCTAAAAAAACACCAAGTCAAACGCGCTCTATCGTTCTCATTCTCTGCGTCTCCACAATACAATTTCAGCTAAAATCGTGCAAAAACGGAGACGCAGATACGCGAGAATGAAAGCTCGAAAATTCGCATTAAAAATCCCTTGTGCCGGAGGCTATTATTGACTGTTTTGGACGACCGCTGGCATATTATTGACTTTTTCACACCTTTCTTTTTAAAAGCTTTTTTTGCCACCAATTCCCACGCGTTGCGGTTGCGTCGCCTGGCAACGTTGTATCTGATCTGCGTCTCGTTGCTTACGCCCTTTCTGTCTCAAAAATGCATTTCGAAAAATGTGAATTCGCGCCAGGAACATATTGTGTTTTCAATCGACCAGCGACATGATAACGCAAGTCTACATTCACTGATCTGTCTGCGCCTCTTCAAATATCACTGTGTTCGCGTGGTCGCGCACAAATAAGTGGGCGGAGTTTCGCGTTCTCATGTCGCAAGTCGATTTAAACCACAATAGGAGGGTTTTGAGTTTTTATGAAACACGTTGCGGTCCCCATGTATAATACAGTAGTACATACATAAATATGAACCCACCTTCTCAAAAGGATTGTGACTGTGCTCGGCTCCCGGGAACCCTCCGCCCATATCAATGATATTCATCTTGAACCCGAATCCTTCTCCGATTTCGCACAGATTCTTGGCGTGCTGTAAAGCGGTCCGATAGGCTGACGCATCATTGCATCCGGATCCGACGTGGAACGAGATTCCCACCACGTTGACACCCTCTTCATGTGCCTGCTTTAAAAGCTTTGGCGCAGCAGTGACAGGGTCACAGCCAAACTTCAAGTTCAATGGGCACGTGGCGGTTGGGTCCGAGACGGCGATACGGAGGATCATTCTGCAAAATTTAGAAGTTGATATGAAATGGGGATGAGGAACTCACTCAGAATTCGGATGAAACTCTGCAACTTTGAGCAACTCTTCATAGTTATCAAACGTCATCATTCGAACATCCCGCTCCATCGCATGGGCGATGAAACTGCGAGTCTTGCACGGATTGGCGTAGATCAAACGGTCCGCCGCCACCCCGCAATCCATCACCACATCAATCTCCTCTTTGCTCGCACAATCGAAGCCGCACCCGAGGGTGGCCAGGATTCGCACCAGCACCGGATCAGTGTTGCACTTGACAGCGTAGAACGGCTCGATCATTGGCAGCTCTCGTTTCCACAAATTGTAGCGGTCCACGATCTTGTCGAGGTCAACGAGCATGAACGACGAGTCGTTCAAATGAGAATCTTTCTCGCAGGCAATCTCGCGGCACATTTGACGCGCCTCGACGCGTTTCGGAAGAACGCCGATTTTGTTAGAACCGATGAGTTCCATCTGGTGGATGACGGTCATTGTAAATGCTGATTGGCTAGGTAGTCTTGGACCTCAGCTCCAAGGCGGTGCGCCGGATCGAAGGTGGTGGTGGTGATGGAGAAGAAGTGCAGATGCGACGACGACTCGGGTGTCGACGTGGATCTGTGTGGGGCTGGGAAGCCGGGCTGGCGCCGCTAGCCTCTCGAATTCGACAACGCGGGAGATTTTCTGGCAAAAGGGTCTTCCCAATGGACGAATTCAAAACGCTGTATCACAAACTCTGGCGGTTTGCAAACAACGTAGAGAACTGCAAAAATTGCATTATATTTGTTGGAATGTTTTTTTTTTTAAAAACATAAATCACGACGCTCAGATGTTCTGCAAATCGCTGTGAGCCTGCGGAACATCGGAGCGTCGTAACGTAAAAATTATAGGACAAAAGGGCACACACGCAGGAAATGAAATGGAAATAAACGAATGAAATGATATCGAAAAGAAATGGCTGGTCGGTCGGTCAGTGTGTGTATGATACGATCACACCGGTCGGGCAGCGAACAAAATGAAATGTCTTATCGCCGACCGTCAAACGGCTATTTATACCCGACACGTCATCATCATCACCATTCATAAATGGGCGGAGTCAGGCGGTACGGGACGGGGGATGCCCGATCGACGACTAGGGTGGGTGGGTGTCGGGGTGTGGTTTTGGGTGCACGGTGTACCCGAAGGGGCAGAGGGAGGGGGTGGTAAGTAGGTACATCAGGAACATCTAATCTGATCTCGTAGATCTAGATATAGAACAGTTATACTCGGTATAAAACGCTGATAACTCGCTCCAATCGAACAAAGAATTTTGCATGCATTTGGAGAGAGGTTCAGAGAAATCAGAGCAAAACATCGGCCACGGCTCTCTTGATTTTCTGCACTCTCTCGTCGCAAACGCGGCCGCGTCCATCACTGTGCGAAGGGAGCGCGTTTGCAGCGCTCTGTACTGAGAATACCGCATAGAACAGGGTCTCGCCACGAGAGTTCAAAGGCGCACGTCGAAACACGTGAACAATTGAGAGACGCGAGACGAAACGATACGATGGCTACACAATGGCTAGACTACGGCTATACGAGTGGCTAGACAAGGCTGGACAATGGATAGATGATGGATAGACGACTACTGCACGACGGCTGAACGACGGCTACACGACGACTACACGACGGCAAAACGACGGCTGCGCAACGGTTAGACGACAGCTAGATGACGGCTGGACGTCGGCTGGACGGGATGGGTAGACGACTGCTGGACGACAGCAAGACGACGGCGTGACACCGGCTGGGCGACGGCTGGGCGAGACGACCGGAGGACAACGGCAGGACGACGACTGGACAACGGCTAGGCGACGGCTATGCGACGGCTAAGCGAGGGCTGGATGAGGCGAGACGAGACGAGACGAGACAAAACGAGACAAACGGCTGGACAACGGTTAGATGAGGGCTAGACGACGGCTAGACGACTGCTAGACGAGACAAGGTGACGGCTGGACGGCGGCTGGGCGAGACGATACGATGGATGGACCATGGCTAGACGGCGGCTGGATCCCGGCTCGACGAGACAAGACAACGGCTCGACGACAGCTAGATGACGACGGCTGAACGACGGCTAGGCGACGACTGGATGACTACTAGTCTTCGGCTGGACGATTGCAAGGCGGCGGCTGAGTGACGGCCTGACGAAATGAAACGAAATGAGACGACGGCTGGTCGACAGCGACTGGACCACGGCTGGACAACGGCTAGGCCACCGCTGGACAAGACGAGACGATACAAAGGCTAGACAACCGCTGGACGATGGATAGAGGACGGCTTGACGAAACGAGACAGTTGCCTTTAGTAAAGGTCACGCCACGTAGTAACGTGTGCACGTGGTGCCCCGGTGACACGTGTTGAAATGTTGATTATTGTTTATCATTTGTATAAGATTTAGTCCTAACTTTATTTGTGCTACGTTTTTGGTGCTTGTCGTCTTGTTGTGTTTTGCTGAAGTTTGGCGCAATAAACGATTATTGTGTCAAAGCCTCTGTAATTCTCGTCACACACATAGGAACCCGGGACGTAGACTAGACGAGACGACGGCTAGGCGCCGGCTGGACGACGGCTAGTGAACAGCTGGACAACGTCTGGACAACGGCTAGACGGCGGCTGGACGGCGGCTGGACAACGGTTAGACGACGACTGGACGACGGCGGGGCGACGGTTAGATGGCGGCTTGACACCGGCTGGACGACGGCTGGACGAGACGACCGGAGGACAATGGCAGGACGATGACAGGACGATGGCTAGATGAAACAAGACTAGACGAGACGAGACGACGACTGGACGACGGCTGGACGACGGCTGGTCGACGGCTAGACGACGGCTAGACGGCGGTCAGACTAAACGAGACAGAACGAGACAAGACGACTGCTAGACAACGGCTGGATGACGGCTGGACGACGGCCGGACGACGGCTGGTTGACGGCTTGACGGGTGGCTAGACGACAGCTGGACAACGGCTAAACGAGGCGATGGCTAGGCGACGTCTGGACGACGGCTAGTTGACAGTTAGACAACGGATGGACGACGACTAGATAACGGCAAGACAACGGCTAGACAACGGCTGGACGATGGCTAGACGAGACAACACAAGACGAGACGAGACGACACAAGACGAGACGACAGCTAGGCGACGGCTGGACGATGGCTGGACAAGATCTAGATCGTAACAGTTCTATGCGGTAGCAGTTCTGTAACTGTTCTGTAAAGGACAACGACCAAAAGCAAAACATATGTATGAGTCATTCTTCTCCCTTCAGTTCGCCCAACAGCCCATCTGAAGCATTCTCAACAAGAAATATGCATAGATGACATCAAGACCACTACGTTCTAATCGCGTAACACTCCTTCGAGTACACTTGCACCCAAAAATCTCACAAACCGCCGCCCTCCTTCCGCCGACGGTACGCAACATCACATCGTAAATTTATTTACCACCGCCTGACATTTCCTCTCTTCCACCTTCTATTCTCGTCCTCCCCCGTCTCGTCATTTGATCGGTCGTCGGGTTACGTAGTTGGTCTCGGGTCTACCTGGTCCCTTTTTATCATTTGCATATCATGTCATGTCATATCGTATCGGGTTGTTGTGTCGACGACAAGAGACCAGTTATGCGACCTTTGTCCCGTTTTGGCTCTGCGAATTCAAATTGTGCAATAAATTGAGCTTGCAAGTTTTATCAGCTTATCTATTGGAAGAAATTGTACGTTTCAACGACATGAGGAATGTAATGGAGAAGCGGAGCGTTTTATGGACTCTATGTGAGGTATTGTTTGATCAGAGATCATGGGCAAAACGCGTGAAATGCACGCGATCGTGCTATTTCCGCTTGTACGGACGCGGAGGGAAATTAGGTTGTTTAAATATAGACCGAATGAATGAGTTGCTGGCGACTGCTTTTTTTAAACGTTTGTTTTCCATCAAAGCTCGACGAGACGCAGACGAGTGAGAGAGCTGCCAAGCGACGCAACCGCGGCGCAGGAGCTTTGGCCGGGTTTGAAAAAATGCAGTGCGCCCCATTGAACGAATTTTCGAGACACAGCGTGTAAGCAACGAGACGAGACGAGACGCAGACGAGAGGCAGCATTGCCACGTAACGCAACCGCAGCGCATTCTAAACAGTACATTATTTTAACTTTTTATTCGAAAGTAATTATTACTTATGTATTTGAAAAAAGAAAGAAAAAACACGAGGTCTATGATAAAAAACAAATAAGTATATCACCCAACATTGGTTCGTTAAGGCACATTCGTTTTTTCTGATTTGAAAGTTTTGAGAAGCAACTGGGGTGTGTTGACTAGAAAAGTCGCTCTAACATTAAAAAAACAGTAGATTAACACATATAAAACAATATAAAGATGAAAAGCCTAAAAATTTAAATATACAAGACGACCCGAATTGTTCTATGTATCTATTAAGATTGAAGCAACTGATCCTCGTACTGCTTGACAAAGCACTCTCCGACCGGGAAAAAGTCCCAGTCCCGATTGTCGTACTTTTCGCGCACGTACGTCTCCTGACCAGTGTACTCGGTCTCGTCCTTGTTCACCAGGTGTTGTAGGAAGAACCTGAAAGCCGAAAAGTGTGTGAACGAAATAAAAAATGGCTCTTACAAGTAATTGGCAAAGTTGTGCTCTTTGGTTGTGTGTATTTCGAAGCCTCTGGGCATCCTATCGAACGTTTCTTTGCCAATGTCGCAGATGAAGCACGACGACTCTAATTTTTCCGTGGCTGATTCTTGTTGGTCACGGAGTTCTCCGAAAGCGTCAATGATCAAACCTGAAATGGATCACGTTACGTCCAATTGTCGTTAAAACGCTTCCTTTTCTGTCACAATCACTTTTCGTGGCCTATTCAACATTTAAATATTTGAATTTTGCGCGGTTTCTTTGCTGCGGCGCCGGTCGCGGCGAGAGCCGCACTGTGGCACGCAGCGTGCCCAAAAAAGATGATGCAATTTTTCATTTTCGGCCCGTCGACCGTTACTCGCGCACAATATCGATTTTTCCTCTCGCGAACTCTGTTTTTCTGCTTTAGTCGCCTGGCAAACTCGTCGCCCAATGTTTTTTATTGATTTTTTGCGGTAACTGTGAAATTTTTATTCAAGATATCGTTTTGAATGATCGCTGGCACATTATTGATTTTTTGTCTCTCGATTTTCGCACCGCTTATTTTCCGTTTTTCTCGTCATGAATTTTTCTTCCGCGTTTTTTTTTTAATTACTTGTTTTTCCGTATCTACCTTTGTTCAATTACCTATTAAAATCAAAACCGGTATGTTACTTGCTTTACTTGCCCAGTTTATACTCTATCTGTGCACAACAGATCACGACGTTGGCCAATACTCAAAGGGTCCCGGATCTTTTTGTGCCAGGGTCTTTCAGTGCAAAAAGTCTGGGACCTAAAAATCCGGACCCAGTTAAGTATTGATCCACGACTATGGGCCCATAATAGTTTTCCAAGTAAATATTATCGATAACTGAAAGTCCTATCGGGAAACCACGGCCAGGGCGTCGTCTCGCCACGATAGTTTAAAGGTACACGCCAAAATACGTGAAGAATTAAGAGACGCGAGACGAAACGAGACGAGTCGCCGGTCATTCCGCAGTGCACGTTCCATAAACTACGGTGGCCGGGCAGTTAAAAAACGTTTTTGATTTTGATAGGTAATGAACATGCTAGGCAATTATAATTTCCCATTTTTTCTCTCTCTGACCTGAGAGTTCCGGGGGCTCGGGGAAACCTCTCACGACAACATTCTAGACGATAGGACTCCCTCTAAACTGATTGTAAGAACTAGACTCACCCTGCATAATAGCAAGAAGAATGATGATGACGAAGAAGAAGAACGAAATATCGTAAAACATCCTCGGATACTCCAAATCGTCACCATACGGACTCTCGAGCTCATCTCCGATTCCTCCTCCGGCACGCACTCCGGCGTAGAAATGGTAGATGAAGCAGGTGAGCATATTGTGACATTTACGATCCGGCTCCTCGCCGTCCTCTCCCTCTTGCACGTAGAATTTGCGGAAAAAGTTGAACGCAATGACAGTGTACAGGTACACGACCACAAGGGTCATCATGATGGTGAGAATGAGTTGTTGCAAGTTGTGGGTGACCGATTGAAGGATGGCTTTTAACATAGGGAACGAGAGCACCACGTCAATAAGGTGGAAAGCGTAGAAGAAGGGTGAGAGGAAGACGCCGCAGGCGGAGCACAGCAGGTATCCGACACGGTATAAGAACTGTCCGTTTGTCAGGATTACGCCAAGCCACAACCAACAGGAATAACGGTAATCGTAGCTGGAATCGGTTGACATTTTCTCTTCGCCGAGGATCGATGTAAGGGTTTCCTCGTCCACTTGGTCCTTGAACTTGGATCTGGTCTTTCTTCTGACGAACTTGTCCCAATACATCATTGGGAATGACTTGGCAGAAACCACAATTCTATCCAAGTACCACATAAAGGTGTCTACAATTCCAAGTTCTTCCGAGTCTTCCTCAGTGATCCAACAACCATCGAACATCAGTTTTCTGGCAATTTCCTTTTCCCTCTTGAAAGTGATAAGTGGGATCTTCAGTTGATAGAAAGATACCAAAAGAGCAAAGGAGGTGGAGAGATGAAGAACACTGATCCAGTAGAGAATCTGTGCTAACATCCATCCTGTTATTTCATATTCCACGTAAGGAAATTGCATTCCGGTGATGAAGATTGATTCGGTCGCATCCTCATCGTCGTCTCCTTCGGAAGCAGCTTCCGGTGCCTCTGTAGGAGAAATGTCGACACGATGGAAAAGAAGGATGACGTTGATGAAAAAGGCCAAGTAGAGGGTGATTTTCTCGATTGTTTTGAAGTTTCGGGCCAGCATATTCTGAAAGTTTGAATTTAACATAAGTATAGGATAAGTAGTACACAGCTTACAAGAATAGATCCTCTGCTCTTTGTCGTATTGGATTCGGCAATCTTCGGTTCATATTGTCCGTGCTGGAAGTCCGCTTCCGATTGCAATTGCACCATTTGAGGCGCACCAATCGACTCGTAAATGCTTGGCGCTTTGCTCGCCGCAGCGGTTGGTGAGGATGGCGAGGCAGGCTCTGGATTCAACGGCTTCTCCTCTTCGTTCAAACCAGCTTCCGATGCGTCTGACTGTGGTGGCGGGACAAAGTCTGGCAGGGAGTTGGCGTTGAGCTGATCTGGATTCATGCCAACTCCAAATGCATCCACACCAACGTGAGTGTGATGGAAGTCTGGTATAGGTGGTGGTGCAAACGCATGTTCGTGATTCATTGGAGGTGGTTTTTCCTTGATTATTTCGGGTTTCGCTGTATCCTCTTCGTCAGATGACGTCGTCAAGAAGTAAGCGAATCGGAAGACGGTCATTAGGAGCAGATAACCTCCCCATCCGATCGCCAATCCACATCTGATGAAGAGAAGGACGATGGAGTAGAGGAGTTGAGTCCACGTCATTTGTCTCACCGCACTGGAAACGTTTTTGATAGTGGTAGAGATGTTTTGAGGACTGAGTGCAGAAGCCGCACTGATTCCGTAGTTGTAACCGCTTTTGAACGTTTCCGAGATTTGGCTGAAAGAAAGAAAAAGAAAATAAAACAGAAATTTACACAAACGAATACTTACTCTGAAGCGGTTGTCTGTTGCAAAAAGTAATCCCTTTGCTTGATGGCTCTTTCCATTTTCGTGTCACTGTCTCCGGATGAAATCGCGGCGGCGTGCTGCATTTCAAAGATGGTATCTTCACAGAAATTGATAAACGCCTCCAGTTTTCCCTGATCACCTCCATCATCCTGGAGCACATTGAACAGGAATGAGTTCTTCGAGTCTCTGATTTGTTGTTTTCCCCATTGTTCCAACCAAGACTCTTGGATTTCAAAGTAAATCTTCTCCACTCGCTTTGACGATCCCATAATCTCAATTCGGCCCAGGAACGGATCAAAGTATTCCAAAAGGGTTTGAGCCTTCTCGATGATTTTCTCAAGTCTTGGATCATTGGTAATGTGCTCTTTAAGATTAACAAGAAGCACAGCCAAATTAAAACCAATGTCTCTTGCCGGATTGTGGAATCGTTCTGTAAACTCCATGTAGTCGACTTTTCCGTCATTGTTCACATCCGTGCACATCATCAGATACGTGATATCTTCCACGGTGTACATCTTCTGACTCTCCATCGCTCGTTGGAACTCTTTTGGACTAATCCAACCGTCACGATTGGTGTCAAAGTCTTGGAACGCTTGAGATGTTGTCAAGTCTTTGAGCTTGAGGAACATATCCGAGAACTTTAGAATCTTCTCGACAGATGGTTGCGATTCGACAAGGGCGTCCACCATCTGTTTACCGATCGATCCGTTGAGCACGTTTCCTTCAAGCATGGAGAGCATCAATACGATCATGTCTTTTTGGAGGTTGAGGAATTCTCGAAGAAGCTCGAGTTGTGTCGAGTTCTTGTAGAGCTTTTCCATCATATGAGCGAAAAGGAAGAAGAATCCGTTGATGGCGTCCCAGAGACGAGAGTTGGCAAGGGTCATTTGGTTACCGACGCAAGGTCCCTAAATTAGTAAATTTTCGGGATACCATGGGGGCGTTTTTAAGTTTCTTGCATATGGTATCGGAGCCTATACGCATGAACCTTGTTTGCTGGACATGTCGGTCTTTGTCAGACGGTCAATAATCGGCTAGTTAAAGGATGGCGTATCCGAAATGGAAGAAAAACGCGTTTGGGCTCCAGATAAAGCCAAAAAACCAACTGACAAATCGCTGTCCCTGACAAACGAGGTTTATGCATATAACGGTCTTTTTTAGTTTGTATTGCTGAGCCAGAAAAGTGGAATATACTCGCTACTCTGCGTATCTTTGTTTTTCACCATGCCTCCTTTTGCCTAACTGTCTAACGTCTCTCTTACGCAAGTCGGCGCGACGACACGCCTAGTCACAAGTTATCGGTAGAGCGCGAATTCGTTTTTTGCCGTTTTCGGGCTATTTTTGATTGAAATATGGAATTCTACATTCTGGTTTTCAAAATTTCTTTGCAATTATTGAAAAATTATCGATTTTTTGTCGGAAAATTATCAACTTTTTTTTATTCATTTCTTTTTTCGAGATTTTCAACATTTTTTGATAGTTTTTGAGCCTAAACAACGAGCAGAGCGTTATTTTTGTAGCGTTGTAGACTTGAAAAGATTACGCATTATTAAAAAATGCCTCGTTAACGACCAATTATGGACACTCACCTGTATGGATTCAGTAAGCGTGTTAAACACCTGACTGCACACTTGAATAGCTCGCAAAAAGTACTCTTTCCCGCCCTCGTCAATCACTTCCTTGCTCGAATAATGCCAATAAAAGTCCATGACCGACTCTTGAAGGCGTAGAAGATAGTCGACGGTGCAGTTGATCAGGTTGACGCTTGTCGTGTGACCGGGCTGTGTTCGCAGGTAGTTTTGGAACTCTGAAAGCACCACCACATGTTTAAATCGTCCCAAAAAATCAAAGACAAAAAATACCGATATTATGGCCCTCACAAGTGAGTTGTAAGAAGCGGAAGAGCGAACAGGTGAAGTCGGCGTCGTTCAGATTCTGATTGTCTCCCGACGCCAATTCGGCTCCCATTCCGAGTCCTTCGGCCTGAATAGTGATGATTAATGTTTGGATTAAATGGGAATGGGCTCATTGTTAATTCGTCGCCGTTAAATATTAGAATACTCAAAATTGGAGAAAAAAGGAATAAAATAAACCACTGCACGCAAAAAAAAATTGAAAACTCTGGAAAATTGAAAGGTGGTAGAAACTTTGGCTAATCGTTTTGCTTATTTCAAAAAATTCAGAGTCTAATTAGAAACATTCTAAGGCTAATTATGGGCTCTAAATCGTGTCTAATTACTATTATTTCAAGTCTAATTTGGACAGGTATGTAAATTCCGTCCAAACTAGACACAAAACGATGCTCCAGAGTGTTCATTAAAACAGAGAAAGAGCGAAAAAAGAAGGCTTAGAAAACGTGGTTGCAAAGCATCAGGCAAAAACGATAGAAGGTGGTGCGGGCCGATCAAAAACCTGAACGCATTGGCGATTGGCTTCTCGCGAACGGTGACGAATT
This sequence comes from Caenorhabditis japonica, assembly GCA_963572235.1. Taxonomy (NCBI): domain Eukaryota; kingdom Metazoa; phylum Nematoda; class Chromadorea; order Rhabditida; family Rhabditidae; genus Caenorhabditis; species Caenorhabditis japonica. Next base: position 22,084,292 of record OY754346.1, read on the forward strand.
CTAGAAGAGAGGTGGCGCGTGTTTGCGCCATTCGCGTCAACATTCTGCAAATGAATTGGGAGATTGGTTAGAGTCAAAACATTTGGTTAGGTGGCTTATGGTGTGGTGGTGGGATTGTTAGGCACGCGAAATGTTACTATTAATATTTTAAAAGTCCAAAAAAAAGTGGATACCTTGATTTGACGTTCAAACATTTCCAGGTTGAGCACAGAGCACTTGTTCATCAATCCAGCCATGGAGGTGAAGAAGCGAACGTCTTTTTTCAATTGGAGGTATTCAATGAGCATCTGGAGCAAAATAAAAATTAGGGATCAGTGATTCAGGCCACGCCCACCCTCTCCATAAAAAAGATTTTTTTCTTCGTAATCGCACAAATTTGTCAATTTTCGACTCACGGCGCTTGCTCCGATGTTCCGCAGGAAGGCCAGATCTCGCAGATACGCTAAACACCGTGCGGTGAGACCTGCGGAACATTGGAGCGTCGTAACTGTATTTCACTCATTGTCGAGCTTTCGCAATGAGTGATACATGTTTCAAAAGAGAATTTCAAGGAGATTCCAAAACTGCTTTTGGTTTTTGCTGAACACTAGTGGTTTTCGAGACAATTGAATTTGAAATTTTCAGCGAATTTTTCGATTTTTTTTTAAATTTTGATTTTTCAAAAAGGTGAATTTTTTGTGAATTCCAACGATTTTTTCGATTTATAATTATTATTTTCGAATCACAGCGAATTTTTCAATTTCTTAAAAAATTTTCAATTTTTTTTTGGAATTGTCGCAATTTTAAGCGAATTTTTTGAGTTTTTTGACAATTTTTTTTAAATTTCAGCGAAATTTTCGATTTTTTTATAATTTTGGAATATTTTTTTTGAATTACAGCGAGTTTTTCAATTTCTTAAAAAATTTCAATTTTTTTTTTGGAATTTCCGCAATTTTAAGCGAATTTTTTGAGTTTTCGATTTTTTTTTTGAATTTCTGCGAATTTTTTGATTTTTTTTTATTGTTTTGGAATATCTTTTTTGAATTTCTGCGAATTTTTTGATTTTTTTTCAAAATTACAAAATTTCGGCGAAATTTCCGAGTTTTTTTTAATTTCAGCGAATTTTTCGATTTTTTTTTCTGAATTTTTGATTTTTTTCGGACTTTTTCAAAATGTTTGAATTTTTTCTCCAAATTTTTGAAAAATTTGTCCGAATTTCAGCGATTTTTTCGGTTTTCAGCGATTTTTTTTTTAATTTCAGCGAGTTTTTTTGATTTTTGTTCCAAATTTTTTTCAATTTTTGGGGAATTTTTCGAATTTCAGCGAGTTTTTCGAATTTTTTTATTTTGGAATCTCTTTTTTTGAATTACAGCGAATTGTTTAATTATTTTTTTAATTCAACATTTTTTTAATTGCCGCAATTTTAAGCGAATTTTTTGAGTTTTTTGACAATTTTTTGAATTTCAGCGAATTTTTCAATTTTTCTTTCAAATTTTAGCGACTTTTCCAAGTTTTTGAATAATTTTTTGAATTTCACCAATATAAAAACACTTTTATGTACCACATCTTGGATTGGAACTTCAAATTCAATTTTCTTGACAACCACCGGTTTTTAGACAAAACCAAAAACATTTTTGATATCTTAGCACCTAATGGGCAGTTTATGGGCACTTATTGGACAGCTAATGGACAGCTAATAGGCAGGCAGCGAATGAGCAGCTAATAGGCAGATAATGGGCAGCTGATGGGCAGCTAGTGAGCAGATATTGGACATCTTATGGGCAGCTGAAGGGCAGCAAATGGGCAGTTAATGGTGAGCAGTTAGTGGGCAGCTAATGGCAGATAATAGGCAGCAGATGGGCAGCAGTCAATGGGCAGCTATTAAGCAGATAATGAGCAGATAATGGGCAGGAAAGCGAACGGGCAGCTAGGAGGCATCTTATGAACAGCTAGTGAACAGCTCATGGGCAGCTAATAGGCAAATAACCAAAAATTCCCCTCACAGTAACAACAGCCAATCCTCACCTTCTGAATCTCCACATTTCCACCGCTAAGCAAATGAATACCAAGTTGAAGCGTCTGCGCGACCATCTCATTCGGCTCTCCTCCAGACGCCGACAGATACATCAGACACATAATAGCGGCTCCACGACTCGCCAGCACAGCCTGCTCACTGCGAAGAGCCTGCGATTGCTCCTCTTTTGCCGCCTGATCAATTTCCCCTTCATCTCCGTCCTCTCCGTCCTCCTCTTCAATGTGAATCGATTTGGCCATCACGTCGGCAAATCGGATGTAGAGGCTGTCTTCGTGGATGGCCGAGGCGGCAGTCTCCTCGCTGGTCGCTGCTCTTTGGAAGCATCGGATGAGTTGTTTTAGTGGATCCGGATTTGTTTCTTTATCCTTGTTGTCTTCGGAGCTGGTTGCTACGATTGGTACACCTTCTTCCACAATAATCTCGATTCGGGGACCCTCTTCTTCTTCGACTCCGGACTGGAAATATTTTTGTAACGTTGAGAAAAGTGTTTCAAAATGTGCTCATTTATTGAAAAAAAAAACGTCAATTTCGTTGAAAAATGGCAAAAAATGAAGTGGTGGACTAGTTTTCCCAAAGTTGGGATTTCTAGGCCACCACTTCATTTTTTGTGGTTATAACAATTTTTCGTTTTTTTTTGTTTTCGATTTCTGGTGTGATTTTTAATTGAAATTTGTGAAAATCGTGTACAAATTTGGGATTGTAGGCCCTTGAGAAGTGAGGGACTAGTTTTCACGAATTTGGATTTCTATGCCACACTTACCGTAAAACCTGTAATTGAAGTACATGTACTTCTATTTTTCAAACCCCCCAAATGGGTGTACTTCTAATACAGGTGTACTTCAAATAGAGGGTGTACTTCTATTTTTCAAAGGCCTTTCAGAAGAAAAATAACAAAAAAGAAAGACGATTCGAGGCCTAGACAAAACCGGGGAAAAACATTCCCAAAACCGAGCAACAAGCCCCGCCCATTGCAAACGTGCGGCACGAGTTTTGTACTGAAAGGATAATAAAATTCTAGAAAAACTGCGCCAGACATTCAAATTTTTCCCGGTTTTGGTAAATTTTTCGCCTGTCAGCACCCCCCCCCCCCCCATCTAACAGCATTTTTAACATAGACCATTTTCTCGCGAGGTGGTGCTAAAAATCCCAACTCGGTCAGTTTTCAAAAAATGTTCCACTGAATTTCGTCGAACTGCAAAATGCACTTTTTGTCATTTTCTGCAAGAAATGAGTAACACGATCATTTTTCTTGCATTTTCGCGTGTTTTTCATGACCAAAAGTGCATTTTGCAGTTCGACGAAATTCAGTTGTCTGCTGCAGAAAATGTCGTTTTCTGCATGAAATGAATAAGAAAAATTTAAAAAAAAAAAGGCAAACTGCATGAAATGAATAACCCCATAACTGTTGAGAAAGTCTTGGACTATCCGTTGGGAGACGCCATTTCCATTGCGCTGAGGTGGCTGTTCCCCGGTTTTGTCAGGGCCTCGAAAATTTGAAATCTGCGCTCGCCAATTAAAATGTTGCAAGTATGTTCTCCATGAACGTGTTTGGACATTTGTGTCGCGGGCATTCAAATGATTCTAAATTCGAAAATTCTTTAAATCACTGAAAAACGGAAAAAAAAGCTTCAAAAATTGAAAAAAAAAATTTTCAAAATAATTCACTCGATGATGTACCTCTATTAGAGGGTGTACTTCTATTTTTCGAAGCCTCTTGGGGGTGTACTTCTATTAGAGGTGTACTTCTAATACAGGTGTACTTCAATTACAGGTTTTACGGTAATTTTTTTTTGTGCAGTCTTCATTATTTCATCCAAAATGATTAAAAACTGTTCACAATCAGCATATAAACGCGCAAAAGTGCTACGTTTCTTTAATTTTTGCTAAATTAACAATAAAATTTTTTGAAGTTGTCCAAAAGGAGTACACGAGGTCATGGGAATTTAAAATACCCAATTTTTCTCGTTTTTCTTCCAATTTCTGTGTTTTTTTATTGAAATCTAGAACTAGCTTTCATACACTCGGGTTTCTAGACCCCTAAAAAGCGATGGACTAGTTTTCCCCAAATTTGGGTTTCTAGGCCACCACTTCATATTTTTTTTGCGGTTTTCATTTTCTTTTTTCATCCTAAATGATCAAAAACTACTACAAACATTATATCAAAACGCGAAAAATGCTAGGCTTCTTTGATTTTTGCTAACTTTAAAAAAAAGAAGAAATTTTGAAGTTGTCCAAAAGGAGTACACGAGGTCATGGGAAATTAAAATACACCAGTTGCCTCGTTTTTCGTGCATTTTTCGAATTTTTTTTGGTTAAAAGTGTTTTAAAAATAGCGCAAAGTCAACTTTTTCTTTTCCTTTTTTATATGTACAGATAATTATCGATTTTTTGGCGGTTCTTGGCCTAAATTTTCAGATTTGTATTTTGGGCCATAATTTTTGAACGGGTAGGGCTAGGAGTCTGAAAATTTACATGAACAGGCTCCACAGTGTTGCTAACAAGTTTCCATTAGGATACAGACTAATTTTCAAAAAAAAATTTTTTTAATATTTCAAAAATTTCCAAAACTTCGCCAAAAAAAATTTTTTTTTCACATTTTTCAAAATTTCAACATCTTTTTTTTTTTAATTTTTTTTTAGAAGTAGAAACTTTAAACGTAAAATTTCAATTAATTTTGGGTCAATAAGGCCATTTTCCGCAGAGTTACACCGTTTTGAAAAAGTGTGCGTTTTGTCGTGAGATCTGATGCAATTTTTTCACAGTTTTAGGGGACTTACACAAATGTCCGCAATCAGTTGGTCTTGTCCCATGTCCTCCTCTTCTAGCCATAAGCGGGAGAAGGCTGGCAGGAAAAAGTTGATGCCACGGTGTCTGGAAAGGAAAGTGGAGTTTTTTTTTGATTTTTGTTAAAAAATTGGGGGGAAAAAATTTGAAAAAAAAAGAAAATTGTGTTGATTAGAAGCAGAACCAGAAGCATAATCCTTTGGAGGGTTTGAGTGAATGTGAATGTCCCATTGTGGTTTAATCGAGTTGCATCATCAAAAAAAGAAGCCCCGCCCACTTTTTTTGGGCAAGCATGATGCAACTCGATGAAAAAAAAAATAACCACAATAGAAAATTAGTAAGGGTACGTACGCTGCTAACTAAATAAAATACCAGTTGTTAATGTAAATCCGTGATTCCTATTTAGAATTCAGAATTCAGAATCCTCTTCTCGATCCTCTGTTCCTTGCAGCCGACTCTAAAAGCCCCAAAACCTAAACTTACAGTTCAGTTTTGTACAAATGCGATGCGGTGATCAACGAGATGGCCATTCGTTTGCGTTGCAGTGTCAGCACCTTCTTCCAAATGTCTTCCTTCTCCATTCGAGAAGTCATCTATTATGAGCAATTAGATACAATAAGCTCTCTACTACACCCCCGGCTTGCCGTCCTTTTCTATCCACCACCACCACCACACAGAACTTAACATTTAAAAAACACACATGCATTCATTCGATGATTAGTGTAAGTGTCAGGCGCATGCTTTCTCGCTCGTGCTCACCTCGGAATTCCGTAGAGCGGAACCATGCGGAAACACGCGACGACCGCACGCTTCCGCTGCGTCGACACCACCTTTTTCCACGCCTGTGACAGTTGCATTTGCGGGTGCTCCGTCTGAACAAAACGTTGTGGACGATGTGAAGAAATAGCGAAAAGGTTGGTTGGAAATGAAACGAAACTGATAGTTATAGTGACAGTAAAAGAAGAAGAAAAAGCTCACATAGATCAAAAGCAAAATCTAAACTAATTGTACACTTACGTCCGAGTTTTGTTTCACCTTTACAGATTTTGATTTTCCGTACCACTAAACATACATTAAATACAAAATGTGAGTGAATTCTCTCAAAACCAAATCAAAAAACAACATTAAAAAAACACCCATTACCTTCCATTTTTGCCACGTCCTCTTCCTCCGATCTTTGGTCCTCATGATCTGAAATGAACAACCACGTGGACGGACAGTCAGACAGACCCACAGACAAAAAACAACAAAAACAAAATAAACAAGGACGGCATAGCGTTCTACTGTAAATTAAAAAAAAAAAGTTGACGAACCGTGTGAAGAATGGCGCTGACTTGTCCCATGTTGAAGATCTTCTCAATCACAGCCTCCTGCGTCATTTCGTCTTTTCCGCGCATTTGACTCTTTCCTGCAAGAAGAAGAAGGAATGGGATGAGATGAAAATGCGCTCTATTTGAAAGGTACAAAACATTTTTTCATAACGGGAAATGTTCCAAAGCCAGTTTCTCGAAAATGAGTTCTTAGAATTTTTTGAAACTTTGCCACAGAGTTCTCCACAAAATTATCTATCTGTTCATAACAAAAGTATACCCTGTTCATGACTTTATTTTTGAGAAAAATTGCAAAATTAAAAAAAAAAATTTTATGTTAAAAAAAATTGTTTTCTCAAAAATGCGTTCTTAGAATTTTCGGAAACTTTGCCACAACGTTCTCCAAAAAATGCTTTATTTATTCATAACAAAATTATACGCTGTTCATGACTTTGTTTTTGAGAAAAATTGCAAAAACTGCAAAAAAAAAAATTAAAAAATTCCAAAAAAAAATGTTTTCTCGAAAATGCGTTCTTAGAATTTTCTGAAACTTTGCCACAACGTTTGCCAAAACATTTTCTATATTTTGATGTTAATATTATACCCGGTTTATGACTTTGTTTTTGAGAAAAATTGCAAAAAATTCCAAAAAAATTTCCAAAAAAAAAAATCAGAAAAAAAATGTTTTCTCGAAAATTACTTCTTAGAATTTTCTAAAACTTTGCCACAACGTTTTCCAAAAAATGCTTTATTTTTTCATATTAAATATACATACTGTTCATGACTTTGTTTTTGAGAAAAATTGCAAAACTTGAAAAAAAAATTTTATAAAAAAAATTTTTTTCAAAAAGAAATTTTTTTTTCTCGAAAATGAGTTCTTAGAATTTTCTGAAACTTTGCCACAACATTCACTAAAAAATTCTCTATCTGTTAGTAACAAAATTATACCCTGTTTATGACTTCGTTTTTGAGAAAAAATGCAAAATTTCGAAAAAAGTCAAACGCCCAAAAAAAGAAAAAATTTTTTCTCGAAAATGAGTTCTTAGAAGTTTCTAAAAATTTGTCACAATGTTTTTCTTCAAACTATCAATTTTTTGATACAAAAATTACATCATGTTAATGACTTTGTTTTTGAGAAAAATTGCAAAAGTTGAAAAAAAAATTATCCAAAAAAAAATTTTTTTTTTCTCGAAAACGGTCTCTTAGAATTTTCTGAAAGTTTGCTTTAACCTTTTCCAGATAATTCTCGATTTTTTGGTAACAATATTATACCCTGTTTATGACTTCGTTTTTGAGAAAATTACGACGCTCCAATGTTCCGCGGGTCGCGCAGCGACCAAGATGAGGCTCTGCGAAACATCAGAGCGTCGTTAGTGAGTTAAAACTATGTTAAAGATTATTCAAACAAAAAACAAAACAAAACAAACCAATTTTGCGATACAGCGACAATTGCCACGCATTCTTGTCCGTCGGGTCGGTTTTTACGGGAATCTCGAGGAGCCCTTTGATGAATTCACGAATCTTCTCCTCCATCTCTTTCTGGATGAATTTTTCTTTGGACTGTTGCACAATATCGAGCTCTCTGAATTTTAATTTGCGATGTTTTTATGTTTTTTTGGTTTCTGCTCACCTTCCACCAAAAACGTTCAATCCGACTGGCAGCAATCTTTTGAGGCAGGCGATCACTATGCTCGACGCGTGTTTGTCTTTTTTGATCTGTAATTTTGAGAGGTTTGAATTTTAGATAAAGTAATTTTCCAGCCTGGACAATTGGACGTTTGGATAGAATAGTAGAATAGAGTAGAAGGGGCGGGGCCATGCCAGTTCTTTTCTTTTTTTTTCTTTTTCAGCGGGGCGGGGTGGGGATAAAATTGAGAAAAGAAAACACGAAACTAAGGTAATTGACGACGAGGGACACGACATAAATCAAGACCAAAATAAAAATGAACAGCTTGCTTTTCGAACCGAGCCAACTTGAAAAACTTACAGTAATAAGCCGTCCGTTTTTGTCGAAATACTCTTTCATCTTATCCTGTGATGGTTTTCAATTTTTTCTTTTTTTTTTTAATTTTTTAACGCTTTTATCTAATTTTTAAACTCCCCAACTGACTAACTAACCTGTCCCTCTCTCCGCTTCTTCTTCCGCTCCGCAATCGCCGCTTTCCCGGTCTTCATATCTCCGCCACCCATCGCCGCAGCGTCCTCCTCGAATTGAGCCACATAGTTGAGCTCTTCACGTTTAAAGTGCTGGCTTTGGCTCCAGATGCGGAAGATGACCGCCACGTTCTCGTACACGCCGTCCGTTTCCCAGGTTGGCGATTTTAGCCATTGAGCGCGATGCAGATCAGTGTATTTCATTAGGATTGGGAAGAAGGCGTACGTGTCACGGACCAGACGGGCGTTGTCCTGGAATTTGGAGTAATGTGGGTGATTAAAAAAAATAATGAAGATGTCAAAAAGCGGACGGCTATTAGCCAAAAGTCTCCTCCCTGAGGATGCAATGCTCACCTCTGCAACAGTTCCCTCGTCAGCATCATCCGGATGTGTTCTCATGTGCTCCTCCTCTTTGTACGCCTTCTCACTCATTCGCCGAAGACGTTCGGCGATTGGCAGAACGAATTCACGGACCGGGTCCGACGTGACGTTTTGGATGATTTGGACGGCAAAGACTGTAATTGAATACTTTGAGAGTTCAAAACATTTATCGTCAATAATTATTGATGATTTCAATACAGAGATGGACGGATTTCCGGCTTGCGCTTTTAGCTTTTTGCCATATTTTTCAAAATCCGCTTGACACTATTCCGCCTTCTGCTATTTACCTTTTTGTCGAAAATCGATAAAATCTAAATAAAACATTGACAAAAAATCGACGATTTCTCGACAAAAATCGATATTTTACTTACGAGAAAATCGACATTTTCTCGGTAATTTTTCATAGAAAAATCGATTACTTTTTGATCAAAAAATCGATAGTTTCTCGATAATTTTTTCACGAAAAAATCGATAAAATTTCAATATCTTTTCGAAAAACAAAATCGATAATTTTACTACAAGAAAATCGAAAAAGTTTCCAATATTTTCTTGACGAAAAATCGATGTTTTTACTACAAAAAACGATAATTTCTTGATAACCTTTCAACGAAAAAATCCATAAATATTTCTACAAAAAAATCGACAAAAAATCGATAATTTTTTGACAAAAAATCGATTATTTTTCTACGAAAAAAATCAATATTTTCACTACAAGAAAATCAGTATTTTCTCAATAATTTTTCGACAAAAAACGATAGTTTTGGATGAAAAAATCGATATTTTTTCGACGAAAAAGTCCATAAATTTTTTACAAAAAAAAACCAATACTTTCTCGTTAATTTTTCGACCAAAAATCGATTAATGTTGGACGAAAAAATAAATAAAATGTTGATAATTTTTTGAGGAAAAAATCAATATTTTCACTACAAGACAATCGATAATTTCTCGGTAATTTCTTAATGTAAAAATCGATAAAATTTCGACGAAAAAAATCAATAATTTATTCATAATTTTTTGACGAAAAAATCGATAGTTTTCAGGTATTTTTCGAACAAAACAAATCAATTATTCTCCATAATTTTTCGACGAAAAAATTTGGCTTTTTTCGACAGAAATCGATGATTTTTCGACAAAAAAAATCAATTATCTTTCAAAAGTTTTCAATAACTTTATCGTTAAACTTCACTCACAATTAACTCTGCACAGCCACGGCGCATTCTCAATGCCCACATGATTCCTGATCATTCTGAGCAACGAGTTGAAGATCCTATTAATATGATCACAACCAACACTTGTCGTCTGAATAATACTCGCTCTCTGATCCTCCTTATCTCTCTTCCCTTCCGGACCAACACTGAACCAATGAGCCATGTACGAGCACATCAACGGAAGATCCACGTCGTACACATTAGGAACATCCGAGTACATTGTATTGTTGTTGGCCACTGTTTCAATGTCTGTCAGCAACTTTTCCAAGTGGGGAATGTGGGTGGACAGGTTTTGAAGCATTTCTTGAACTTGGACGGATTGATCTTGCGATTTGGCGAGCACTGAGAACTTGTTACTCTTGTTGAACTCGGGCTCCAGAAAGGCGACGGGGAAACAGGATGCAAAGGCGGCTAGGCACTGTCCAAGACCCGGACGATGTTTTTCGCTCTCATTGCTAATACTCTTGCGGTGACTGATCGTGCTGTTGAGCCCGGTGACCATGTATAGAGAGTCGAGGATTTTGTAGCAGGCCGCTTGGATGTCGTCCACTAAAATGATTTTTCTATGAAAAGGGGAATCAAAATTCTGAACTCACAAAGAAGATCAGTTCCAAAATGATTTCTGGCCAGATGAGCAAACATCGTGGTGAGCACAGGTACGATCATCTGGTTGGCGAATTCGAACGAGTTCCACGATTTCAGAGCTTGTCCTCGGATTAGAGAGTATTGTCCGCCGTCCTGTAATAAAAATTGAGGTTTTGACTATTAGGTGATATACTCGGTATAAAGCTCAATTCGCTCCAATCTCAGAGTGAATTGTGCATGCATGTGGAGTGAGAATCAGAGAAAAAATGAGCAAAACATTGACCACGCTCTCTTATTTGTCTGCACTCTCTCGTCGGCAACGTGGCCTAGTGCGAATAGAGCGAATTTTCAGCATTATAAACTGAGGATAATAAATTACAGATTGCACATGTACATCACAATGATACTCCATTTAAAACCTACATACATTGTAATCTTCGAGTTCCGAGAAATACGCATGTTTCTGTACAATACGTATTTGGGTGGTGGACACGAAATTTTTATGTGTACATAACAAAATACTCGGTAAAAAAAACAAAAGACAGTCAGTGAGAAGTTAAAATGAGGTTGTACTGTCTGGTAGATGTCTAACAACAGTCTGGGAAAAGTTAAAGCAAGGCTGGACTGTCTAATAACAGTCTAGATGAAGTTAAACCGAAAATAGAGTGAAAGTTGCATAGACTGTTAGATGACATTTTGTGAAATCTGCAGACAGTCTGAGAACAATTAAAATGTGACTAAACTAACTACTAGAAGTCTAACAGCAGTCTACAGAAAGTTTAGCTCAAAACGACAGGAAAATAGCATTGAATGTTATATGACAGTCTCTGAAACTGTCTGCTAACATTCTACACAAAGTTAACCCGAAAAAAGTCCTAAAATGGCATAAACTGTTATTAAACATTCTGGGACCTGTCAAAATGAGGTCAATCTGTCCGCTGACAGTCTAACAACATTCTCCGAAAAATTGAAATGAGGTCAAACTGCCTGGTAAAAGTCTACACAAAGTTAACAATAAAACGCTATCAATTGGCGTAGACATGTTAAATAGCAGTCTACAAGTACTTAAAAATAAGTGCAACTGTCAATTAGCATTCTATCAACAGTCTACAAGAAGTTAGAATGAAGTTTAACTGTCCACGAGCCCTCTAACAACAGTCTACGCAAAGTTAACCCGAAAAGTCTGCAAGCAGTTAAAATGAAGTTAAACTGTCTGCTAACTCTTATCAGACTGTTCCTTGTTTTTTCCGAGTATTTCCCAAATAAAAAAAATCAAACAACGAAAAACGACCCACCTTAAGCTCATTAACAGCCGCGTACAAATCATCAGCGCAATTGTTGAAAAAAGTGAGCAGAGAAGTGCGGACAATGTCCGAGTTCACTTTCACCAGAGTTCTCAGATCTAGCGCCTGTGTGAGACCTTGTAGACACTTTACAGTAATCTTTGCCACACTTCCAAACGCTCTGTTTTTGATACGCAGCAGCGCCGCCAAACGGCAGAAGAGACTGAAATAAATATGATCAATTCCTCTAATTTCTTTGTTCCACACTCACTTCGCCACCATCTCCTTCTCCTTATTACTGGCGGTTCCGGTCTGCACAATCGACGATCCTTCCAGAAAATAGTTTTTGTGCGCGTTGAAGTAGGCGTGCATCAGGGGCAACACTACTTTCTCGAAGAACTTCACGTCTTGGCCCTCTTTTTTGAACGAGTTTCGACGTGTTAGCTCTTGCGACGGCTTTACGGACTTCATTTTTAGACTTGCTTGTTCCAGGTAAGTGATTAGCTTTTCCAGGAGATTGTAGGCGAATCTTTTCTCGACTGATGAGCGCTCTCCTTCGATCTTCATTCGATCGTTTTGAGATTGCTCGTCTTTCGGGCTGAAATTAGAGGCTTGGTACAAGCTGGATACAAGCTAGATGTAAAGTAGAAGGGCAGGCAATTAGTTTTGCACTGTCCAGTTTTGTAAACCTACAGTACTAGATAGAAAAAATTCGAATCGACTTTGAAAAAAAAGTCAAAAATCAAAATGTCCGACTAAAAAAATTTTTTTTAAAGAATTTCAGACATTTGAGAGCTCGATATTCATTCCTAAAACAAATCAAAACGATTTCAGTTTACTTAACGCTGGTCCAACCATTTTTAACCGGGTTACAGCACTAAAAAATTTGAAAAAAGTGTGCACTTTGTCGTGAAATCTGGTGTTTGCAGACATAGTTGCTGCAGGGCTGCAGTATCGTTTTTAGGGCTTTTTATGAGATTTCTAGTAACTGTTATTGATTTTCAATTAACAAAAGTTAGCCCTAAAAATTTGAAAAAAAAAACAATTTTTGTGGGTTGAAAATTTTGAAAATTTTGAAAAATCCGAATATTTTCAAAATCGTAAAAAACCATTTCAGAGATTTGTTAACATCTTTACGATACATTTTAATTCAAATTTTCAGAGTTCTAGCCCTGTCCGTTAAAAAGTAACAGCCTAAAAAAGTTAAAAAAAAAAAAACAATTTTTTTGGGTCGAAACTTTTGAAAATGTTGAAAAATCTGAAATTCCTTTTTTTTTTAATCGTTAAAATCATTCAAAAGATTTGTCAACATTACTAAAATATCCTTGTATGCAACTTTTCAAAGCTCTAAACCTGTTCGTTCCAAAGTTACAGTCGAAAAAAAATTTTAAAAAAAATTTGGGTCGAAATTTTTGAAAAATCTAAAACAATTTTTTTTTTTGTTTAAAATCATTAAAATCATTTTTGCACTTTGTTAACAGGAGTACGGTTAATTTGTACGCAAATTTTCAAAGTCCTTGCCCTGTCTGTTCAAAAGTTACAGCCCAAAAAAAAAAATTTAATTTTGGGTCGAAATTTTTGAAAAATCTGAAAAACCTTTTTTTGTTCAAAATCATTACCAATTTTTAACAATACTATTTTACATTTGTACGCAAACTTTGCAAGCTCCAAACTCTCTTCAGTCAAAAGTTAAAGCTTTAAAAAAATTAAAAGTAAATTTTTTTTGGTCGAAAATTTTGAAAAATCAGAAAAACGTTTTTTTTTTTCAAAATTGTCAAAAATCGTTTTGGAACCATGTTAACAACATTACGGTACATTTGTACGCATATTTTTAAGCTCCTAACTATCTCCGTTCGAAACTTACAGCCAAAAATACATTTAAAAAAAATTTTATTTTTTATTTTGTTCCCGTTTCAGTAATTTTGGGTTCCGAAATGCTTTTTCTCTTTTATTTTTTTTATAATACAAATTTCAGTTTTTAGTGGTTTTAGGAGCAATTACATACTTAAATCCCGGATGAAATTCTGGCCAGGAGTAAAAAATTCAACAAAAAAACACATTATTTTCCAAGCCCATTTTTTTAAATCAGAACCATTTTTGTATGTATAATGATGATGAAAAACGCAGAGAAACAGACAACTCACCAGTTAACATGATATCCATGATATTGCAAGAACTTCAAAATCTCCGACGCTCTGAATCGATCCTTCCTTCTTTCAAAATCAGTGAGCAAGTCCCATGGGACAAGTGGAATTGGCATAAATCCACCCTTGGTGTTCAAATCGTTCATAACCTTTTTTGCCCAGATTAAGTGAGAGTGCTCAGCCATTTTCTCTGCCGCATTCACCATGTCCTTCTCAAGTGTCATTGAGCTCAAATCAATCGGTTTTGGCGCAAAGTTGGAGATGGAAGTGCCGGAAAGAGTTCTGGCTGCGGAAGCACGATCGTTTGCATCTCTGTCCACCATTTCGAATGAATAGTTCCAGGCCATGAGGGCTTTTAGGCACTCTGCACATCTCTCTTTGTAGAACGACTTTTCAAAATCACGAAGCAACGCGAAAGGCTTGAGGCGTGGATGTGTAAAGTTGGCTCTGGAGTAGAGATCTCCGTGCACCCAGCCCTTTTCCAACTTCCTGCTGGCCCATGAGTCGTGGAAGTGTTCGGCGAACAGTTCAGTCATTTTTTCCAAATCTCTATTAACCTCACATTTCGACACGTCAACGGTTCGTGGAATCCAAGCGCCTTCTTCTTCTTCTTCTCTCTTTTTGTTCCTGACACCATCCAATCCGCTTGTCAAGGTGTAGTCTGGCGAAATGGCACTACCAATTGCTGTCATACACGGAAGAGCTTTTCCAAACAGTTCTGGATCGTAGGGACGACTTCCAAGGGTGTCGAAAATGGCATCAAATAGAAGCATGGAAAGTCTCTTCTCCTGCTCACTAGCCACTCCGTAATGGTTTCCAGAACCGTAATATTTACCACATCTTTCATAGTGAAGTGTGATCAGACGAAGTGGCACAAGAACATTCATATCGTTCATTGTCAAAATGTCATTGATCACCTTCTTCAACAACTTTATCATCATTGCCGGTGGCAGTTCACGAGTAATGGCAACCAGGAAATCCGACACGGCATCTCTCTGATTCTTCGTCAACGACTTCAACCTGTTCATTCTGTAGACAGTGTGAACAGTGGCGTCTAAAAGCGCGGAATGGTGTTCTGCGTCCGCAAAGAAATGCGAGTGGTTTGTGAGCAATGGGAGAACTGAATTGCACAGGTAGCGATTGAGTGCAAGAGCAGTGTCAGATTCTAGAGCTCTGGGTGAGTCCATCATTGTGGCAGCACGGAGATCGGGTAGGAATGATTGCTCGAGGAAGTGGAAAAGCATGTCTTGTTGGTCGATTCCATAGACACGATCCAAAAACAGAAGGACTGATCCTTTGTGGTTGGGAAGGAGGCCGGGGAGTGGGCCGGTGTCTGAAAATAAAGTTGATAGGGTGAAGTTTTAGTGTGTTTTAGTGTGTCCAGCCAAACACGCTCCGCTAAACTTATTGTTAGTGCTTCGTTGTTTTTATTTGGTGTCCAATTTATTCAATTTTTCACGGCCGGAATGTTGGAAAATAAAATTTTCTACCATAGGCGACATTTCGCTGCGCAGCTACTCATCTACGTCGAACTGATACCAAAAGGAGACGCAGAGAAGCAGAGTGCAAGGCCGCTGTTGTTCTGTGTCAACATGCCAGCGCGAGAGACGCAGACAATCAACCTTCCCACTCACAATCAACACGTATAAAGTGATGCAAATTCGCTCCAATCGCTCATTTGGAAAGAGATTCAGAGAAAAAAAGCGCTCTCTCGTCGCCAAAGTGGCCCAGTGAGGATATGAGTCGGCTATTACTCTCGTCTCAGCTAATGCACATCATTTTCAAAAATGGAAAAAAAAATAACACAGTTGAATCAAGTGCTACCGTAACACATTCAAAGAGAGGGAGTGAGCGAAAACAAGAGACCACATTTCTCACACTCTCTCATATTGTGGCATTGATTCAAATTTGGCAAATTCGTGGCGAGACGCCGAGATTAATCGTGAGTTTTCCAATTTTTTAAAAAAGAATGTGCATCAGCTGAGACGAAAGTTTTAAAAAATGTTATAGTAATTTTCTTGCCATTCGATAATTTTTCCTATTATTGGCCCGCCACGTCGGTCAAACGCGCTCCGCTGAACTCAATACTACGTGGATTTCATTTTGGTTTCCAAATAATTTTATTTCACGTTGAATTTACACGTGAAATGAAAAAATTTGGAAACCAAAATAAAATCCACGTAGTATTGAGTTCAGCGGAGCGCGTTTGACCATTTTGGCGGGCCGCTAATAATATGCTATCCCTTTTTGGTCTGCGTCTCTTCAACTAGCACTGTGTTTGGTTTGCGTGGTCGCGCACAGATAAGTGGGCGGGGCTTCGTGTTGCAACTCGATTTGAAACAGTTGGAAACCAGAGGGAAAAACACTATTTGTGAGTTCAACGGAGCCCGCTTGACCGCCGTGTCGTCATGGGTCGACAGTTTGTACATAAGTATGAGAACAAAAAAGCAAACAAAACCAAACAAGACCAAACAAAACAAAGGAAAAACTTGGTGAAATCTCACTGTCAATCGGGTTAAATCGGCTGGATCGTCTTCGTTGAATAATCGGATATTTTTTCTCGTTCAACAATTGAATTTCCCTCTCCGACTTTGGCGCAAAAAGCTCATTCCCCGACGAGAACGACGTGTGCACCGATACGTAATCCGAGGACTTTGAATCATCTGAATCTACCTCTTCAACGCACGGCAATCTGAAACGGTTGGTGAACAACGGGTTAGATTTGAGAAAAACATGATTAGTGTCAAACCCTCTCGCTGCTAGGTTGGTGCCAGAGGTGAACGTCTGCGATCGGCGCGTGTTTGACACTTCAGAGGCCAGTGACGCCACCATGGCAAACGTGTGCACCAGGGCGGTTTTGTGGGTGTGAGATGCGTGAACTGCGTTTGCACGACGCACAGCTGAAATGGACTGGACATGACATGGATTGACGTTGGACGATGGGAGGGTAGAGTGTTAGGGTTTTGGCAAGGACATGGGACATGGGACATGAGACACTTGGAGAAAAAAAACTGGTAGAGTTACGACGCTCCGATGTTCCGTCCGCAGGTCTCGGAGCGTCGTTTTCGATGGTGAGCAACTATTATAATACAGCTGCCGGTGTTTTGTTTTTGGCTGTAAATAACTTTGAAACGGAATGAAAAAAATTGAGTCCTCGAAATGTTTTTTTTTGCCAGATTTTAAAATTTAAAATTTTCTTTTTTTTTTTTTAACTTTTAGGCTCGGTGGCCTTGAGTGAAAATATATTATTTTTATCTTATTTTAAGTTTTTAAATGTGAAAAGTATTGTAAATTCAATTTAGAAAGAAAAGCAACAAGAAAATTTAACAAAAAAAACGTTTTTATGAAAAAAAAATTTTCCAAAAATAAAAAATGTTTTTTCTCTAAAAGTGTTTCTTAGAATTTTCTGAAATTTTGTCACAACGTTTTCCAGACATATTTCTTCTTTCTGAAACTAAAACTATACCATGTTTATGACTTAGTTTTTGAGAAAAATCAGAAAATTTTGAAAAAAAATTGGAAAAAATTAAAAAAAAAAAAAAATTGTTTTCTCCAAAATGAGTTCTTAGAATTTTCTGAAACTTTGCCACAACGTGTTTCAAAAGTATTTCAATTTTTTGAAATTAAAATTATAGCCGGTTTATGACTTGGTTTTTAAGAAAAATTAGAGATTTTCAAAATTTTGAGAAAAAAAATTCCTTGAAAAAATGTTTTTCGCAAAAATTATTTCTTAGAATATTCTCAAACTTTGCCAGAACGTTTTTTCAGGCAATTTTCTAATTTTTGACATTAAAATTAGACCCTGCTTATGACTTGGTTTTCGAGAAAAAATTATAAAATTTTGAAATTTTGAAAAAAAAATTCTAACAAAAAAATTTTTTCTCGAAAATTAATTCTTATAATTTTTTAAAAATTTGTCACCACGTTTTCCAGACAATTTTCTATTATTTGACATCAAAATTATACCCTGTTTATGGTTTTATTTTCGAGAAAAATTACAAATTTGAAAAATTTTGAAAAGAAAAAATTCCAAAAAAAAAAATTTTTTTTTTCTCGAAAAATAATTCTTGAAACTTGCTGAAAATTTGTCACAACGTTTTTCAAAAGTTTTCACATTTTTTGACATTGAAATTATACCCGCTTTATGACTTGGTTTTCGAGAAAAAAACATTTTAAAAAAATGTTTCCAACAAAATGTTTTTTTTTTTTCGAAAAAAACATTTTTACAAATAAAAAAATTGGAAACTTTGAATTGCAATTTGCTGAATCTTGCAAAAAATGCACCTAATTTAAAAACTGCTATTCAACTAATGTACACCTAATTTCATTCCGTTCAAACGTATGTACAGCCAAAAACAAAACCCACATATTTTTGAGGTGATTTTGCGGAATAGAACTGCCCGAAATAGAACTGCCCAAAATGAAGCTGTAGGTGAACAAAAACTTTGCAAAATTTAACTCAGCAACCCATTAGGTACACCGGAATACTTGCTCCATTCCAGGGAGTTCTATTTCGCTACAGGTCTATTCCACATTAGCACCACTTCTAGCAAGTACCTACCGTCAATCGATGGAGCTGCCAGATTCGGAATAGTGAAGCGAAGTGCCAAAATTTTTCCAATATCATCCAGAGAAATAAGCGAGCGAAGAATGGCACGAGCACGCAACGAGTCTCCTTTTCCAGCCTGAATCGCCATTGGATCTGGAGCACACTTGGCGAGCAGGTCAACCAGACTAGAATAGAAGTCGAGTGTAGCTGCTCCCAAATCAATGTAATCCTCTCCTTCCACATCTTTTGATGGGTACGTTGGATTTTCGCCGAGCAATCCGGACGTGAGAATGATGGGATGAATATCGTTTTCCAAAACGCGAATATCTTCCGAGAGAGCGATGGCTTCTTTGAATGCAGAGTACAGACCTTGTCCCTCTCCTTTTAACGCAACTCCCAGACATTCGGGTCGACGAATTAAAAGTCTAATCACAAGATTCGCGTTCTCTTCCACGTTCTCTCCATTGATCCAAACACAGAATCTCAGGAAATCGATATATCGTTCTCCTTCGACTGGATCCCATCCAATATCTGGATATCCTTTTGTGATCAGTTCCGAGTTGGGTTGTAGTCCACATCTAGACAGATAAACTGCCACTTTGTCAAGCTCTTCTTCCTTGAGAGCAAGTGCCAACTCGTTGTTGTCCATGAAAGAGGAATAGGCCACGTCAAGAGGAACAGAGCCACGAAGAGACGGTCTGGCGAGAAGCATGGTGGCATTGTCAAGTAGAAATGAGAGATGTTCAAACATGGCTTTTTGATTTTGACGAGAAGTTCTGCAAAAGTAGCAGAGAAATCTTGAGCATGCGACGACCATCTCTGAGGCATCCTTGATCGGCGCTTTCTCCTTCACCTCGTCTCCTTCGTGCTCCACGGTTCCTTGTTGAGCTGTCAGGATGTTCATCATTATTGACATTACATTCTCGTGAACGGACAAAAGTCGCATCAAGTCTGGATGTTGGAAAAAGATTCGGTTGTTCATCAACTTCCACAGTCCTCTTTTCAGAATCGCCTCCTCCGTGTGCTCGAATTGTACGGTGAGAAGTTCGCGGATCTGGATGAGGTACACGATGAAATCCTTCACGTCCAGTTCGTTTCTCTCGTGGAACACGTAGGCCTGAGACATTGCATCTCTGATCTCTCGGATTCCAGAATATTGACGAAGAAGCAGTTTAAACATGCTTCTGATCAGATCTTTGCTTTCTATGAATTCAGCTTGCGCCCAATCTCTCAACATGTTTACAATCATCTCTCTGAAATTTTGAGTTCCTTTCCTTTGCATTTCACCGTCTTCTTGCTCCAATGGAGGTGGCACTTTGACGACAAGTCTCGCAAACGAGTCCACCCAAGATGCTTCTTCGGATTCAATCAGAGCCAATTGCTCTTCCGATGCGTCTTCTTTAGCGTTTCCTATTTTACCAACCAACAAGTTGCAAAAATCTCTGAGCTGCTGTTGAAGTGTTTCTGCCATCGGGCATTGATCTACATCTGCATCCTCTTCCATGAAATCCGGATCTTTTTCTTCTTTCACTTTGCACATTAACAGCCGGAACATTTGCTCTTTGGGAGGGCATCTGAACTCTTTAGTCTTCTTCGCTGCTTCTGCAGGTGGCATGTCGGTCTGTTTGATCTCCATGTACCGTTTACACTGATCCGATTGCAATTCTCCGACGAATCCCTCGGTGAAAGCGACGAGGGATTCAATACGATAGCGCAGTTGGATGTCGCAAAGATGATCGATAATGTTGACAAGTTGAAGTTTAACAGGCTCCGCCAGCTCCAACTGTGTCAGTCCTTTTTGTGTGGTTCCATTCTCGAAAGTCTCATCAAACGCTTGTGGATGGATCAATTTGAGAAGACACTCCAGCTCTTCATCGTTGATAAGTCCGATGACCAAAAGTTGATCAAACAGCTTGAAAAGCGGCTCAAAGTGATTCGTATTGTCCCCACCGATCAAATCTCTACAGTTCATCACTGCATGGTGGGTGGCTGATCTCAACGAGTCCATGACATGTTTTTTAAGAGCGTCAAAGTCAACAGAGGGGGGTAATAGCTTCATCTCGTCCTCACGGCTCACATGCTTCTTGACTGGCTCCGCTGCCATTTGGGAGAGCATTGAGACTGATTCGCCGGTGATTTGTGGGAACCTGGACTCGTTGTCCGGGTCCAGGACGTTTTTGATTTGAAGTTGAGGTACCAGTGGGATGACGTACTCTTTTGCCATGCTGTTTCGGGCGGCTGTGTGGCTCATTAGGTGGAGTCCGATTAGGAGATCGTGGAATCCTTGGCGCATTGGTCCGGATAGATCTGTTAAAAGTGTTTTTATTGTTATTATTGTTGTTTTAGTATGGATACCGTATTTACTATTTTTGGAAATTTTGGAACAAAGCATGTCTGCGCCTACACAGCGGTGAGCAGCAAAGCATGTCTGCGTCTCCACAATGGAGACCAGAAAAACGTGTCTGCGTCTCCACAGCGGAGAGCGGCAAGCAGGGGTGCCGTTTTTTTGTTTTTCGCATTTTTCGCACCTATTGCGAAAAGTTTTTATTTTTTTCGCATAGGTTTTTTGTTTCAAAAAATTTATGCATTTTTTTTGGAAAAAATCAAAGATTGGAAAGAAAAACTTGGATTAAATACCAGAGTACAAGGGTTAGAGATGTCTAGCAAACAGTTTTCGAACATTTTTCGTAATTTTCCACCTTTCTGCATGAATAAAATGAGTAAATCTGATAGTATTTTGATAAAAAACGATAAAAATACGTGGTGAAAATGAAAAACATTTTTTGTTTTTTTTTTTGGTTTTTTTGTTTTTTGCGCAATTTTTTTTGTGGCACCCCTGGCGGCAAGGCATGTCTGCGTCTCCACAGTGGAGAGCAGAAAAGCATGTCTGCGTCTCCACAGTGGAGAGCAGCAAAGCATGTCTGCGTCTCCACAGTGGAGAGCAGAAAAGCATGTCTGCGTCTCCACAGTGGAGAGCAGCAAAGCATGTCTGCGTCTCCACAGTGGAGAGCAACAAAGCATGTCTGCGCCTCCACAGTGGATAGCGGCAAGGCATGTCTGCGTCTCCACAGTGAAGAGCAGCAAAGCATGTCTGCGCCTCCAGAGTGGAGAGCAGCAAAGCATGTCTGCGTCTCCACAGTGGAGGGCAGCTGGTGGGCAACTAGTGGGCAGCTAGTGGTCATCTTTCCCTTTTCTCCGTAAACCAAAAAAAAAAACCACTTACAATGCGACTTAATCGCGTACATGATTTGATCCTCATCCACATGTTGGCACAATGTGTGCGCCACTTTGTGATTACCATGACTTGCCAGTTTGCAGTACAAATTCAACGTTTGCCTATGGAATTCCAACATTTCCGGCATCTCAATCATCTCCAGAATATCGAACGACTGATCCTTCTCCGGAATGTAGACGGTCATGATGCGGACTGGATCGTTGCAAAGGACAGACCATCCTGAAATTGTATGTACTTTTACTTGCCCATTCTCCAACAACAAAAACACAAAAAACGAGCCCCCTAACGCTTGCTATCCGTTCTTCCATCTCTCGTCGTCTCATCGTCTCTCATGTTCACACACTCTCTCGCCCCTCCTCGCTCGTCCTCCCTGGCCGCCGCCACCGCTAATAAGAATGCAGATAGCGAGGCTGTTGAATCGAGCCCCATTGGCGCAGTCGGTTAGCGCGTGGTACTTATAGTCTATAGGTTATGCCAAGGTCGCCAGTTCGAGCCTGGCATGGGGCAGATTTCTTTTGCGAAGTCTGTTTATATTCCTTTTAGGTTTTCAATCGAGTTTCTGTATCAAAAAGTGTAAAACTAGACTTTTTTGAGTGCGAATGTTTAAATACCACTGAAATTGCGTGTTCGTGCGGAAAAAAGTGGGCGGGATTTCACTTTTTCATGTAGCTAATTTTTTTTGTTATTGTCGGCCCGCCAAAATGGTCAAACACGCTCCGCTGAACTCAGTACTACGTGGATTTTATTTTGGTCTCCAAATTAATTCAGTTCACGTGTAAATTCAACTTGAAATGAGATAATTTGGAAACCAAAATGAAAATCGCATAGCGTTGAGTTCAGCGGAGCGCGTTTGACCATTTTGGTGGGCCGACAATAGCAACATACTTTTCTGTTTTCCAAAGAATGTTTTCTTCATATTTTCTCCTTTCCGCGACTATGGAAAACAAAACACTTTTGCGGTTTTTAAGACAAAAAAAAACAAAATTTCGGGCTCGTCTAGTAAAGCGCACTTCTTGGGTAGCTAATGGACAGCATCAAAAATGGCCAAAAAGTAGCGTTGTCTGCGTCTCGCATACCATACCGTGGGCGAAAAGCCTATTGGGTAGGCGCAACCGTCCGTGATAGGTTGAAAGGCCTACAATAGGACTATACAATAGGACCATACAATAGGACTAACTCCATATTGCTCTCATTATTCCCCTGCACATACCTTTAATGTATCTGTGTACACAATATCAACACGTCACATTGGCGTAAATAAATAAATAAATAAATAAATAAATAATAGGCCCTTATACACACGCGAACAGGTATGTGCGCAAGTGCGCTCTACTAGACAAGCCCTTCCCTTCCCGACAAGCCCCACTAACCTCTAACTTCCGACAACTTCAACGCTGTCGTCCGAAGCGTCTCGTTGGGCACTCGCGCCCAATACACTGATTCAATCTGCTCCACCGTCAACCGAGGCGGGCAGAACGGCACCAGCGACTTTTCACAAGACTTGAACATGGCTGCGGACAACGGAAACGTGTATTTGATACGTCCCAACTCGAACTGCAAAATCTCCGTGGCGGTGGGCGTGACGAACGCGGCCGGGAACAGCATTGCACCCGGCTCCAACTTGAATTTGATGCCAGTGTCCGAGGATCCAACTTGAAAACTGAGCTCTCCAATAGAAGTGTCAATGATGCAGCCGATCAGCGTGCCCGACACTTTGGTGTTAGCCACGTCGGGCGTCGTGGCAAGCAGCTCGGACACGTTGACCATGTAGCAGTTTTGCGACTGAACACTGTCCACGGTGGTTCCGTGATGATCAGACTCGGAGAATCGGCACTTTCTCACTCCCTGAGTACCGTCAAAGCTGGTGTTGTAGTAGTGGTATTGGGTGGTCACCCAGCCAACCCACACCTGCGATGGGTCTTGTCCCGGGAAGATGCGAATACCGTAGTAGAACTCGTCGACTTTTTCTTTTAGTGCCACTAGAGCGTGTGCGTCACCTTCTTGGAGCACGTCGAGTTGTGCTTCCATCGGGATGATGGAGCCTTTCTTTTCTTTTTCGTATTTTTCCATTGCCGCGATTTCGGCCTGAAAATTTGCGAATATATTGCAGGGGGCAGTGGGTGGGCAGCAGCAAGGCAGGAAGTGGGCAGCGGGTGGGCAGCTAGAGGGCAGATACTGGTCAGTGGATGGGCAGCTAGTAGGCAGCTGATGTGCAATTGACGGTTGGGCAGCTAATGAGTGGGCAGCTGATGGTCAGAAAGTGGGCAGCCAATGAGCAGATAATGGGCAGCCAATGGGCAGCTATCGGGCAGCGGGTGGGCAGCGGGTGGGCAGCGGCTGGGCAGCTATTGGGTGGGCAACTAGTGGGCAGCGGATGGACAGATAATGAGCAGATACTGGGCAGTGGATAGGCAGCTAGCAGGCCAGCAGCCAATGGGCAGCTATCGGGCACCGGGCGGGCAGCTAGGGGCAACTGATGAGCATGTGATGGGCAGGCAGTTAATGGGCGGCTAGTGGACAGCTATTATGTCGGCAGGTGATGGACAGCAGGTGAGCAGCTAATGGGCAGCTAAAGGGCAAGCAGCAATTGGGCAGCGGATGAGCAGCTTCAGGACAGCTGATGGGACAGCTGATGGGCAGCCAATGGGCATAGGGTGGGCAGCTATTTGGCAGCGGGTGGGCAGCTAAAGGGCAGCTAATGGGTAGGCATCTGATGGGCATGTGATGGGCAGCAAATGAGTGGGCAGCAAGTAGGCAGCAGGTGGGCAGCTAGTGAGCAGCCAATGGGCATAGCGTGGGCAGCTACGGGGCAGCTAATGGGCAAGCGGCAATTGGACATCAGATGGGCAGTAAATGAGCAGCTATTGAGCAGCGGATGGACAGCCAATGGGCAGCAATTCCCCTGTAGTAAAAAAAACCGTACCTTCTTTCCTTTCTTTCCCTTTTTGAACGATCCTCTCTTGATCGTCAACTGTCGACCAGGTCCGGATATTGGCATCTCGCTAGAAGCTGAAACTGAGGCAAAATTAGTGAATTGTCTAGATTTTCCGATTCTTTAGATGTCATTTCAGTTAGCTAGGGGGATTCGGTCTAGTCTCATGCTTGATGCTTAGAAACAATAGAAAGAGAGAGAGAGAGAGAGATAGTGGAAATTGGGGGGGGGGTTAGGCTCACCGGACTCTGTGTCATCCTCGGGAATGTGCTCACGCAACACCCAAACGGGCGCCGCTTCCTCTTCTGAACAGTGTGCCCTTTTGGTAGGTTTTTAGGGTATAGTTATTACGCAAATCCGCCGTGACGCCTTTCTCTGCGCCTCCACCCGCAATCGTGCGGCGAGAGCGTTTTTTCTCTGCGTCTCCTCGGCTGACCATGTGAGCGAGACTGAGAAACCGCGCGTGGCGGACTGTCTGCGTCTCCGCAAGTCTAGCTAACCGTGTAAAGAAATGGGGACAAAGAGACGCAGAGAAATAGCTCGCGAAAATGGGAATTTCAACATTGTTAATAATAACAATTTAGGGACCTTTTTTTGCGCGCCAGTTTTGATGTTTGTAATGCGTTTATTGACATTATGAGAGTAAACAACCTACCCAGCACATCTTTCTGCCCAGTCGGAAGGGTCGACGTGTCCAAACTTCCGGCGTCAAAACTTCTCGAATTGCTCTTCATTTGCCGCATAGCCGCCGCTTTGTCATCGCGTCGTTTGTCACTGTCTCTGAAACTGAAACCCCTTATAGTCTAGACACTCTTAGCCACTATCAATCACTTCTTTCTAGTGTTGCTCGAGTCTCTAAGCCTGCTCAGCAGCCCTCCTTTTTTCGGCTTTTCCGCACTTCGATCGCTCATATCTCGCAGGTGGTCCTCGGCGATTTGACGCTCATCGTGTGGCAGTTCCAGAAGGCTTCTTCTGAAAATTTGAAGGATTTTTTGCGGGGAAAGAGTGTGCAGAAAAATGAATAGCCGGCTCGAATCAGTTGTGCTGCTCAACGTACAGAAAGCGGAGAAGAGAAGCAGTTCTACTGGACGGACGGAAATTGAAGAGAAGAGAAGAGCTATTGCTTTGTCATTTGGTTCATTGGTGCGGTTTCCCGTGTTTGCGTACAAAAAGTACGCAAACACGTGATTTGACGCGCAAATGTATTAAAAAAAAAAGATTTATTGACGTTTTAAAAAATGGGCCGAGTTTCCAAATTGTGTGGTTGGCGAAAAGAGTCCGCAAACATCAAGCCAAGTGCCAAGATGTTTAAATGGCGAAAAAGGCGGGAAATTCGGGGAATTTTGTGAATTTTAGAAAAAAACTGAATTTTTGCAAAAAAAATTTTTTTATTTATTTTTGTCAATTTTTTTTTGTTGTTGCAGTGTCTATCAACTTTTCAGAGTTATTTATATACAAAATTTGTCAAAATTGGCTGAAAATCACGTAAAATTCATAAAAAAATAATTTTTAAAATTTTTGAAAAAAAAATTTTTTTTTCGAAAAATTTTCGTTTTTTTTTCTGTAAAATTTCAAAAACTTTCCCAAAATACGCATTTTACCAAAAAACACCGCTATTTTACATAAATTTCTTCATAAACTGAATTTTTTTTGCATTTGCGCGTCGTTTCTCGTGTGTGCGTACACGGCACTTGACTTTACGACATTTTTCGGAAATTGAAGAGAAGAGAAGAGCTATTGCTTTGTCATTTGGTTCAATTGTGCGTCGGTTTGGGTGTTTGCGTACAAAAAGTACGCAAACACGTGATTTGACGCGCAAATGCAAAAAATGGTTTTTTGGCGTTTGAAAAAATGGGCGGAGCTTCCAAATTGTGTGGTTTGCGATGGGAGTCCGCAAACATCAAGCCAAGTGCTAGGATGTTTGAATGCAAAGAATTTGGGAATTTTTGTGAAATTTGGAAAAAAAAAATTAAATTTTTGAAAAAAAAAATTTGTTTTTTTGTTATTTTTTTTGTTATTGCAGTTTTATCAGTTTTTCAGAGTTATTTATATAAAAAACTAGTCAAAAATTATTAAAATCACGAGAAATTGATAAAAAACGATTTTAAAAAAATTAAAATTTTTGAAAAAAATTTTTATTTTTATTTTTGTTAATTTTTTTTTGTTTTTGCAGTCTTTTTCAATTTTTCAGAGAGATATTTTTATACAAAACTAGTCAAAAATTATTAAAAATCACAACAACATGATGAAAATTAATTTTAAAAAATAATAATAAATTTTGGAAAAAAAAAACATTTTTTTTTGTTTTTTGAAATTTTTTTTTCGAAAATTTTCGTTTTTTTAAAAACAATTTTTTTTTGTAAAATCTCAAAAACTTTCCCCAATTAACCATTTCACCAAAAAACACCGAAATTTTAAAAAAAATTGCTCTTAAAATTGATTTTTTTTTTTGCATTTGCGCGTCGTTTCTCGTGTTTGCGTACACGGCACTTGACTTTACGACATTTTTCGGAAATTGAAGAAAAAAAAAGAACTATTGCTTTGTCATTTGGTTCATTTGTGCGTCGGTTTGGGTGTTTGCGTACAAAAAGTACGCAAACACCGTGATTGACGCGCAAATGTGTTTAAAAAATGGGTTTTTGACGTTTTAAAAAATGGGCGGTGTTTCCAAATTGTGTGGTTGGCGAAGAGAGTTCGCAAACATTAAGCTAAGTGCCAAAATGTTTAAATGCAAAGAATTTGGGAGTTTTTGTGAATTTTGGAAAAAAAAACTATATTAAAAAAAAAAAAATTTTATTTTTGTTGATTTTCTTTTTTGTTGTTGCAGTTTTTATCAGTTTTTCAGTGTTTGTTTTCTTCATATACAAAATTAATCAAAAATTGCTGAAATCGCGAGAAATTGATGAAAAATCATTTTAAAAAATAATCAAAATTTTGAAAAAAAAAAAAAAATTTTTAATCAATTTTTTGTTGTTGTTGCAGTTATTATCAATTTTTCAGAGAATTATTTTTATACAAAACTAGTTCAAAATTGCTGAAAACCACGAAAAATTGATAAAAAATAATTAAAAAATTTTGAAAAAAAAAAAAATTTTTTTGGAAAATTATTTTTTTCGAAATTTTTTAAAAATTGTTTTGTAAAATGCTTAAAAACGTTTTTAAAATACCTTTTTACATCAAAAACGCCACAATTTTAAATAAATTTGCTCTAAAAAATTGATTTTTTACATTTGCGCGTCGTTTCTCGTGTGTGCGTACATGGCACTTGACTTTACGACATTTTTTAAATTTCTCAAATTTACAACAAGTTACACGTAAAACGACGCGCAAAAAGCAGTTTTCGTGTCTTCACGAGCGAAATTCACTCACTGGTGAAATGCGGGTGATGAATATAGTGTCCGTAATTGAATCATATCGCACTGTTCTTTTAGGCACTAGATTTATAACAATATCGCGTTGTCTTATTGACGTTCAAACGTTTTTGTTTTTGATCACTGAATTTCAAAGAGTTATGGATCAAATGGACGACATGATTTAAATACGGACACTATATGCATCCACCTGTATTTCCAGCCTAAAACAAACAAAATGAAAGTGGTTAGCGTACAAAACCGCGTGCAATATCATGCAAACAAGCCATGCATCATGATCATGCCCCATCATTATCATTCGCCCAAAAGCCTGCACATTCAAACACCTCAACACGTCCTGCCACTTGTGATGGTCCTCGGCGTTGACGTGCAGCCACGTCAGGATCGATTCGTCGAACGAATACATACCAAAGTTCATTAGGGTTAGAACACGTCGACGTTGACTGTAACCACTGGAAATTTGGGCGGGCGGGCGGGCGGCGGGGGAGCGGCGGGGAAGAGCGGGGAGAGAGAAGGAAGCGCAATTAAGCGATAGGTAGGGTGGGGTGGGGTGGGAGAAACTTTGGGGAAAGAAAAAAACAAAGGGACATACATACACAGAAGTTTGGGATTAGTAAAAAGGTTCAAAAATTGAAAATTGGAAAAAAAAAATATTCCACTCGTGACTAACTAACTTTATAAGTAGTTTTCAAGGTTGTCCAAAAGGAGTACACGGGGGCGAAATCAAATTTCTTGCTTTTGCCCGATTTTCCAAGTCCTAGAAGTAAGGAAAACCGCGAAAAACAAAATTTGAATTTTTGCGACCTCGTGTACTCCTTTTGGACAACACAAGTATTTTAATTTTTCAAATTCAAACTCAAAACCCACCTTACTGCCGGCGGTTCATCGCCATCAAAACTAGGCTGTTTGGAATTGGTCCGTGATCGCCGATCATCGTCCGATTCATGTGAATCTTTGGAGCCTAACATGCTTCTCAAAAATCCGCCTTTCTTTTCTTTGTTATCGTCGAATTCTTTGGGGATTCCGGGCGCGCGGATTTGACTGACCACTGATTGGGATCGTGGTTTGTATTCTTGGAGTTGGCGGCGGATTGCGTCTTTGTCTCTGGAACCATAAGAAGTGGAGTGATTTCGTGTGCGCGGTGCAAAATTTTTGCTTCGCGAGCTTCAACTTTTGTCTAACTGTCTAACTGTCTAACTTTGTTACAGCAGTCATTTCTTTCAGTTCGCATTCGGTGTTTACGAAGCTCCGCCCACTTTCCTGTGCTTTTTTTTGTATGGTTTTGACCCCCCCCCCCCCCGCCCTTTCACGCACAGGGGTAGAGAGAGAGAGAAAAACGAGATTTTCCCACGATATAGCATTGAAGAGACGCAGAGGCGAGGGGGTAGTCTCTGCGTCTCTTCAACGCTATATCGTGGGAAAATCTCGTTTCTCTCTCTCAACGCGCGGAAAAATAGGCGGTAACGCAAGTATACTCGGCGAATGCATCATCAGCCTCGCTCTACGGCACTTTTCAATTTTCAACAGTTTAGTGCGCCTGTTTTGAAATGAAAAATCAAATTTTACCTGCAATTCGTCGTGGATACGTCATTTTCCGTAAAAAAAGAAGTATAAAAACTAGAATTCGAGTTAATCTTGCAAGGGCAACACTATTTTACAGGTGTTTTGCAGTAGAGCGAGGTTGATGATGTATTCGCCGACTATATGCAAACAAAAAATAAACCACTCACTTATTCCTCACAAACGTGTCATTACACTTCACCGGCAGTGACAATCTGATATATTCCATCTTCGCTTTTTCCGATGGTCCACCCTCCGAAATGGTCACCTTTTGCAGCAATTTCAAACACGGTGGACTGTTTCCAGTGGCTGGAATTCTCGAAACTTCCAAAATAGATCCAGACTTCAACGCAGAAATATCCTCAAATCTCGGCAACTGTTTGGCGAACCACATTGGCATAGAGCGGTACATGTTCACACAAAACGGTTCGTAACCTTCTTGAAGACCACACGTCGTGAAGAACTTTAACGAATTTGAGACTTGACCAAAGTTAAGTCTTCCTCTTTGTCCACTTCCCAGAGTCATTGCTGGAACGAGACCGTCACCGCAGACGACGTTATCAAAAGCCATTTCGGAGCCGGATGGGTCGAGAAGGAGTTCTCCGTTTAGAGAGAAGCTGATGGTACGGTCATTGAGATCTAGGAAGCAGCCCACGACGTCTCCGATCTTCCATTCCTTTCCGTAGGTCTCTGCTCCTTGGTGCCATTTTCTGCCTAGATATCCATCGAATGCATAGCTTCGATCATCAGCTCCGAGCTGAATTTCTGGGGTGGAACCGATATCCATCCACCCGATTTTCATGAAACCAGCGGTCAGAATTTCAAATTCAAAGTACCACTTTCCTCCGTTTACTGCATACGTGGCCTCCGCTCTGTACGTCCTCGTATTGTCTCTTCGTGCTTTTAGCTCTTTTTCTGCAACTTCATCATGCTCATGTGCTGGTGGCTCCAGGAAGATTCCAAATAGCTGGAGAGCTTTGATGTTTTCAGACGCCGATTCTCGGTTAGCTTGTTTGATTCGTTCATCCACTTGTTCGTAAGGAACAAGATGTGGGGATCGTTTTTGAGTGGCATCCACGTGTTCACTCAATCCAAACGTCCATCCTCGTCTGATCTTCTCTTTTGCCCACACATTGTGAGTGTTTCTAGCCAGCGCTTCAATGAGTGGCTGCAACTCGGCTGGAAGTTGAATCTCATGGGTATCCAATGGCCCTGGTTTGTATCCATTAGCCTGTTGGAAGTTTGGCGCCAATCTGACCGCTCTCAACCGGCATGGAGGTTCATCGGTGATGAGATGGTATCCGAGAGCCTCGATTGTCTTCATAGTGCTTAGCGCCAACAGTGTGTTGTACTTTTTCTCAGTTTCAGGTAGCTGATTAAAGTGGGTCAGGCACGGGTGTTTTCGTGATGTTTCCGATCGAATCTCCCCCCACGCCCATCCTAATTCTATTTTTCGCATGGCCCACAACTCGTGAAGATTTTCAGCGTACTTTTGATGCATTTCCATTGCGTGATGGCTGAGTTGAGTGGTTGAAATGTCGATTGGTGTGGGAATGAACGGCTCCAAATTGTTGAAAATTGTTTGTGGACCACAGTAAATGTTCTTGGGAAGATCGCCAAAAGACAGACAATCGGCAATGCTCAGCTCTCCATTGATTGCTTCGACAACTGCCGAAAATCCACTTGGCGGACCATGCTTCAATTTTCCTTGATTTCCTCCAATTATGAATCTACACGAAACCTTGGCAGAGAGGGACATCACCGGGAAAAAGTATCCGTCAATGTTGAAATTTTTAAATGTCCCACTCATTGGAATACCGTTGACACTGAATCGAATCTCTGGAATCGTCAAATCAATAGAGCACCCGATGACGTCACCCTTCTCGAGAAGTTTGTGCCCGACAATTCTCGACTTTCCACCGAAAAACATTGATTTCCCGTCGAATCCATACGAATAAAAGTCGTCGCCAACACCATTGCATCCCCATTTGTCACCAGATCCTGGGAACGGTTTGAAACCCACACTGTTCGCCCATCCGATTCGCAGATACGGACTTTGTTTGGTCATCGTTTCAATGTGTTCAACTTCGGCCTCAAAGTACCACTTTCTGAAGAGGGCAGAGTCTTCAACGACTCCAAGCATCACATTCGGCATCATACTCGATACGTGATCTCTCATTGAGGTTTGCAGTAAAAGATCTTTTCCCGGAAGCAGGTATTGAGTGATTAAGTTCTGAGAACTTCTCACCGCCATTCCATTTCCTTCACAAAGCGATGAGAGCACGTCAAGAACTTTTGGATCTCGTCCGACCTTCTCTAAAAGTGAAATGACAGATCGAATGTGTCCTTCATTGATCATATTCAACGCCTCTGGAGATTCAGTGAGCACACAGTACAGTACGTCAAGAATTCCTTCCGCTGATTGTGGATTGCTCAATCTGCCGAAAAGCCAATCTAGTCTTTGCGCTGACGCAAATTGCGCACAATTGTAATGGTTTCCCTTGATCATTGCAGCAACCAGAAGGTACAAGTACGTGGATATCTGCTCCCATTTAACATGCGTTTCTTCGCCAATCAACCCGGCAAAATCGGGAAGCGCTTCCATTTGGGAGAACTTATCGATAGTGTCCAGAATCATATTGAGAACTCCTTCCTCTTGAAAGAGGTCCTGTCGACTGCGAAGAGCCCTTAAATGATTTTGCTTTTCTTCAAAATCCTGTTCTTCATTGGGTTGGGCAAAATATTCGATCAGGTCCTCCATGAGTTTCAGAACCTCATTGAGGTCAACTCGAGTCCAATCAGTGGATTGGTTTCCTTCCAATTGAAGAGCATCAATTCCTTTCAGAAACTTGTTGAGGACAGATGAGCACTTTCTGATAACCCTTGCAGACTTTGACTCTTCCTCCAGGGCCATAAAGAAGGTGTAACAGTCATCCATATGGCCATCTTTCAGGGCAACCGCTTTCTTCTCCTCCACCTTTCCCAGACCTTTCTTCGTCACTTCAGACGTCTGGTAGGACAACCAGAGCTGGGTTTTCACGTGTTGAATAAACGCATTTGTCTCTCCGTATCTTATTGTTGCATTTCCCATACCTTCCTCCTCTTTCTCATCCAACATTTGCTTCTTTGGATCCTTGTTCTGACACATTACAAACGCGGTCAACTCAAAGTCCGCTTTCTCTTTGTGATAGAGTTGTACAGAGTTGTCGAGCACTCCTAAGTACCTGCCCGACGTGATATGCTTGATGCGGAAGACTTGCTCCCATCCGACAAGAGCTCCGTGCCATTTCATTCTGACCAGTTCCACTCGCCATAGGGATCGGGCTTGGGTCACTGCCGGTCCTCCTTCGTAGATTACCATGCTGAAACAAAAGAGGGGATTTTTTTTGTTGTCATTGCTCTGCAAATGCGCTCTATTGCAGCGTTTAAATTTTCTTGCAGTTTTTGTGTTTTGGCTACCAGTAGAATCGCCGGAAAATTTTGCGTTGATGTGTCTAAAAATGATAAAAATTGGCCTAGAAATAAGGGAGCTATGGCAGGCGACATATCTGCGCGCAAATTCCTATGCGGCCGACGAGCCACGGGTTACGCTGCTCGCGCTGTCTGCGTCTTTGCCTGCGCCATTCATACTTGAAGTCGCTGTATCTGGCTTCAAAATAGACATTTTCCCAATGTAAAAACACGGTTCGAATCGCCGGAAAATTCTGCGTTGGTGTGTCCAAAAATGATTAAAATCGGACTAGAAATACGGGAACTATGGCAGGCGACATATCTGCGCGCAGATTCCTATGCAGCCGACGCGCCACGGGTTGCGCCCCCGCACTGTCTGCGTCTCTGTCTGCGCCATTCAAACTCGATGTCGCAATATCTAGCTTTAAAATTGACATTTTCCAAGTCTAAAAACACCATTAGAACCGCAAAAATATTCTGCGTCGATTTGTTTAAAAATGATAAAAATTGGCCTAGAAATAGAGGAGTTATGACAGGCGACATATCTGCGCGCAGATTCCTATGCGGCCGACGCGCCACGGTTTGCGCCACTCACGCTGTCTGCGTCTCTGCTGCACTGAAAATTGCCATATCTCGCTTTAAAATTGATATTTTCCAATTCTAAAAACACCGTTAAAATCGCAAAAAAATTCTGCGTCGATCTGTGCAAATACTGATCGCCTGAGCAGTGTTCAAATACTTACTTGTGCTGTGGATGCTCGCTCCAATTCTCCGGAATCGTGAGACACTCGTCGTTTCCATGAAACAAGCGGAGCACGTCATTTCCAAAGAGGAAACCTGAGTTTTTATGTTTTTTTTTCTCTTTTTCTTTAATTTTAACTATTCTCACCCATATTTCTAGTTCGCATGCTTCCCGAACTGACGGACTGAATGTTCCACAAAGTTTGATGGAAAGAGGCGATCACCATGTATCCTTTACTGTACGCCATGTGCTGAAAATTTTCATGTTATCTATGTAAATTTTGGATTCTACATATGACCACATAATACAACCACCAATTCACTACGTAGAGACATACTTACCTCGACAACTTTAAGCTCATCATTTTTACACTTTCGTAAATGCTAAAGTGTTCAATTTGATGTACATAATTCCTTAACCCCAACCACAAAGTCTTCAGACTCACCAGATATCTTTCCGTGGCCACCGACACCAGGATGACGTCATCGCCAACCCGCACCTTTTCTCCTTCGGATCTTTGTTTGGACGCCGGGTGGATCGTCCACCAACACGCTTCTCCTAGAGAAAAAAAGCGTTTAGAATTTAATCTAAATAGAATTTATTGCAGTACCTTCATTAGTTTCTTGAACTCCGACATCGAACGCGAGTTTATCGTTGGACGAGCACGAGGATAGGCACGCCAGGTACATTTCACTTTGCACATGTTTCAGCTGTACCGCGTGTCCGTAGAGCAGTGTTTTGTGGCCTCCGGCGCCTGACGCGGACTTCTGAAAATAAAGGTTATTGGTTGGGGGAGAATCGCGAAAAAATTCTGCGTTGATCTGTCCAAAAACGGAGAAAATCGGACCAGTAGAAAGGAAGCTGTGGCAGACAATAAATTCACCAGCAGAGGTCGGTGCGGCCGACATTTCACGGGTTGCGCCTCACGTGCTGTCTGCGTCTCTGGCTGCGTTTCTGTGTTCGTCTCCGCTGCCCATTCATTTAAAATCGGCCTATCTCGCTTCAAAATTGTCATTTTTCATTTTTAAAAACACCGCCAGAACCGCAAAAAAATTCTTCGTTGATCTGTTCAAAAACGATAGAAATCGAACCAGTAGAAATGACGCTAGGACCCGTGATATATCTGCGCGCAGAATCCTATGCGACCGACGCGCCACGGGTTGCGCCCTTTGCGCTTTCTGCGTCTCCGCTGCCCATTTATTTAACAGTGGCCTATCTCACTTCAAAATTGACATTTTTCACTTTTAAAAACACAAGCGGAATCGCTAAAAAATTCTTCGTTGACCTGTCCAAAAACGGTAAAAATCAGACTGGTATCAAAGGCGCTAGGACCTGCGACATATCTGCGCGCAAAACCCTATGCGGCCGACACGCTACGGGTTGCGCCGCTCGCGCTGTCTGCGTCTCCGCTGCCTATTTATTTAAAATTGGCCTATCTCATGTCATAATTGACATTTTTCTAATTACACCGGCGTAATCGCCAAAAAATTCTGCGTAGATCTGTCCAAAAACGAAAAAAATCGGGCCGGTAGAAAAGTTGCTAGGACCGGCAACACATTTGCGCGCAGAATCTTATGCGGCCGACGCGCCACGGGTTGCGCCGCTCGCGCTTTCTGCGTTTCCGCTGCCCATTTATTTAAAATTGGCCTATCTCGCTTCAAAATTGACATTTTTTAATCTAATTACACCTGCGTAATTGCCAAAAAATTCTGCGTCGATCTGTCCAAAAACAATAAAAATCGAACCAGTAGAAATGGCGCTAGGACCTGTGATATATCTGCGCGCAGAATCCTATGCAACCGACACGCTACGGGTTGCGCCGCTCGCGCTGTCTGCGTCTCCGCTGCCCATTCATTTAAAATCGGGTTATCTCGCTTCAAAATGGCCATTTTACAATTCTAAAAACCCCGCTAGAATCGCGAAAAAATTCTGCGTCGATCCGTCCAAAAACGGGGAAAATCGGGCCAGTAGTGAGGGCGCTATGGTTGGCAACGTATTCACACCAAAACCCGATGCGGTCGACACTTAACGGGTTGCGCCCCTCGCGCTGCCTGCGTCTCCGCTGCCCATTCATTTAAAATTGGCCTATCTGGCTTCAAAATTGTTGTTTTTAAAATCTAATTACACGACATATCTGCGCGCAGAATCTTATGCGGCCGACGCGCCACGGGTTGCGCCGCACGCGCTGTCTGCGTCTCTGCTTGCGTCTCCGCTGCCCATTTATTTAAAATTGGCCTATCTCGCTTTAAAATTGACATTTTTCACTTTTAAAAACACCGTCAGAACCGCAAAAAAATTCTGCATCGATCTGTCCAAAAACGGAGAAAATCGGACCAGTAGTGAGGGCGCTAGAACTGGCGACATATCTGCGCGCAGAATCTTATGCGGCCGACGCGCCACGGGTTGCGCCCCTCGCGCTGCCTGCGTCTCCGCTGCCCATTTATTTAAAAGCGTCCTATCTCGCTTCAAAATTGTTGTTTTTAAAATCTAATTACACGACATATCTGCGCGCAGAATCTTATGCGGCCGACGCGCCACGGGTTGCGCCGCACGCGCTGTCTGCGTCTCTGCTTGCGTCTCCGCTGCCCATTTATTTAAAATTGGCCTATCTCGCTTTAAAATTGACATTTTTCACTTTTAAAAACACCGTCAGAACCGCAAAAAAATTCTGCATCGATCTGTCCAAAAACGGAGAAAATCGGACCAGTAGTGAGGGCGCTAGAACTGGCGACATATCTGCGCGCAGAATCTTATGCGGCCGACGCGCCACGGGTTGCGCCTCACGCGCTGTCTGCGTGTTCACTGCCCATTTATTTAAAAGCGTCCTATCTCGCTTCAAAATTGTTGTTTTTAAAATCTAATTACACGACATATCTGCGCGCAGAATCTTATGCGGTCGACACTTAACGGGTTGCGCCGCTGGCGCTGTCTGCGTCTCCGCTGCCTGATCATTCAAAATCGGCCTATCTAGCTTCAAAACTGGCATTTTTCACTTTTAAAAATACTATTAGAATTGCAAAAAATCTAAAAACCCCGCTAGAATCGCGAAAAAATTCTGCGTCGATCTGTCCAAGAATCATGAAAATTGGACCAGTATTAAGGCTGCTAGAGCCAGCGACAAATCGGCACACGAAATGTGGTGCGGCCGACGCGCCACGGGTTGCGCCGCTCGCAATGTCTGCGTCTCTCGCTGCGTCTCCACCGTCGTAATAATTGCTATATCTCGCGTCAAAATTTACATTTTTAAAATCTAATTACACCGTCGTAATCGCCAAAAAATTCTGCGTTGATCTGTTCCAAAACGATAAAACTAGGACCATTATCAAGGGCTCTAGAGCCAGCGACAAATCGGCACACGAAATGTGGTGCGGCCGACGCGCCACGGGTTGCGCCGCTCGCGCTGTCTGCGTCTCTGTCTGCGTCTCTGCCTGCGTCTCCGCTGTCCATTTTTTTTAATGGGCCTATCTCGCTTCAAAATTGTCATTTTTCACTTTTAAAAACACCACCAGAACCGGAAAAAAATTCTGCGTCAGATGGTACCAATAAAAACTCACATGATCACTATCCGCCGACATCATCTCCTGCAGAGCTCTCATCGACAGTGCGTTATCAATGTAGAGCATGCACATGGCAATGTCGGGCGGTATGTCTTTGTCGGACACGTTCTCCAGGGTGCACATTCTGTTGCCGAAGCCTTCGGTGCACAGGCAGACTCTGAATTGGAATGATATGAGTGGTACGGTCGTTGAGAAAGGAAATTACCGTTCCGATCCGAGAACTCCATCTCTATTGTGTGAGGCGACGCACGACAGGCACACAATGTCTCCCTGAAATAATTTTTTTTTGGAATTTTAATTTAAAATTATTTTTTTAATTTTTGTAAACCTTTGTAACATAATTGTGATCCTCGTCGGAAACATCCGTAAAATCATAGTCCATTTTGATAATTTTTATCTAGTTCTCTAGCTCTCTAGCTCTCTCTCTCTCTCTCTCTCTCTCTATCTCTCTTTCTCGCTCAGCTCAATATCAATGCAGCTCCGCTCCGCTCACAACAACGATTTTTAGATTAGTAGTGGTTGTAGTAGTAGTGTAATAATAATCATATCATCCGATTTATAACATGAATTTATTCTTCTTGACTGCCTAGAGCAGACTTCTAGCCGCTTTGTTTGTTGGTCTGAAAATTGGAGGCACATGGGCGGAAGGAACCAAAGAAAGGCAGAGGAAGAGGAGGAGCGAGGGGGTAAAAAAAACAATGGGATGTACATATATGTATATGGCTTATGGCGACATGAGAGACTCTAGGGAGAGTTTGATGATGTAAAACTGAAAGAAGAATCTCTAGGCCCTATATATGTCCATTACATATTTGGCACGGCCGGATAATCACTGATAAATCGCGAGCAAGCGGAGCAGGATTGGGTATATAAATATTGTGTGCATGTTTGTCTTTCTTGTGGGATCACTTTGGCATGTCTGCGTCTCTTAGATCCTTACACTGTCTCTTCATGGTTTGCTCAACCTGTCGTACGATTTGCGAGCGCTTTTGTTTATCATTGAAAATTTTAAAATGCAGACAAAAAATTTTTTTTTTTGCACTGCATTGCTGCATTGATGTGAATCGGAAACGGGAGTTTTTAGTACATTTCTCATTTTATGTAACCAAAATTGTATAGCATGCAGCAAAAGTACTACATTATGTGCACACACTGAATCTGACGCGCAAAAATGAAAAAATTCAAATTTTTTTTTGAACAAAAAACAGGAAAATAGGGTAATTAGGAGTGGAAAAATTATTTTAAACGTTGTTTTAACTTTTAAAAAAGCAAAAAAAGTAGATTTTTCGAAAAAAAAATTTGAAAAAAAATTTTTTTTTTTCAAAAATTAAAAAAAAAACAATTTTTGCACCGAAATATTGAAGTGAATCGGAAACGGGAGTTTTTAGCACATTTCTCATTTTATGTACCCAAAATTGTATAGCATGCAGCAAAAGTACAACATTATGTGCATTATGCACACCGAATCTGACGCGCAAAATTGAAAATTTTAATTTTTTTGGTTTTTTGATCAAAAAAACAGGAGAATAAGGTGATTAGGAGTGGAAAAAATTTGTTCAATCACTACTTTTAACCAAAAAAAAAGCTTTAAAAAGGTAGATTTTTCGAAAAAAATTAAAAATAAAATTTTTTTTTTCAAAAATTAAAAAAAACAATTTTTGCACCGAAATATTGATGTGAATCGGAAACAGGATTTTTTAGCACTTTTAACAAAACTTTTATCCAAAATTGTACTAAATGCAGCAAAGTAAAACATTATGTGCACACACCGAATCTGACGCGCAAAATTGAAAAATTCAATTTTTTTTGGTTTTTTGATCAAAAAAACAGGAGAATAAGGTGATTAGGAGTGGAAAAAATTTGTTCAGTCACTACTTTTAACCAAAAAAAAAGATTTAAAAAAGTAAATTTATCGAAAAAAAATTAAAAAAAATTTTTTTTTTTTTTTTTTAATTAAAAATTTTTTTTTTGCATTGTTTCTGCATTGATGTTAATCTAAAACAGGAGTTTTTAGCACTTTCAACAAGAATTTTATTTAAAATAGAATTAAATGCAGCAAAGTACTACATTATGTGCACACACCGAATCTGACGCGCAAAAATGAAAAAATTCAATTTTTTTTTGTTTTTTTTATCAAAAAACAGGAGAATAGGGTGATAAGGAGTGGAAAAAATTGATTCAGTCAGTATTTTTAACCAAAAAAAGCTTTAAAAAAGTAGATGTATCGAAAAAAAAAATGTTTTTTCTAAAATTTTGAAAAAAAAATTTTTTGTTTGCATTTTTTCGATAAATTTATCAAAGCAGATGCCATGAAAAAAAAGTTAAAAGCAGTGATAAATGACACACTTACGCGAAATTGCGGACAATTAGATTTTTTGTTAAACATTTTCCCACAATTTCGCTTTGTCCACAATTTTTAGCACTTTGCCCTGGATTTCTGCCCTTCCCTGGGCTTAAAACGTTTCAAATTCACATGCCACGTTGCGCACCAGGCTTATTTTTAGTTTCAAATAAAATAAAATGCTCCTAAATCACGAAAAAAGATGTGCAAAAAAAATTGCCGTCGACAAAACTCGAACCCCGGCCTCTCACTCACAGGACTAAGCTTTCCACGGCGGGCGTTTTTTGCCCGTCCGACCCGTTCGGAGAAAGGGCCGTCCGATCCCCGGGGAAAAACAAGAATGCCCGCTTGAAATGTTTATTATTTTTTCCAACTATTAAAACAATTGGAGAAGAAAGTTCACGCATTTATACACATATTTTCAATTTCCCGTGACAAAATATTATTTTTTATGATTCCACATTTGCCAACGCGATATGCCCTTATTTCTATCCTAGGAAACCGTCACGTAACATTGCAGACCGGGCAACGCGGACGGGCAGCGGGCACCCGTTCTCCGGGCGGGTAACGGATGTTTTCGGACGGCCCGTCCATGGTGGAAAGCTTACACAGGACAAACGGACTATCCACTCGGCCACCGAGCCAGCAAAACAGGGATGCGCAAAGGGCAATAAAAAAGTAGGGCCGCCGGGCCTCTCGATAAAGAACGATACATTGAGAAATGGATTGTTGCAAACGCGCTCCAGTGCACTTTTTTTAAAATTTTAACATACTGGGAGGTTTTTGAGTGTTTTTGTTGCTTTTTTCCTGTGTTTATACATAAACATACAGCGGAAATTCCGTCATATTTTAATTTGCCGAAAAAAAGAAATTGCTGTGGCCCGAAATGGCCAACAAAATACGAATATTCGAGTGAGTGGGTTGCTGGATGATGCTCCGGATAATCAAATTGGTGACTGACTGAAGCAGCTATTCTTTTTGTGGGGGGTTGTCCTCCTGCCCAAAAAGGAAAGGACAAAAACTTTTTTTTCTTTTTTAGAGCAGGAGGATAGAGAGAGGGAGACAGGAAAAGTACGTATACTTATACCCATTACGTTTTCGAGTAAGCAGTGCAAAAAAATCTAAAAAAAAGAAAAGGAAAAAAAGGAAATCAGATGCTCAACGCCAATGACGTTAAGCTAATTTTCCGGGGGGCAGAACAAACAAAAAAAAACACTCTTAAAAGTATCGAAAAGAGGGGAGAAAGAGGGACGAAACGAAGTGAAACACGTCGTCGCCGGCGGCGAGAGCCAAAGTGTCGACCCGTCTCTGCGTCTCGTTGTTTCGCGTGCTCTCTCGCCGGCGAGCACACGCCGTCATACATTTAAGAAGAGATGTGGACTCGAGTGGGGGAAAAGGAAAGGAGCGTGAGTTTGTACGCCACCCGGGGCGAACACGGCGATATTTTAATTTTTTTTTCTTAAATTTTAACACGGTGGATGCATATAGTGTCCGATATCTAGTGCTTTATATGCATATAGTCGGCGAATGCATCATCAGCTTCGCTCTACGGCACTTTTCAATTTTCAACAGTGTAGTGCGCCTGTTTTGAAGCGAAAAATCAAATTTTGCCTACAATTCGTCGTGGATACGTCATTTTCCGTTAAAAAGAAGTATAAAAACTAGAATTCGAGTTAATCTTGCAAGTGCAACACTGTTTTACAGGAATTTTGCAGTAGAGCGAGGTTGATGATGTATTCGCCGACTATAAATGCACGAAATGCTTCAAATACGGACACTATATGCATCCACCGCATTTCGCCTGTGAAACGCGCCCTGTCACATTTCTCTGCGTCCATATCCACTATGCTAAAGTTTAGCAGAACGCTTGCAAAATGGAGAATTCTCAAAAAATAGAATAAATGGTTGATTACGAAGAGCTCCGCGCGCCTGCCAGCTTTTTACGGATTAGCCTCTTCTTTTGAATCGACACCCCCCTTCTCTCTCTCTCTCTCTCACTTTCTTCCGTTTTCATTCATTGTGTATTCATTCATTCTTTCAATTCCTCCCTCCCTCGAATTCTCACGCCTTCAAAATTCGAAATTCAAAGGTCACTTCCTGGCATTTTTTTGCAAGAAAAAAATGCAGAAAATCAGTCCGAAAAATTAATAAAAAGCAGTGTTTTTTACTGATGTGACGCGTCTCTCTCTCTCTGTCCGGCACTCTATTTTCTCTCCGTCTGCGTCTCTTTTGGATACCAGTGACGCTCTCTTTCTCTGACACTCTCTCCGTCTTGCACGTTGTTTTCACGACTTTTCTGTCTGCGTCTTGTCTCGTTTTCATGGCGGTGATAGACGCGCTTTTTTCAGCCCTCGGGCTCTTTTTGGTGCGCTTTTTTTTCATGCTTTTTCTATCTGCGTCTCTTCTCGCTAGCGCGCTATTCCCTCTCTGTCGGGGTCTCGTTTTCTCGGATACTCTATTTTCGCTGTGCGTTATTTTCATGTATTTTGTTTCTGCGTCTCTCTTGATGCCCACGACGCTCCTTTTCTCTTTCTCTCTCTCACCACTCTGTGCGTTTTTCCCAGTCTTTTCTGTCTGCCTCTCTTCTCGTTCTTTTGGCGACGACCGACGCTCTCTTTCTCGGCCAATTTCTCCATCTTCCACATTGTTTTCATGACTTTTCTCTCTACGTCTCGTCTCGTTTTCAAGCCGGTTTCTCTGACCCTCTATTCTATCTAGCTCTTTCCTCTCTGTCTGCGTCTCTTTCTGATGGCCATGACGTTCTTTTTCTCTGCCACTCTCTCTTCCTTGTGCGCTCTTTCTCTGCCTCCTCTTTTCCAGCGCGCTATTTTCTCTCTGTCTGCGTCTCTTTTTGATGCCAGCGACGCTCTTTTTCACTGCCTCTCTCTCTGCCCGTGGGCGCTATTTCCATGATTTTTCTGTCTGTGTCTCGTTTTTTTAACGCTTTCTCAGCCCCCTCTTTTCTAGCGCGCTATTTTCTGCCTGCGTCTCTTCTTGTTTTGATGCCGGTTCGAGCTCTCTTTCTCTGCCACTCTCTCTTCCATGCGCACTATATTCATGGTTTTTTGTCTGCGTCTCTTCTCGTTTTCAACCCGGCTTCTTTACCACTCTCTCTGTCCTGCGCGCTATGTTTTCTCTGTCTGCGTCTCTTTTGATGCTCGCGACGCTCTATTCGCTGTCTCTCTCTTCGCCCTGCGCCCTATTTTCAAGACTTTGTTGTGCGCGTCAATTATGATGTTTGCGCCTAAAATTGAACGCATTTTGGAGCTTTTCTTGGAATTTTTTGCAAAATATAAGTTTTTCAACCCCACAATAAAAAAATTTCAGTGTTAAAACTTTGAAAACCTGTTAGAAAATAATGAAAAAAAAAATTTGAAAAAAGGAAACATTTTTTTAAATAATATTTTTCTGTTCTTTTTTCATGAGATTGTCTATTTATTTTATTTTTCAACCATTTCTTTGGTCTATTATTTTATCTTAATTTATGTGCCACAATAATTGCAAACTACTGTCAAATGCGCGCTCTATTGCACCAGATGTGCCGCTTTTTCTGCGTTCTGCGTCCCGAAACAAGGCGACGAGACACGCCAACAGTAGAGCGCGTTTACCAAGTTGAAGCAACCAAAAAAAATAGAAGAGAACCTATTGTGTTTTTAATCGAGTTGCATCATCAAAACATGAGTCCACATTCCCTTTTTTGTCTGCGTCTCTTCAAACATCACTGTGATTGCGAGGCCGGGTGGGCGGGTTTCATTTTTAGACTATTTACATTTTAAACTTTATTTAATTAAAAAACAAGGATTTTTGCCAAAAACTGGCCGAGCCTTATGGTTTTGAAAATAGCACGGTGCTTTCGTGGTCGTTCGCGCGAAAAAAAATGGGCGGGGTTTCATTTTTTGATGTGGCTACATCATTTTCAGATTATTCAATAAATTATAAACCCAATAGACACAACAAAAAAAGACAGGGGACTAACCGTTCTGAGAAACGAGACATCGTCCTGCTCGCCACCGCCGTGCTCCTCCTTGTCCGCCATTCACGTTTTTGATCGTTATCGTTTCGTAGGGCTCCTTTCTTCTTTTTTTTATCGTCTGTTCGTTGTCGTCGTTGCTCTTTTTAACCTCTTTGCATATCTGGAAACGAAAAAAAAAAGTGAGGTACCACTGGGGAAAAGAGAACGGGGTGGGCGCGATATTTGAGATTTAGATTTATCGCCTTTTCTTGTCGTTCTTTTTGTTCTTTTTTGAAAAAAAAAAAAGAAGGTGTATACGAATTGGCGGGCTGGGAATTTTTGGCTAATAGCCGTCGACTTTGGGGCGTAGGTCAAATGCGTTTGGCCTACGCTCCTATCAGTGTAAATCGACGGCTATCTATGGCGATTAGGTGCCAATAATGTCTACTGCAATTTTCAACGGCTATTAGCCATTTTCTCCCTCTACTGTGCGAAGGGAGCGCAGCAAACGGCGGCCACGTTGGCGACGAGAGAGTGCAGAAAATTAAGAGAGCGTGGCCCATTCGCTCTGACTTCTCTGAATCTCTCTCCAAATGCACACGCAATTCACTGTGCGATTGGAGCGAGTTTGCACCGACTATAAGCGTTCCAATGTTTTTTGTGAAACGTGCGGAAACAATAAAAAAGGAAGGTGAAGAAAACGGAATGAATAACGGAAGGACGAAAGAAAGAAAGAAAGAGAGAAATGAATGAATGAATGTGCATTGTGGTTTCTAATTAAACCCCTCCTGCTTCTCTCCTTATTCCCCCCCCCCCTCTTTATTGCACTTTTCTTGCCGAAAGAAAAGTGAGAAAAGTGGGGAAAAGTCAAGCAAGATGAGTGAGGTGACATTTATTGAGTTACTACCTATTAGATCGGAAGGAATGACAAAAAAAAGAAGAAGAAATGGAGAAAAATTGAATTAGCTTACAATAAGAGAAGCAAGCCAAGGGATTACTGTAAACAGGGGTCTGAGTACATCATATTTGACGACATTTGGCAGATAATTTGAATTTCTGGTAAAATTTTATTTTTATTTTTTGATT
Organism: Caenorhabditis japonica; assembly: GCA_963572235.1. Classification (NCBI taxonomy): domain Eukaryota; kingdom Metazoa; phylum Nematoda; class Chromadorea; order Rhabditida; family Rhabditidae; genus Caenorhabditis; species Caenorhabditis japonica. Next base: position 22,128,930 of record OY754346.1, read on the forward strand.
TTTGAAGGAACAGGGAATTTTTATGGATTTTTAATTGTCTAATAGAGCGGAGCGTCCAATATAGCGTTCAATGGATCATATGGACGAAATGATTCGAATACGGACACTATATGCATCCGCCGCATTTTTTATACAGAAGCACGTGCAGGACACTACGTTTTTTTTTTCTTTTTTTTTTTTGAAACAAATGCTCGTTGGCCAACTCTCGCGTCTCTGCGTCTCTATTAATTCTCACGTTGGCAGATCGCCACTGTGGAGACGCAGAAAATGCGATAGGGCGCGTTTGCCCAAACAGGCCGTATTTTTGATCATGATTACCAGAATTTTTAGCCATTTCTATTAAAAAAAAAAGCCTGATGTGAATTTCGCGATAAAACACTCAAAAACCGATTAAAAAATATAAAAAAATGTCGTCAATTATGATGCATGCAGTCTGCAAAATCTTCTTAGCTACAGTAATCCCATTGGAGCGCGTATTTTCACATTTCGCGCCTAGGTAGATCAAATAAAAAAGCGCGAATCCAAAAAAAGTCAAAAAATGGAAAAAAAAATTGAAAAGTGACTTTTTTAAATTTAGGGTTCCTCGAGGTTATTATGATTTTTAAAACTTTCAAAAAAAAAAAACATTTTGGCGTAGATATGGCGGATAGATGGCTATTAGCCATCCAAATAGGCTATCAGCCATTGAAAATTGGCAGTTATCCGAAATTGGCGCATTGCTAGCATCTAATAGGCGATCGGCGCGTTAGTGGCGCGGATATGGCAAATATTGACGGGTATGTGGCTATTAGCCATCAAAAATGGCTATTAGCCGTAGGAAATTCTAGAAAGCGATAATTGGCGAGCAGATGACAATTAAATGTCGATCGGCTGCTATATGGCTATTAGCCATTAAAAACGCAGATGGCTGAAAATTGGCGCGTAAAAAGCACCTAATCGGCGATTAGCGCAAATTCGGCAAACGGTTAGCATTTATAGGCAGATATATGGCTATTAGCCGCTGAAAAGGGCAGCTAGCCGCAGTTGGCGCACAGTTGGCACCAAATCGGCGACTGTCGCGGGTTCGGCACGGATATGGCAGCTATATGGCTATTAGCCATTGAAAATTGGCCGTTAGCTATAATTGGCGCATAAAAAGCACCTGACCGGCGGGTTTGTCACGGTTTTAGCTGATTAATTGATTCAGGCAGCTACGTGGCTATTAGCCGCTGAAAAGGGCTGATAGCCATTATTGGCGTGTTTAAGCAGCTTTATGGCCGTCGAAAAAAGTAAATAGCCATTACTGTCGCCTAGTTGGCCCCGAATCGGCGATCGATGCGGAATTGGCTGCTTTATGGCTGCTGGCCGTCGAAAAAAGCAAACAGCCGTCACTGGCGCGTTGTTGAAACCTTATCGGCGATCGGCCCGTAATCCGTGGCTATATGGCTACTAGCCGTTAAAAAGGGCAAATAGCCATTGTTGGTGCGACTTTGGCTGATTTAGGCAGCTATATGGCTATTATCCACTTTGAAAATCAAAACGCATTTGGCTAGTAGCCAAAAAATCCCTAATTACCTTCTCCGCTTAATTAGCGCATCTTTCAAAAAATTATTGCTAGATTTCTGGGATTTCTAGGTTTGAAAAACCCCTTTTTGATGACCTACGGACACGTCAACAGAACGGAAAAGATGAGAGGGAAGAAAATAAGAAAAAAGAAATGGGTGCCAACAGATGCCGTCTCTCCTTACCCAATGGCAGGAGCCCGTCAACTTGGATCCGAGCTCGGGCTGCTTATTCTTAACAGCGCTTCTGTTTCTCTCTGCGTCTCTCGCGATCCGCGTGCTCTCTCGCGCGAGTACAGTGTAAAATGGCCCGGGTGTCTGCGTCTCGTGCTCTCGCGCTGGGTGATGGACGGACTGATGGAAGGATGGACAGAGCGAGAGAAGGAAGGATGAGAAGAAGAAGAAGAAGATTATTAGTCTTATGAACGAACAGCCAGGTTGTGACGTATGTAGCACCGAAAAAAAAACAAAAAAAAAGAGAGGAGGACCATAGAAACATGAAAAAAAAAATTTTTTTTTTTTTTTTTTGGTTTTTTCGACTTTTTTTGGGATAGAGCAACTCGGGAAAATGTGAACCAAGGTGTCAGAATAGCTAAAAAATTGAAACTGAAAATTCCAGAAAACAACAAGAAACAAAAATGATCATCTTCACCATCAAAGAGGATGAATGAAGATAGAGAGAGGCTGTGTGCCAAGTGTATATCTTTTCGCTCGATCGGACGGAGATACTTTGCGCTTTGCAGCCCTCTCTCTCTCTCTCTCTCTCTCTCTCTCTCTCTGTCTTTTGCTCGCCAGACTTCTCCTCTGCGGGATCATTTATTAGTCGCGCCGAGCCGAGAGCGGCTCCCGTGAAGAACGCACAAACACAAACACAATCAACTAATTTATTACGACTTTATTCAACAAAAAACCCATTAAAATAAGAGATCTGGTGGTGGGTGGTCGGCATAGAACTGTTAGCAAGTGGAACTGGTAGAAATGGAACTGTTACGGTAGAAAACCGCGACGGTTTAGAACATCAGGGGTCTAGAACTGCTACGGCATAGAAATTCAAAGGGTATGGAATATCTGGGGCATAGAACTGTTAAAAATAGAACTGTTAAAAATGGAACTGTTAAAAATGGAACTGCTACCCAGACTGCAAGACATTGCCAGTTTCCCTAGCCTCCTTCATTAACAATGCATTCTCTTGCTTTTTCTGCCTCGGCGTCTGCGTAGCAGTTCTATAGGCTAGCAGTTCCATTTTTAGCAGTTCCAGAGTCTAGCAGTTCTATGGGAGAACTGCTACGCTGCCGGAGAGTCATTAACAGTTTCCCTAGCCCTCTCCATTAACGTTGCACTCTCTCGCTCTTTCTGTCTCGGCATCTGCGTAGCAGTTCTAGAGCCTAGCAGTTTCATTTTCAGCAGTTCCAGAGTCTGACAGTTCTATGGGAGAACTGCTACGCTGACGGAGAGTCATTGACCGTTTCCTTAGCCGCCTTTATTAACGGTGCACTCTCTCGCTCTTGCAGTCTCGGCGTCTGCGTAGCAGTTCTATAGCCTAGCAGTTCCATTTTTAGCAGTTCTATCCGAGAACTGTTACGCAGGTGACGAGACAGTGTTTCGACCGCTCCAGCCTTGTTTCCCTAGTAGTCTCAATCGGCGCTGCGCTCTGTTGCTTGCTCTGCACTCCCCGCTTTGCAGTTATACAGCCTAGCAGTTCCATTTTTTTGCAGTTCCGAGTCTAGCAGTTCTATGGGAGAACTGCTACGCTGACAGAGAGTCATTGACCGTTTCCTTAGCCGCCTCCATTAACGGTGCACTCTCTCGCTCTTTCTGTCTCGGCGTCTGCCTAGCAGTTCGATAGCCTATCAGTTCCATTTTTAGCAGTTCCAGATTCTAGCAGTTCTATGGAAGAACTGCTACGCTGACGGAGAGTCATTGACCGTTTCCCTAGCCTCCTCCATTAACGGTGTACTCTCTCGCTCTTTCTGTCTTGGCGCCTGCGTAGCAGTTCTATAACCTAGCAGTTCTATAGCCTAGCAGTTTCATTTTTAGCAGTTTTATGCAGGAACTGCTACCCAGCCAACAAGACAGTGCTCCGCCGGTTTCAGCCCGTTTTCCTAGCCGCCTCCACTAGCAGTGCACTATCTTGCTTTTGCTGTCTTTCCGTTTGCCCCGTAGCAGTTCCATTTCTTAGCAGTTCTATACCCTAACAGTTCTATTCTCTAGAAGTTCAATTCAAGAACTGTTACGCAGCCCACAAGACAGTGCTCCGCCGGTTCCAGCCGATTTCCCTAGCCGCCTCTACCAGCGGTGCACTCTCTCGCTCTCACCTTCTTACTGTCTGCGTAGCAGTTCCATTTCCTAGCAGTTCTAAGCAGGAACTGTTTCCCAGACGGCGAGACAGTAAGAGCGAGAGAATGCATCACTGGCGGAGGTAGTATAGAAAGGAGACATTGTCTCGCAGTCTGCGTCTATGCCGTAGCAGTTCCACTCGCTAACAGTTCTATTGCCTGTACCACCTTAAGTAAGTGTTCGATCATGTATTATTAGTCAAGATCCTCCATATCCGAAATCATGGATTCATTTCGAATTTCATTCCCATTCCCCAGCACTCCATCATATTCCACTTCAGTCTCATTAGACGGTCGAGTCGTGCCATTATAATACGAGGTGTGATCTAAATACCAAAACAATTATATTGCAATTTCCATATCACTCACTCTCAAAGAAACGCGAAACGCTGTCCTGCAGCTTCACCCTTCGCTGATCCATGCGTATCGTGTCGATGATTTTCTCGTAAATCTCCTTGCGCGCTCGCATGCCCCACAAGAAGTCGTTGTGGTTAAAGTCGCGGAGTTTTCTGGAATTAGGTAACGGTATCTTGAAGTTGTTTATATGTGCGCTCTACTGCTGCGCAAGTCGAAGAGAGTGTCAGACGAAAAAGGAATCGCAGTGCTATTTTCCAAACACTAAGGCTCCGCCATTTTTTGACAAAAAGTTCTCGTTTTTCGATCAAAATTATGTTTTTAACTGGCATAATCTGAACATGATTCGATATCAACAAAAAATGAAACCCCGCCCACTTTTTAGCGCGCGGGAACGCAATCACAGTGCTATTTTTGAAGAGACGCAGGCAGACTCACGTTGCATTCTTCAACGTCTTCATCGGCAACATTGCCATCAAAAAACCTTCCACATCTTTCGAATTTGCGAGCCAATCGAAATCCGAGTAGAACAAGTAGATTGAGCTGTTTATCCGCCGTAAATCATATTCTGGAGGTGTCATCTGAAATTAAACTTCATGTTTTTGGGAAATTTTCGGCAAGTAATTGGCCGAGCAAAATGGCGGGCGTGTCGACTGCTGAGGAGCTGCCGAGTAGCTGCCCACTGGCTGCCCATCGGCTGCCCACTTGCTGCCAACTTGCTGCCCACTGGCTGCCCATCCCCTGCCCCGCCATTTTGCTCGGCAATTAGCGATCTCACTGCCGGAAAGATAATTTAGAATATGTACACTCACCGATCCATAAGCTTTCAGATTCAAATCCTTTCCATAATCGAATCGTCCCATCCGTTTTCTTTTCACCATCTGTGCAAAGTGTAGCATGTTGCGAGAAGACGTTCCAGCCGGATTATGCGCCAGGTAGATGCCGATTCGCGACTTTAAATTTGAAAATTAATAGTAGAACACCGCGCTTTTGCTTCTTTGCGTCTCCACATGGCAGAGCACCACAGTGTGTTTGTGTGTGTGCGTGTCTCGCGTCTCTGTGCCTCGTCTCTGTCTCTACGTGGCAGAGCACCACGGTTTGTGTTTTGCTTCTCTGCGCCTCGTCTCCACCTGGAAGAGCACCACTCTACCTCGCGTCTTTACGTCTCTACAGAGCAGAGCAACACGATGTTTGTCTCCCGTCTTTGCGCCTCGTCTCCACCTGAAAGAGAACCACTCTACCTCGCGTCTCTGCGTCTCTACGTGGCAGAGCACCACGGTGTTTGTCTCGCGTCTCTGCGCCTCATCTCCACATGGGAGAGCACCACTCTACCTCGCGTCTCTGCGCCTCGTCTCCACATGGGAGAGCATCACTCTACCTCGTGTCTCTGCGTCTCTATGCGCCAGAGCACCGCGGTGTGTGTCTCGCGTCTCTGCGCCTCGTCTCTATCTGAAAGAGCACCACTCTGCCTAGCATCTCTGCGTCTCTGCGTGGCAGAGAACAACGGTGTGTGTCTCGCTTCTCTGCGCCTCGTCTCCACATGGGAGAACACCACAGTGTTTGTCTCGCATCTCTGCGTCTCTAGGTGGCAGAGCACCACGATGTTTGTATCACGTCTTTGCGCGTCATCTCCACCTGGAAGAGCACCGCGGTGTGTGTCTCGCGTCTTTGCGCCTCGTCTCCACCTGGAAGTCCACTACTCTACCTCGCGTCTCTGTGTCTCGTCTCCACCTGGAAGAGCACCACTCTACCTCGCATGTCTGCGTCTCTACGTGGCAGTGCACCACGATGTTTGTCTCGCATCTCTGCGCCTCGCCTCTACATAGGAGAGCACCTCGGTGTGTGTCTCGCGTCTCTGCACCTCGTCTCTACCTGGAAGGGCACCACGGTGTCTGTCTCGCTTCCCTGCGCCTCTACGTGGCAGAGCACCATGAAATGCGATAGGGCGCGTTGGCCCAACGTACTCACATTGTTAAATTGATTGCTGTTCGGTCCGGAAACTGCGAAAATAAAATTCTCGCAGAGCGGATTGTTGACAGCCTGATCGCAAACAATGTCGGTTAAGAGTTTGGTGAAAAAGTTGTTGGTCAAAAATTCGCCGTCGCCAAACACTTGGTAGACTAGCTGAAATTGGCAATTTTCAAACGGTTTAAGACTATATTCCGTTTACATTATACTGCTCGTAAATCTCGCCCAAATCCTTGAACACTCCCTTCACATTTGACATTCTGGCGACTGGAGCCATTGCGAAGAATTTGCGGACTTTTTTCGACATTTCCGCGTCTTCACTCATTTTTGCAAACATTGTCAGGGCACCTGAATCGAAATATGAAAACACATGAAAATTAAATCATCCTAAACGCGACGTATTTAGGGCTACGTTTTGGAAAATTGTTTGTGAGCGCAATTTTCAGGCGCCATCTCTCGCGTCTCTGCGTCTCCACTTGGCAGAACGCCCCGCGCGGTTTCTCGGTCTCGCCTACATGGTCAGCCGGGGAGACGCAGGGAAAAACATCGAGACGCTCTCGCCGCACGAACGTGGGTGGAGACGCAGACATGCAATAGAACGTGCTTCCCCCTACATAGGGCCTGCTGCGCCGAAAAACAACCTTGTGAGTGTCCAACATAGTACAACTGAGCCTGCTTTGTAGTTTTCAGGGTGTAGTCAATCATTGCTGGTAAATCATGTCTCGCCATCTCTTCCCAACTAAATTTCCAGAATCTACGGTCCGCTGACGTCATTCTTGTGTGTTGTTTTGAATAGGTGTTGCCACGCATGTTGCCGAGCCACACGTCGTAGCCATGGTCGGCGAAAATGTAACCTGGAAGAAAAAAAGATGAGAGCGTTTACATATTTTAAGCGTTTTATCCAAAACACCCCGAACAAAAAAACCAAAACCAACCAGCAGATTGATGTGGCAAGTTCAATAGCCAAATAGAAGACGTGCAGAGTAATCCGTGTTGCAGGAACACGACTGGTTTCGGCGGTGACTTTGCGCCGGGTTTGGTTTTGGACGTCTCATCTGAAAACGGAAAACGGATTAATTCATGGGCTTTTAAAACGGTCCCATGGTGGCTGTGACACGTGCGAAGCGTCGTAACTGCATTTCACGCGTCTCTGCGTCTCCATTTTTGCACGCTTCAGCTAAATTTTGCTGCTCTCCACTGTGGAGACGCAGAGGAAGGCGATAGGGCGCGTTGAGCTGGAAGTCGGCCACGCGTTGTGCTGTTTCTCGGCTACGTTTTGGAAAATCACTGCACAAATGGAGATGCAGAGAAGCGCATCTTTCGTTTCTCTGCGTCTCCACTTGGCAGAACGCCACTGTGAACACACAAAAAATTCGATAGGACGCATTTTATTTTTCGTAGGCTTTAACACGCCGTGAGCGGTCAATCAGCCATGCGCTGTTCCTCTGCTCTGGCCATGTGATAAGCCAAGAAGACGCAGACAAAAAAGTTTGAGCGAGATGCTCTCGCCGCACGAATATGAGTGGAGACGCAGAGAAAAGCGATAGGGCGCGTTAAGCTGCCAGTCGGCTACGAGCTGCGCTGTTCCTCTGCTATGACCATATGATCAACCGAGGAGACGCAGACAAAAAAAGACGCTCTCGCCCCACGAATACGTGTGGAGACGCAGAGGAACGCTGCGGTGAACACATAATAACCCGTTGCCCCACTCACTTTTTCCGTGCGGAATGCGATGAAGAGTGAGAATGTAGCCGTCGGCCGTGGCGACTTTATGCGTCTCCACCGGATAACCCCAATGGGCGATTATCTCGGGCTGCAATAAAAAAATAAAAGTTGTCAACAAAACAACCACTTTTTCAACTCACAACATCCATAATCGCTTCTGGATCGATCGTAATATTCAACGGCTTCATTGTGGGTGGCGATGGTGGTGTTGGCGGCGGTGGCAGGGTGGGAAAAGTGAATGGTGCGAGGGTGGGCATGGTTGGAAACGAGCCCGGAAGGATCGGTTGAATTGGTGGCGATGGTGTCGACCAGAGAGGTGGAAGGAGCATTGGAGGTGGTGCTTCCAGGGTTGGCATGGAGGAGAACCAGTCGTTGGTGGTGAAAGAGGTGAATGGAAATGTTGGTATGGGGTTTTTGGGGAGCCCCTTGTTCTGAGCAGTGGAGAGCACGGGTTTGATGGTTGGAGGCGTGGCGGTCATGTCAGTGTCCTCGTCGTCGCAGAGGACGGCGGGCAAGAAGAAGAGCAGGAAGATGAAGGGGGTCATCTGAAACTTCATCATCGCAAAATGATAAACGAAAAACGAAGAGAGAGGAAAAGGAAAATGTAAAAGGAATACAGGTACTAAGTATCCGAAAAGATACACACACAGTCGCTTCCGTCCGAACTGGGTCATTATGAGGCGAGAGAACGAGACGCAGAGAAAAAGTGTTTAGCTGTCAATTAAATAGGAAGGCTAATCCGCCGGATATTCCGGTAACGTCTTCTTCTTTCTTCCGTTTTTGTTCATATTTGCACGCCTCCTGGTTTTTTTGTTTGATTTCCACTTGTAAGTGCATTCATTTCATTGAATAGTGTTGCGTTAAGTTGGTAACGTCGTGTTGTGTTGTATTGTGTTACAATACTCGTAATACTCGTCCCGAAAAGTTTTCCTGTAAAACGGGAAGTGCGGTTTCCCCCCTCGTTCAATCCTTAGGGTTTTGAAGTTAGCACTTTTATTGCTTGAACGCGCGCAAAAAAGTGGGCGGGGTTTCATTTTTTGATGATCCACGATCATAGGCATTTGAATCACATTAAAAATAAAATTTCAATTGTAAAATGGCAAATTTTCGTCAAAAAATGACCGAGCCTTAGCGTTTTGAAAATAGCACTGTGGATGAGCGGTGGCGCCCCAAAAAGTAGGCGGGGTTTTATTTTTTGATAATCCAAAATTATTTACAGATTAATCACAATAAAAACTGCATTTTAATTGTAAAATGGCAATGTTTCGTCAAAAAATGACCGAGCGTTAGGGTTTTGAAAATAGCACTGTGATTGCGCAGTCGCTCCCAAAAAAGTGGGCGGAGTTTCGTTTTTTGACAAAGATGCAATTTGAACACGATCATATTCATTTAATTCACATTAAAAACTGCATTTTAATCGTAAAATGGCAATTTTTCGTCAAGAAATGACCGAGCCTTACAATTAGCGTTTTGAAAATAACACTATGGTTGCGTGACCGCGCGCTAAAAAGTGGGCGGGATTTTATTTTTTTTTATGATCCACGATCATAGTCATTAAATTCACATTAAAAATACAATTTTAATCCAAACACGAGAAATTTTCGTCGAAAAATGACCAATCCTTAGGGTTTTGAAACCACTACTACGGATGTAGGGCTGCACGCGAAAAAGTGGGCGGGGTTTCATTTTTTGGCAATGATGCAATTTGAACATATTCATCTAACTTCAAAAAAAAATCTAAATTTTAAACGTACAATCGCAATTATTTGTCGAAAAATGGCCGAGCCCTAGCGTATTAAAAATGCCACTGTGATTGCATGGCCGCGCGCAAAAAAGTGGGCGGGGATTCGTTTTTTGACGATGATGCATTTTGAATACAATCATATCCATCTAATTCACATTAAAAACTACATTTTAATTCAAAAACAAGAAATTTTTGTCAAAAAATTGAAATATAGGATTGAAAATAGGACTGGAAAATGGGAAAGTAGGGAAACGGAGGAAATAGAAACTTCATTTTTTCATTATTAATTTGGGTTTATTTATTTATTTTCAGAATATGTTTGCCTAAAAACCTTCGCTTTGTCTCGTCGTGTCTGCGTCTCGTCGCTTATGGTTCGAGAAAAGAGAATTCGCATAAATTGGCACTCTGCCAAGTTTTCATTCTGCCGAGTTCAACGGAGCTCAGGCGCCCGTGGCCGGTCGTGGAAAAACTGTATCGTATTCACTGGAGAAGAAACCAACACATAATTTTGATAAGAACACTTTTGATAAGATTAATTGATGATGAAAGACAGCAAAAAAAGGAAGTATGTATGTACAGCGTCAATATTATGAAAAGTGATGATTAAAAGAGTATTATCACCAAAAAGGATGTCGAAAGGAACAGTGATAAAGCGCCACTGGAAGCAGTTGTGGTTTCTGAAAAATTAAAACGTTAATTTAATTGGTTTTCTAGAATTGAAGCCTACCAATTGGTGGATCAGCCGGTGTTGGGTATGCGGATGGTTTCGTAGTTTCAGCGGGATCGGCGGCTGGGGTGGAGACAGCCGGAGTTGTCACAACCGGATCAGCAGCCGGTGTTGTAGCTTTATCAGTTACTGCTGGATCGGCGGCTGGTGTCGTGACTCCATTAGTTACCACTGGATCGGCAGCCGGGGTAGTCGCAGCCGAATCAGAAGCCGGAGTGGACACAGCCGGATTGGCCGTTGAAGTTGTCACAACCGGATCGGCAGCTGGTGTCGTGGCTCCTTCAGTTACCACTGGATCTGCAGCCGGAGTTGTCACAGCTGGATCAGCAGCCACTGTAGTCGTTGCAGCCGGATCGGCAGCCGGAGTCGTCACAACAGGATCAGCAGCCGGAGTCTCTACTCCATCAGTTACCACTGGATCGACAGCCGGAGTCGTCTCAGCCGGATCGGCGGCCGGTGTCGTATCTCTTTCCGTTACAGCTCGATCGGCAGTCGGTGTTTCACTGGTTGCAGCAGTATCATTCACAGAAATAGTAGGCTCAGGGGTCGGCGCAGATTTGGCGAGGACGAAAAGAAAATAAAAAATTAGCATTTTTGCAGTCATTTCTTCAATTTTTATTGATTTTTAATTTTTTTTTAAATTTTATTTTTTAGACCTCAAACTGCAATCAAACTAATTTGTCAACTCATTGCAGCGTTTTATACTGGAGCAAAAGAGGCGTATCATAACTTGACAACTTTTTCGAAAACAAAAAATAAACAAGTATGAGTATAAGCATCCTTAAAGTTTGATGAATCATGTAAAAGTGACTGAAAAAACAGATTGTTGATACAGAGAGCTTATCAAGCGAACACTATTTATTACAATTTTTGTGAACACAACATATTGGTTTGCAGAAAACAAACAAAAACACAAATATTTATGTACATCCGCTTGGTCGTTGTGCATTTGCGCGTCGAAAACGGCGGATGGGCAGCTATTGGGCAGCTAATGGGCAGCCGATGAGCAGCTAATTAACATTTAATGAGCAGCTAATAGGTAGCGAATAGGCAGCTGATGGGCAGCTAATGAGCAGCCAGTGGGCAGATGTTTGGCAGCTAATGTGCAGCTAATGGGCAGCTGATGGGCAGCTGATGGGCAGCTGATAGGCAGCTGATGGGCATTCAATGAGCAGCTAGTGAACAGCTAATCCAAAAAGTTTGCAATTTTTAAGGTTTTAAATCCGAACATCTAAAGTTTTCGAAATTATCGACAAACATAAAAAAAAAGCAAAACTCCTTCTGTTTAAGCTCAAATAAACGACGCGCAGTGCGTAATTTCGAAGCATCGTTTTTGATATTCAACGACGCACGCCTCCCCCGTCGTCTAATGCGCCACCAAGTTCGTCGGATAATGAAATTATTTGTTCACTCGAAAATTTACTTTTTTGAGAAATTCGAATCATTATCTGATTATTCAGGATGACACCATCATTTTAATCCAAAAACGAGGCCTTTTTGTTAAAAAATGGCCAAGCCTTAGGGTTTTAAAAATGCACCAGGTGGAAAAAATTTGGAATGCTGGGGTGCCGTGCGACGCTTCAAAACAACCAAGTCTGCGCATTTTTTGTGCTCAAAAAAATGTTCTATTGTTCAGAAAAAAGTCCGCTTGACATAATTCAACTTTCTAAAATTGCAGCGCTTAGAATTTATAACGTTCTAGGCTGGTGTGTAAACGTCGAATTTGACGCACATATGTATACAGTCAAGAAATGCTAAATATCTCCCAGAAGATGCTAATAGAAAACAAGAACAGGAGGGAAAACGGCAGGAAAACCATTTTCTGGAAAACTAAATGGATAAATTTTGTATAGTCGGCGTCAGCCTCGCTCTACGGCACTTTTCAATTTTCAACAGTGTAGTGCGCCTATTTTGAAGCGAAAAATAAAATTTTACCTACAATTCGTCGTGGATACGTCATTTTCCGTTAAAAAGAAGTATAAAAACTAGAATTCGAGTTAATTTTGCAAGTGCAACACTATTTTACAGGAGTTTTGCAGTAGAGCGAGGTTGATGATGTATTCGCCGACTATATAATGGTAGTGAGAGACGCAGAGAAACAGACAAGCCCATTTCCCGAAAAATTCCGTTTTCCTGTTTCATGGATCAGATTTAAGACTCAGATTTAAATGTTATGCTTAAAAACACCATACTTTTTTTAACCCTATCACGCATCCCACGTCTTCCAATGCGCCACCAAGTTCGTTGGATAATTAAATTAATTTTTTCAATCGAAAATTTACTTTTTTGAGAAATTCGAACCATTATCTGATTATTCAAGATGACACCGTCATTTTAATCCACAAACAAGACCTTTTTGCCAGAAAATGACCGAGCCTTAGGGTTTTAAAAATGCGCCAAGAGGCAATGTTCTTGGAATGAAAACCATAAAAAGTTGAAACCCAATGCAGAAATGTTCTTCTTCCGTTTTATCTTTGTTTGTTCTCTAAACATTGAAATTTACAGTGTGTCGTTTGTGATAAGAAAAAAAAAGGAAATTGTTGCACATTATAAAATCGGAAAAAATTTATTAAAAATCAAGACAGAGATTCATAAAAAATTTAGAGCTTGAAAGCGAGAACGAGAGATATCACGGAAAGGAGAGAAATGCCGTTAGCACCATCAGTAGTAGTGTCTGAAAATAGAGGGAATTGTTTACAAGAAGAATAAAGACTTGAGCAACTTACAGACTGTAGAATCCGTTGAGCTACCAGTTACTGAGCCACTTGTGACAGCTCCAGAGGTAGATGGAGAACCGGTCACCGCTCCTGGTGTAGGTGAAGAAGAAGAGTTAGAAGGCAATGTGGAGCTGACAGGAGCCAAGGAAGAGCTGGCAGCATCATCTTCTGAAACTGGCGCCGCCGTCACGGTGAGAGCAAGAGCCAAAGCGAAGAGGAGGATGCTCTTTGAGACCATTTTTAATTGAGCACAATGGGAACTGATTGAATTTCCTCCTTTGCCGGCTCTTTATACGCAATTTTCTTATCGTCAGGGTTATTCGAATCGATGACTTTAAAAAAGGCGGTTCCCGGACGGGAAAGAATGTGAGTAATCAAGAAGTTGATAAAAGTATCAGAGAGCAAATTGATGTTGTTTTCTTTCTTCACCAACCGATCGCTTTCGAGTTCGCACTGCGAGTTGCTCGAAAATTGGGCGGTAGAGATGCGGGCTTTTCTTTGACAAACACCAGTTTGACTGCTCGACGAATCTGGAATGAATGAATGAATGAGCAAGATCTTTATGTAGATTGTTTTTTAAAAACTTCATACACGTGAGAAGCTCTAAAGCTCATGGTTGGTGTTGGTTGGCTTCTTTTTCCGCCACCCCAGCTCACAGCCCAAATACTTATTTATTTTTTTGTCTTGCCCTCCGCAGGGAAACCATTTTAATGCGACGTTCCAATTTCCGCGGAACATCAGAGCGTCGCAACTGCTCATTAACACATTTTCGAAGAGTTTATTAAATTTTATATACCATAAAACCTGTATTCGACTTGCATGAGGGGAAAGTCTAATAAAGGGTGTGTGTTCTAAGGCCTCGCACGGGTGCAAGTCTATTAGAGGTGCAATCTAATAAAGGGGCAAGTCTAATACATGTTTTACGGTACGTTCATTATCTTTTCAAATAACTCTCAAAATTCCAAAATTTCAGGTAAATTCCATCAATTTTTGAAGCTCGTCTTGAAACGCTTCTACGTGTTTCTGCGCTTACTAAAATCCGGAAAAACCCCATTTGGCCTAGAAATTGGACACAATAAATTTTTGGTACGTCCATGGCCTGAGATTGGTTTTCGACGGTTAAATGCCAGTAAAAACTATTGTGTTTTCATTCGACTTGCGACATGAGAACGCGAGACTCCGCCCACTTTTTTGTGCGCGACCACGCAAACACATTGTTATTTGAAGAGAGAGACGCAGACAGAACGGTGAATGCAGACTTGACTTGAAAAGCGTTTTCATGTCGCAAGTCGATTGAAAACACAATATATATCTTTTTAATGGGGTTATTCACAAAACCGGAAAAAAAGGAAGAAAACGGAAAAAAACTTCGGGAAAAATCGGAGAATGCTCCGATTGACCTGAAATTTTTGGGAAAAATTGGAAAAAATTATCCCGTACACGCTCACAAAATTTTGGACCGAAATATCGATTTTAAAAATTTTCAGAAAAAAAATCGATAATTTTTAAAATCGATATTTCGGTCCAAAATTTTGTGAGCGTGTACAGGAGAATTTTTTCCAATTTTTCCCAAAATTTCAGGTCAATCGGAGCATTCTCCGATTTTTCCCGAAGTTTTTTTCCGTTTTCTTCCTTTTTTCCGGTTTTGTGAATAACCCCATAAGAGGCTAACAGCTGCCAGGAACATTGATGTAAATGCGTTCTTCGCGAGAGTCGCACTCTGCTTCTCTGCGTCTCCTCTTCGTATCCGTTTTGACGTAGTTGAGTGGCTATGCAGTTAAAAGCAGCCTACGGGCCGCGTGGAAAAAAAATCCCACGTAGTTACATCCTCAGAAAACGAAACCCCGCCCACTTTTTTGCGCGCGGACACGAAATCACAGTGCTCTTTTTATTTGAAGAGACGCAGACAGAGCGGTGAGTGCAACTCGATTGAAAATGCCATAAAAGCCTAACAACTCAAAATATTGTCTATTCTGATTTAATTACAAAGAATAAGATGTGCGTGATAGCGTCATGAAAGTGCCAAAAAGCAATTAAATACATAGTACCTACAATATTATTTGCACATGGAAAAACTTGATTTTTGAATGTCTCTCTGATAAAAAGATTCTTCCTTTCCTTTTCTTATCTAACCCATATAGATACGCATCCTTCCTCTTACAGGTACCCACTCACTTTTTTACTAAACACGACTAGGATGTAGGGCGGTGACAGCGTGAGCAGATCGCTTCCGAACAACGTCATCGTTTGGCCGATTCGACTCAACAGCCATGTTTTTGTTGGATCGTTGTCAGTGGACAACTTGTTTAAAATCTGCAAGCTAAGATTTGGTGTTAAGGGTTCACGAGGTGTGGAGCGCTGGTCACTGCCCTTGCGCAAATGTGCTCCGTTTAACAGAGTCTTGGAAGTGTTCCAATTCAGAGAGAGAGAGAGAGAGACGCAGACTGCGCAGCAGCGTCGTTTTGCGACGCAGAGCGCGTGTAGAGACGCAGACTGCGAGACAACCGCAGCGCGCGGGCGTCGGCGCCAAAAAGGCAGAAGCCAGGGAGCGGCGTTACCAAATAGCGCTCATCATGTGTTCAGCGGTAATGACTCACCGCAGTGGAAACTGCTATCAGCTGAATGAAAACAGTGACGAAAGAGTAGAGGAACAAGCGGTAATCGGATTGTTGTCGGGACGCCTGACTGTATTTCGAAATACGAAGCCAACAAACAATGTTGAGCACAATGTTCAGAAAAGTGGTGACAATCATCCAGGAGACTAACGCCGCGTACAGTCGGGACATGTTGGTTTGCGAATGAGCCACGAAACGGTCGGAAATTGGATTGTAGACGAGTTGTGCTTCGTTTAAAAGTAGCGGGTGTGTGAATAGAGCAGGCAGGAGGAGCAGGAAGATTAGGACAGGGAAGTGGGCGTAGTGCCAGATCTGAAAGCCGTCGGTTTAGAAAAAACCATCCAACAAGCAGCTAATAGTCTTTGGATGGCTAATGTTTGCTTTTTACCCTGTGTGCTAGACCATACGTAAAAGCAAGGGCGCTCTATCGCATGTCTGCGTCTCCACAGCGCAGTACTGCCAAATTCAGCTGAGCGCGTAAGACGCAGAGAAGCGAAAGAGACGGTGCCAGGCGAAAAATCGCTTTCAAAAAAGTTTTAGCCGAAAATCAAACGATTGGCAGCTATGATCCTTATAACTTTTGTTTAAAAATATTTTTTAAAAAATTAACCGACTAACCCTTGCATAGTTCTTGTGCCAATAAGTGGTTGTGAACCGATTGAAAGACATCAAAAGAGCATTTGTATAGCTGACAAACAATGAGTGAAAGTGTAAAAATAAGAAAATGTAGTAGGGGAAAGATGTGGAGGTCAATAAACTCTGGTACCGCAAATGTGACTTCTCGCTATTGAACGCACGCCTAGCCACTTTGGATTGGGATCTTTCATTTTCCACCTTACCGGGGGTCTCCGACAAATATTCATTTTTAATTAATATCTTGAACGAACTTTTAACTGAGTTATGCCCTAGAATCCCTGAGCGCCCTATGAGTAAAGTATGTCCTTTATTAAGGAAACTACGTCGGCTCCGCCGATATAAATCTTCCTCCCTTTCACACGCTGATATCGCTAACAGACTAAAACGTTATCGCACGCTAGCATCTAGGTATCGTAAATGGGTTTTGAAACATGAAACCAAACTTATCAACGAGTCAAATTGCACTTCTATTCGTAAATTTGTTTCTAAACGGCTTAAGTCTAAACAGTCCATTCCAGCATTGCTTGATAATGGTAAAGCTGTTACCTCCGATTTTGTTAAGTGCGACCTATTTTCCCAATCTTTCATGAAAAATTTTGCTTGTCCCCCTGAAGAGTATAGCACCCCCACACCATCACACTACGGTTCTGATTCCTTGTCCAGCTTTAGCTCTCCTAGTTCTTCTCGATGCCTCTTTCTACCATACATAGTTGAAAAAGTTTTGCAACATCTTCCCCCTAAATGTGGCTTCTCGCCACATTTAGCAAATTATCTGGTACTAAAAAAATGCGCGACTCCCCTTGCCCTTCCTCTGTCAATAATTTTTTCCCAGTCCTATTGCGAATCGGAAGTTCCCGCAGCTTGGAAGCTTGCAGTGGTTATTCCCGTACATAAGAAAGGTAATCCAGCATGCACCGATAATTATAGACCCATTTCTTTGACTGATCCTATTGCACGTGTTATGGAGCGTGTCATTTGCAACTACATCCGATCTGAGCTTGCTTATAAATTTAGTCCCTACCAACACGGGTTTCTTCATTTCAGAAGCTGTACTACAGCGCTGGCTTCCTCCACTGCTAAATATAGGCAAATTCTTAAAAAATCTAAAACGCTCGATATCATATTTTTCGATTTTTCTAAAGCTTTCGATCAAGTTTCTCATTCTATTTTATTGGATAAATTAGCGAAATTCGGAGTAGACTCCTTAACTTGTTCTTGGTTTGAAAATTTTTTATGTGATCGTTCCTTCACTTTAAAAGTCAATAACACTTTTGGGGATAAACTGTATCCCGTATACTCTGGTGTTCCTCAAGGCTCAGTTTCTGGGCCTTTGCTTTTTATCATTTTTATAAACGATCTCCTATTTTCTCTACCCCCGCCTATCCATTACTCCTGTTTTGCGGATGACATTAAAATCTTTTCTGACTCGCCCGAAATCCTCCAAAGCGGAATCGACACGGTAGTTCAATGGTCTATTCGTAACTGCCTCCCTTTAGCTCCCACCAAAACCTCTCTCCTACATCTAGGTGATAAGAACCGCATGCTCAAATACTTTATTCATGGTATTGAAATCCAACATTCATCTTGTGTCCGCGACTTAGGCCTTATCACGGATTCTAGCCTAACCTTCAAAATACACATATCACGTATCGCGGCATTAGCTAATCTTAGGGCCAACCAACTTTTAAAATGTTTTTCTTCCCAATCTCCCCAGTTCTATGCTCATCTTTTTAATACCTACGTTCGCCCTCTGCTAGAATACTGTTCCATAGTATATTCCCCTTCTCCCTCCAGCTCTTTGGCTGGTAAGCTAGAAAATCCGCTTAGAACATACTCTCGAAGAGTACTTCAGCGTTGCAACATTTCCTTTTCTTCCTATGAAAATCGTCTCGAAATTTTGAACCTCACTTCCACCAGACATAACCGCCTCAAAAGTCAATTACTTTTCTTATATCGCATAGTAACCAATAACTCTCATTTTCCGAATCTCAGTGATTTTGTATCTTTTGTAAAATCAAACCGCAGACCAATGCTATTAGTTAGGAATGACACATGCACGTTACACTTCTTTGCCAGGACCGTACCCATCTGGAACTCACTTCTTAGGAATTGTTCAACCTTTTTGTCCCCGATCGAATTCTCAAATCTCCTCAATGTAAATATTTCCCGGTTTTAAATTAATTCATTTTAATTGTAGGATTGAAACATATTTAATTTTTTTTTTCTATTTCTATTTGTTTTTCTTCATACTTATTGTACATTTTTATTGAATTTTTCCCCCCTTCATTTACAAAATTGTACTGTTTTATCTTTTTTTATCTCTTTCTCTTTCACTATAGCGCAATTGTAATCTAGCTTAAATTATCTCCAACATGACTTTGTTTGATTATTATCGAAGGATCCTCTTGCGGGGTGATGTCGAGTAATTTTATTTATTCATTATGCCATTCCCACCTCTTTCTTTGATCTCGAAATGTTTTTTTTTTCTCAACCCGTGAATAAATAAATAAATAAATAAAAACTACATTCATGCGGCGAGAGCGTCTCGATGAAACTGTGTTTTTCTCTGCGTCTCTGCAGCTGATCACTTGGCTAGAGCAGTGGATCAGCGCGTGGATGTCTCATGACGTTTTTTTTTTTTTGCTTTTAAAAAAGTTTTTTCGTATAATTCGAGGTAATCCTGGGTTGATCAGATCATTTTCAGAGCAGAGATACCCAGACGGGATGGAAATTAGCAAAAAGAAAACAAGGAAAAAATCGTTAAAAGTCGTTCGAAACTTTAAAAATTGAATAAATAGAAAACTCACAAACACATACTGATAAACAAAGAGCTTGAAAAAGTACAAGTCGAAAGTCTTCCAATTTTTCCATAAAACTGCTAACGTGAGCGTATACAGAAATACGCTAAATGTACCATAGATGAATTGAACAATTATTAACCACGCGAACATCTGAAAGTCGTCTTTCGCGGCATGAAGACGTGGTTAAAGATGGGGTAAAAATGAAAAGAATGCGGTAAAATCGCAGACACGAAAAAAAGCGACAAAAACAAAATTGGCCTATAATTATATTGGCCCTAGTCATATGTTGGTCATCGCAAAAGTGCACATGGTCGTAACGAAAATCTTGAAGAACACTTGAGACATTAAAATGAGCGGTTGAGATGATTA
The DNA here is from genome assembly GCA_963572235.1 of Caenorhabditis japonica. Lineage (NCBI taxonomy): Eukaryota > Metazoa > Nematoda > Chromadorea > Rhabditida > Rhabditidae > Caenorhabditis > Caenorhabditis japonica. The sequence goes on from OY754346.1 coordinate 22,148,463, forward strand.
TTGGTAAGTAAGTCTCTGGCAGCTTATTCTGTTGGTCGATTAATTATTTTGGTTAAAAATCGATAATTTCGATGAAAATTGCGTGCATAATTTCGGAGCATCGCTTACGATTAGCCTGCGATGCTCCAAAATGACGCGCTTTGTTTAAATCAAAAGTCTCGCAATTATTAACCAGAAAGCTTTGACGTTTACCTTGCTCGGGTGTCTTAAATACTCGTGTTTATCAGTAAAATATCACAAACAAATATCCCTGGGGAGGCAAAAAAAAGGAAGAATTAAAACACATCATAGACTCTATTCGTGAGATTTTTAAAATCAGCAAAAATGATTTTTGTTTGTTTTGGGTTATTTTTAGCCAAAAAATTAATGTGGCGAAGGATTAGAGAGAAGAACCGCCCGCATATTGCACAAAATTAAAAAAAAATCGACAAAAAAAATTTTTTTTTTTTGGAAATTTTTGAAAATTTTTTTTTGCAGGGACTAACTATTTCTCTTCCATCAAACTTCATTTGAGCATTTTGTGCATTTTTCGTGAATCCCAGAGTTTTTTCTCGTTCTCAATGTATTTATCGTCCAACATAACAATTTTTCTGAAAAAATTCCAAAAAATTATGGAACTCGGTCAAAATTGAATTAAAATAAACGGGAGAATAAAAAAAGCACTGTTTTTTTTAAGAAGGTCTGCCCACTTTTGAAGAAGCTCCGCCCATTTAAAAAAAAAACTCCGCCATTTTTTTCAAAATAAGAAACTCCGCCAAAATTTGCAAGAAGCTCCGCCCATTTTAAAAGGAGTCCCGGTCACATTTAAGAAGCTCCGCCCCCTTTTTAAGAAACCAAACCCACTTTTCTAGAAAGTAGCTTTATCCAACTTTCAAGATGCTCCGCCCACTTGTTTGAAACAAGACCCGCCCATGTTTAAAAGAAGACCCACCCACTTTTTAAAGCTCCGCCCATTTAAAAAAAGACATGGTCCCCTTTTTATGAAGCTCCGCCCACTTTTAAAGGAGTCCCGTACATTTTTTAAGAAGCTCGGCCAACATAAAAAAAGAAGATTGACCCCTTTTTATGAAGCTCCGCCCCCTTTTAGAAACTCCGCCAATTCTTTAAGAAGCTCCGCCCACTTTGAAAAAAAGCGCACTTTTAACAAAGTACCTTCCATTTTTAAAAAATTTCCGCCCATTTTAAGATCCGTTCATTTTTTATGAAGCTCCGCCCACTTTTTAACAAGCTCCGCCCACTTTTTAAGAGACTCGCCCACTTTTAAAGAAGTCCCGCCCACTTTTTCGAAATGAAGATCCTTCACTCTTGAAGAAACCCGACTGATTAAAAAAAAAAAACTCCGCCCACTTTGAAGAAGCCACACAAACTTTTTTTAAATAAGCTCCGCCCACTTTTGATAAATATTCACACAGTTTTTAAGAAACTCCACCCACTTTTTGGAAAGCCTTGTCCATTTTTTCAACCAGCTCCGCCCGCTTAAAAAAAGAAGTTCCGCCTATTTTTTCAAGAAGCTCCGCCCACTTTTTAAGATCCCCGTCCATTTTTAAAAGAATCTCCACACACCTCTCAAGAAACCACGCCCATTTTAAAGAAGCTCCTTCCTATTTCCAAAAAAAGCCCCACCCACTTTTAAATAAGCTCCGCCCACTTTTAAAGCCACTTTCAAAGAAGCATTGCCTATTTTTAGGAAGCCACGCCTACTTTTTAAAGAACCCCGCCCACGTTTAAAAAAGAAGCTTCGTCTATTTTTTTAAACGAAGATCCGCCTATTTTTTAAGAAGTTCAGCATACTTTTTTAAAGAAGCCCCACACCATTTTTTAAGAAGCTCCGCCCATTTTTTAAGAAGATCCGCCCACTTTTTTAAAAAAGCTCGACCCATATTTTCAAAACCCCGCCCACTTTTTTAAAGAAGCTCCGCCCACTTGTTTAAAACAAGCCCCGCCCATTAAAAAAAATCCGCCTATTTTTGAAATAAGGCCCGCCCACTTTTTTTAAAAAAGCTCCGCTCACATTTTCAAATAAAGATTCGTCCATTATTCAAGAAGACCCGCCCACTTAGAGAAGAAATTCAAAAAAGAAGCACCGCCCACTTTTTAAGAAGAAGCTCCACCCACTTTTGAGAAACTTGAGCAGAAAATAAAAAAATCCCCAAAAAACTGCAAAAAAGTAGGGGATTTATAAGTCTGCAAAAACCGAGTTCCAACTAAACTGAAATCTCAGGGAATTTTTGGAACCGATATGGCGGATATATGGCTATTTGCCAATATTAGCGCACAGATGGCACCTAATCGGCAGTTGGCGCGAGTTTGGGGTGGATATGGCGGATATATGGCTGTTAGCCATTGAAAAAGGTTGTATTTTGCGGTAATCAGCGCACGACGTGGAGTTACGGCTATTAGTTGTCCCATTTGGCGTGTCTGTATACAAAATAAATTTGTCCGGACGTTTTTGCAACCAATCTCGCCCACCCAGCTGTTGTTCATGTTTGTGTGGTCCCGCTAAAAACTCTTGTTTCGGCAATTCGCGTGCGTATCATCTTCAGCACGCGAATAGTACTCGTCGGGAAGCCTTCTCCTAGTATATTCTTCCCGAAACATAGCGTGCGGACAGAGGGAGACGCAGAGAAATACAATGCATGGGCAATGGGGGTGGAGATGGGCGGGGAGGGGATGGGCGGAGTGAAGGGGGGTGGATGGCACGAGCCATGGATATTCATGGATTCGCGCATTTCCGAGAATTTTCTGTTCTGTTCGGGACGCTCGAGAATACTGTGCATTTGAGGTCAAATTGATCGTTTCAGCATACTTCAAATGCTCTTCCTTTTCTTGCTCATTATACCCATTTGCACGACCGGCAAGGAGCTCGCCTGGTACTCTACTGAGCCCGTCTCATTCTCCTCGTCCTCCCATGCCACGTCACCACTTCACGCCACAACCGCCATCGACTTTTGTCAGGTTCGTCCCACCACACTATATGCATCCATTCTTTTTTTGCGCGCACCCTCACGGCAGAACGCTACTGTGGAATGGAGTAGAGACGCAGAGAAACGCGAACGAAAGAGCGCGTTTGCACGCCGTGGCGCGGCGCGCCACTTGTCATCGCTGTCAATCGGTGGATTCCCCTGGGAAGCGCCACACTTTCACTTTCACTTCCAACTTTAACTTTTGCGAAACTATGACGCAACAAAAAAAAATAAGAGGAAAGCGAGCGAATCCATAATTTATGTACTTTTTCCTTTTCAGCTGCAAGTCGACCCGGGCAAGTGTTCCCAACAACTCGTCCGCTACTATTATGATGCCATCGCCGACGAATGCAAACGATTCACTTTTTCGTAAGCGACAAGCCTAGCAATTTGGCGTTAGCGTGGAATTGAAATGGCATGACAGTTCAGTTCATCCATTTTTTTTTGTTTCCAGCGGCTGCGGTGGCAATTCGAATCGGTTTATGCGCAGGGCGCATTGTCGGAATCGATGTGTGAAGCGGTTGCATCGGGACGGACCGAGAGAGGAGCTGAAGCATCGGAGGACTGTCACCACCACGTCTACGACACCAGAGCCAAAAGTGGAAATGGTCGAGGTGGAAGAGAAAGTTACCCCTACGTCCTCATTGCCAGTGACCAGGCCTGTCGAAAAAGTGAAAATCGTTGAGGTAAAAGTTGTCCAAAAGGAGTACACGAGGTGGAAATGTTTAGTGTTGTTTGTAGACTGTTAGCAGACAGTTTACTTTTTTTTAACTTCGAGTAGACTGTCTGGGGTTTTCAGAAACTGTTTTGTAACAGTCTATAAAAGTTTCACACTTTTTGGTTAACTTTGTGTAGATTGTTAGGAGAAAGTTTAACTTCATTTGAACTTTGAGCAGACTTTCTAGAGATTTTACCAACTGCTACAATCTAGCCAACTAGGACGACAACTAGGAACAATTTAACGAAATTAACAAAACATTTCCGCAGACTTTGTGTTAACTGCTTGCAGACTGTTAGCAGACTTTGTTGTAACTTTGAGCAGACTTTCTGGAGAATTTACCAACTGCTACAATCTTGGCAACTAGGACGACAACTAGGAACAATTAGACGAAATTAACAAAACATTTCCGCAGACTTTTCGTTAACTTCTTGTAGACTGTTAGCAGACAGTTAAACATCATTTGAACTTTGTGTAGACTTTCTAAACCTTTTGCCAAGAAGTTTCCTTAAAAAATCACGACTAGGCAACTTGGAGGATAACTAGGAACAATCAGACAAAAATAACAATAAGCTTCCCCAAACTTTTCGTTAACTTTATGCATACTGTTAGGAGAAAGTTTAACTTTATTTAAGCATGAAGCAAATTTTCCAGAGTTTTCCCAAATTGTTATGTAACATTCTAGGCAATTATCACATCTTTTTCAAGTCAAATTTGTTTAGACTGTTAGCAGACAGTTTAACCTCATTTCAACTTCTCGCAGACTGTTGTCGGATTGCTAGTAAACAGTGTGATCTCATTTTAACTGTTTGTAGGCTGTTTAGTGTTTTTACAGAAGTTTAGGTTAAACTCTATGACATTTAACAACTTTTTTGGGTCAAATTCCTGCAGACTTTTAGCAGACTGTTAGGAGACATTTCGTCTTCATTTGAAGTTTGAGCAGACTGTCTGGAGTCTTTTTGACCGACCAGTTGTTTAAAAAAAAGCTTCACAAGGAAAAACAAGGTAAAAACAACCATAAATTTCCGCATACTTTGTGTAAACTTTGTGTAGACTGTTAGGAGACAGTTTAACCTCATTTTAACTGCGAGCAGACTTTCTAGAGATATTTTACAGCTTAATTTAAAAAAAAGCGCAACTAGGAAACTAGGAAAACCACTAGAAACCACTTGAAATATACAACAATAATTTTCCCCAGACTTTGCGTTAACTTCTTGTAGACTGTTAACAGACTTCATTTGAACATTGAGCAGACGTTCTAGAGTTTTTATTTTCAAGAAGTCTTTCTTAAAAATCAAAACTAGGCAACTAGGAATAATCAGGCAAAAATAACAACAAGTTTTCCCAAACTTTGCGTTAACTTCTTGTAGATTGTTAGCCGACAGTAACTTTATTTGAACTTTGAGCAGACTGTCTGGAGTCTATTTTACCGACCAAGTGTTTCAAAAAGCTCCACAAAGAAAAAGTAGACAAGAACAGCAATAAAGTGCCGCATACTTTGCTTTAACTGCCCGTAGACTGTTAGTAGACATTTCAACTTTATTTGAACTTTGACCAGACTTTCTAGAGACCAAGTATTTGAAAAATCACAACTAGGCAACAGGAGAATAACTAGGAACAACTAGTCAAAAAAATCAACTTTCCCAAACTTTGCGTCAACCTCGTGTATGTAGACTGTTAGCAGACAGTTTAACTTCATTTTAACTGCTTGTAGACTTTTTACCGACCAAAACCACATTTCCACCTTGCTAATTTCCAGTCAGTCCACTCAAACGGCCTCTGTGGCGACTGTGACCCTTTGTACGGAACTTGTGTGGACGGCCAGTGCGGATGCATGAAAGGCTTCCGATCTCTCGGAAAAGTGTGTATTGGTGAGTATACTCCATTCCAAATGCAACAATGCACTTTTCGCAACATCGATGTGATCTGCTCATTTTCTATGCATAGCTATAGACTATAGGATGATTTTTCCAAGTTCTTCCTTTTTGCAGATCTAAATGAATGTGACAACGGCGCGGTTTGCGGTAAAAATGCTCGGTGTGTCAACGAGATTGGCTCGTTTCAGTGTGTTTGCGATGCGGGTTTCAGCTCTGATGGTGACTGCCAGATTGGTGCAGATGCGTGTTTGGATGATTTTGATGTCAATTTGACGGAGGAGGATTGCAATAATGGGAAGCAGGAGATTAAGTGGGTTTGTCGGGCTATTAGCCATCAAATTGGGCAGGTAGCGAATTAGCTTCTGATCGGCGATTGGTGGGAGTTTGGCAAGGATATGGCTATTAGCCTTTGAAAAGGGCTGCTAGTCATCAAATAGGGCAAGTAGTCATTGCGCTTATTCGGCACCTAATCGGCAATTGGCCCGAGTTTGGCGTAGATTTTGCCGATAGGCAGATAGCCGTTTTTGGCGTGGCTACATGGCTATTAGCCCCTGAAAATGACTGCTAGCAATCAACCATAACAGATAGCAATTACAGGCGCCTAGTTGACATCTTATTGACAGCTTACCCCACTTTGGCAGAAAGATGACGGATAAAGGGCTATTAGCCATCGAAAAGGCGTGGTGGGCAGGAAAGGCTATTTGCCATATCCACGCCTACCCCGCGCCGCTAGCCGATAAGGTAATCATGCGCCGGTTTGAGGCTATCTCCCATAGTTGACGGTCTACTAGTCATTTTTAACGGCCAATAGCCATTAACCCGCCATTATCGCGCCAAACTCGCGCCAATCGCCTAATAGGTGCCAACTATGAGCCAGTTATGGCTATCTGCCATTTTCAACGGCTAATAGCAATTAACCTGCCATTCCCGCGCCAAACTCGTGCCAATCGCCTAATATGTGCCAATTACGTGCCCGTGATAGATAGCATCCATTTTTAACGGCTATAAGTTATTTTTAACGGCTAATAGCCATTAACTTCGCCTTTGCGCCAAACTCGCGCCGATCGCCGATCAGCCGCAAAATCCAGACCATTGAAAGCTATCTGCCATATTTGACGGCTATCAGTAATTTTTAACGGCTAATAGCCATTAACTCGCCATATTCGGGCCAAACTCGCGCCGATTGCCGATTAGATGCCATTTACGCGCACGTGATAGCTAACAATCATTTTTAACGGCTAGCAGTAATTTTTAAAGGCTAATAGCCATCAACTCTCCATATTCGCCCCAAACTTGCGCCGTTTGCCGATTAGCTGCCAAATCCACACCAGTGAAAACTATCTGCCATATTTGACGGATAGCATCGATTTTTAACGGCTATTAGCCATATAGCAGCCCAAATCCGCTACTTTCGTGCCAAACTCGCGCCGATCGCCGAATAGATGCCAACTATGCGCCAGTTATGGCTATCTGCCATTTTCAACGGCTAATCGCCATTAATTCGCTATTTCTACTCCAAACTCGCGCCGATCGCCGGATAGATGCCAATTACGCGCCAGTTATGGTTATCTGCCATTTTCAACGGCTAATAGCCAATAATACGACATATCCACGCCGAATTCACGCGCCAGCAATGGCTATCTGCCTTATTTAATAGCAAACTATTATTTTTAATGGCTAATAGCCATATATCAGCCCATATCCGCTACTTTCGTGCCAATTACGTGCCAGTTATGGCTAATAGCGTATCATGACGGTAAATAACCCGTGAAAAAAAAACAAATCAAATTTCAGATATTACTACGACGCCTCGTCCGTCGAATGCAAACAATTCTGGTACGGTGGCTGCAAAACCACTTCGCGCAACTTTTTCTCCGATCTTCAAACGTGTGACGTCATCTGTGTGGCCAATCAACGGGAGTACTTGAAATCGAAAGGCGACCATCATCCCACACATTCAATTTCCCTGGATCCAAATCAAATTGACAGCAATCTCTCGAAATGTGAGTTTTTTAAAATACATAAATCGATTTCGCTGCGGTTGCGTCGTGTGCAAAAATTTTCCCGTGATTTCGTTATGAAAAAATCAATAAAGAAGAGAGAAGTTAGACGGTTAGACTGGCGTGTAAGAAGGTAAAAGGGTAATCGTGTAAGCGACGAGACGCATACGAGAAACAGCGTTGCCACGCGACGCGACGCAACCGCAGCGCAAGACGCAGACGAGACGCGCGAAATAAATTCATTGCTGCCCCTTTTCAGCCCATCATCACTACAAGGTCAATCTCTTCTCCTCGCCCTCCTCTCTAGTCAGTCCCGACCGTCCATTGTCTGCCGACGATTGGCCGCTGAAACCGGTCACATTAAAACCGGCGGCTCCGCTTGGTTTGGATTTCAGCCTAGCCGAATCTTCCATCGACAAAGAAACCGAGGCAAAGAAGGCGGAAGAGTTGATAAAACAACTGACACCGGAGCATAGTAGGCGCTACATAATTATGACCTTACAATCAGAACATTTGATTTCAGACATTTGTGAGCTGCCATTTGAGCCCGTGTTGCGAGAGGAATGCATTACCGCTGCTTGGAGCGAAAAGTTCTTCTGGAACGCCGAGTTTTCGGTATGTTCAGTGTGCTACGTACAGGCAAACGCGCACTAAAATGGTGCTATGCACAGTGGAGACGCAGAGACGCAAGAAAGCGAAAAATAGACCTCGAAAAAATTTGCTTTCAAACGCAATTTTAAAAACGCCAGGCGTGTTTGGGATAACTTATTGGAAGAAAAGTCTCGCCTTTCTGCGTCTCCCTTTTTACCCGCTTCCAGCTTAAATTTGCTGCTCTCCACTGTAGAGACGCAGAAACACGGAAAATAGAATAGCCCACGAAAAGTTACTTTTAAACGAAATTTTTTGAATGCTTTTTGGGACGACTTTTCAGGAGAAATTCCGTGCCTCTCTGCGTCTCCTTTTTTACCCGCGTACCGTTAAGCTTCATTTTACTGCTTTTCACTGTGGAGACGCAGAGATGCGAAAAACATCCTTCGAAAAATTGCTTTCAAACTAGACTTTATATCAAAATTTTGGGGACTATTTCTCGCTTCTCTGCGTTTTTCTTTTTACCAGCATCCATCTTAACTTTGATGTTTTTCACTGTGGAGACGCAGAGACGTGAGAAATAGAATAGTCCGCGAAAACTGGAATTTAAATGAAATTTCAAAAAGACCGACGACGTTTTTAAAATTACACATTTTCTGAGTTATTTTTCGACTGTCAGTTCTCGTCTCTCTGCGTCTTTCTTTTTACCAGCATCCATCTTAACTTTGATGCTTTTCACTGGGGAAACGCAGAGACTTGAGAAATAGAATAACCCGCGAAAACTCGAATTTAAATGAAATATCAAAAAGAACGATGACGTTTTTGAAAATTACACATTTTGTGAGTTATTTTTCGACTGTCAGTTCTTGTCTCTCTGCGTCTTTCTTTCTACCAACATCCATCTTAACTTTGATGCTTTTCACTGGGGAGACGCAGAGACGCGAGAAATAGAAAACCCCGCGAAAACTCGCTTTTAAACTAAATTTTAAAGCAAGTCTTTGGACACCATTTCTTGCCTCTTGGCGTCTCCCTTGTTGCAGCCGTCCAGCTAAATTTTGCTGCTCTCTGCTGTGGAGACGAAGAGACGCAAGAAATAGAACAATCCGTGAAAACATGTTTTCAAACTTGATTTTTGAAACGCATGACGACGTATAAAAAAATTACATATTTTGTGGGCTAATTTTGAGCGCCATACATTTTTGACTTTCTGCGTCTCCCTTTTTCTTCGCGTCCAGCTTGACTTTGCTGCTGTCTGCTGTGGAGACGCAGAGGGAAAAATGACCCGCAAACACTCGCGTTCAAGTACATTTTCAAAAACGCACGACGGATTTTTTGGGATGACTTCTCGAAAGAAATGTCTTGCCTTTCTGCTTTTCTTTTTTGCCCGGCTAATGTTTTGCTGATCTCCACTGTGGAGACGCAGACAACTTTGATAGCGCGCGTTGGCTATACGTTGCGTCTAGCTCGCCCACGTATATTTTTCAGGACTGTGAACCATTCTGGTACGATTCGTCGTGTGATCCAAGAGACCGAGCTGGCAAAAATTATTTTGAGACTTTTGAAAATTGCAAATCCACGTGTAGTGGCGGTCAGGCGAAAGAAAAGGAATATGTGCTGCCAACGGATCAAGTAAGATCAGAAACAGAATCTGAATCTGGATCTGAATCTGGTTCCGAACCAGTACCAGAAATCGAGACCCATCCAACCGAAGACGTGGAAAAAACTACTACCACAGAAGTTCCGCATGACGTTTCAGAGGAGCCCAACGGGTTTTTCTTCAAAGTCAAACCACAGAATTATCTGGAAGATGTGGAAGAGCAGCCTGTAAAGCCTACTTCTGAAAGTTTCATAATTAAAGAAAAACAAGAGCCAGCACCACCATCCAGTTCCAATTCAAATTGTCATCTGGAGTACGATTCGGAGCTGCGAAATGAGTGCACGTCGGCCGATTGGACAGAGCTTTTCTATTGGAATGAGCAATTTAAGGTTTGCGTAGAGCGTACATGAATGAAAGTGTGCCAATGTATGCGAAGTGTGTGGGCGACGAGACGCAGACGAGACGAGACGAGAGATAGCGTTGCGTTGCGTTGGCACGCGACGAGACGAGACGCAGACAACAGACAGCGCTGCCACGCAACGCTACCGCAGCGCGTGAGCGTGTTTGGCGATAAAAAGGCATTGGCAGTCGCCAGAACCCCGTAATTATATATATTTTTGTGGAATCATGTTTTTTCAATAATTTTTTTTCCCAGGAATGCGAGGCGTTTTGGTACGATTCATCGTGTGGAAAGCCAGATTTTTCGGGCAAGAATCTATTCGAGAGCTGGCACGCTTGCAATGATCAATGTGTTAAGAGGAATGCTACGAAAGGTGGGAGTTTTTGTCTAACTGTCTAACGTCTATATCTCTTGTTTCCCTCGCAGCATCATCCGTAGAGCGCGGAATAGATGTTAATGCCTGAAGAGGGTCAGGAAGCTTAAAATTAACATGTACATGCCTCGTAGCGTTGTTTACAAGCTTTAATTAATATTTGGGTAAAATTAGAATAATTTTGAATTTTTTGAAAATTTGAAAATTTTCAAAATTTTTCGACTCAAAAAAAAAATTTTTAATTTTTTCAAAGTTTTCAGAACTTTGTATTTTTTTTTTCAATTGAAAGTATGAAAACTTAACGTTTAATTCCATCAAATTTTGGGTCGATCAGACCATTTTCAGCCGAGTTTTGAATTTTCAGATTTTTCAAAATTTTTAAAATTTTTCCGATCCAAAAAAAATTTTTTTTTCATTTTTTCCAATTTTTGTTTCAGAAAATTGACGACAGTTCATAGCATAAATGTTTAAAACCTCTAAAACCCTGTTTGCCTTTCAGTAACGCCGTGACAAGTCTCTGTGCAGACATCACATCTCACGACAAAGTGCACACTTTTTCAAATTTTTCAAAGCGCTGTAACTTGGCTTAAAATCGTCCAATCGACTAGATCTTGACAGACATTAGATGTTCAATTTAAAAACTGTAATTAAGGCAGAACTATGAAGTTTTGAAAAATTGCAAATTTTTGAAAAAAAAAATTTGTTAATCAAAATTTTGAAAAAAAATTTTTTTTTCGAAAAATCCCAATAAAAGTTATTTTTCTGTTCAAATCTGAGTGTCCAATTAACCCAAATAAGACAAAAATCTTATTCAGTGCATCACCATTTCATTTTAGGAAAAATTAAAGTTTTGGAATTTTTGAAATTTCCAAAAAAAAATTTTGAAAAAAAAGTTGTTCATTTTTTAAGTATCTGAAAAAAGGGGTTTCCTGATTAAAACTTATTGAAAAGATTTTTGACAACAAAAACAGACAAAGAAACGTTTTTTCTTGGGGTTTAAAAAAAATTTTTTTTATTCAAAATTTTCGCTCAAAAAAAAAAAATTTTCAAAATTTTCAAAATTTCCAAAGTTTTTATTTATTTATTTTATTTATTTTATTACGACTTTAAAGTACGTGAAATAGAAAGAAAATCATGGTATAGTAAAATGAATAAAAAGAAGGATCGAATTTCCATGTGATTGTGCCGGAGTAGTTATACATGTAATGCTAGAAATAATAAGATGATTAATTGGGCAATGAAATTAATAGATAGGAATAGAGTTCAAAAGTTTTTAATTACATTTTTCTATGTTTAGTTTTTTAGTTAAAACTATGCAAATACGTTAATAATATATGTTTTATTTATTCAGAAGAAGTAGGCGTTGCCACGTCAACGCCTACCTCCACCCCTTCATCCACCACAACAACAAATGCAACACCACCACCAACCCCACCAACAACTTCAAAAATGCTTTCTACCACAGAATCCAAAGTCTCAGAAGAATCTAGAAAGCCGGAATTTGGATACAAACAGGAAAACCCGCTGAATCTGATTCTTGGCAGTTAGTCACTCATTTTTCGATTTATATAGCGCTGCAAATTTGCTCCATTAGAACAACCAAAGAGGCGGCCACGTTGGCGACAAGAGAGTGCAGAAAATTGAGAGAGCGTGACTCTCGTTTCTCTGAATCTCACTCCAAATGCATGCGCAATTCATTTTTCGATTGGAGCTAATTTGCAGCGTTTTTATAGCAAAAAAACCATTTTTGTCCTGTTCAGAAGCTATTAGCCCCGACAAATCATCAGAACTGCCCGCCAAATTCCCGCCAAACCACGAGAAAATGTTCTCAAACTTTGCCATCAAGTCATCAAGTCAAATAACTGTTACTACTAAATTTGATCGGTTCAAGTATATGGCGGAGTTTAGAGTGAGTGGGCGGGGCCTATTTTTTTTTTTTGGAAGAGTTCATCTCATTTGTATGTTTGCAGAAGAAGCTTCTTGCACTTCCGGACGGTTTTTCTACGCCAAAACGCGTCGAGACTACACCCACAACTTTTTCGACGGTGACGTCACCAACCACCCCAACAACAGCCACAACAACAACAACAAGCACCAAAACAACAACAACAAGCTTCAACGATTTCGTCGAAGCAGAGCGAAAAAAAGTGCTAGAAACGATAAAACTGCTAGACCGTCCCGAGGATCTTTGCGATGAGCCGTTGCACCCAAAACTTGAAGAGGACTGTCAAAATGACAAGTGGGAAATCAAATGGTTCTTCAATTCGGATCGAGGCGCGTGCAAGTCGTTTTGGTATGGTGGATGTGACGTGGAGAGTCGCAACTTTTTTCATGATCATGCGGTGAGACGTTTGCATTGTTCGCCGGCGGAGAATGTCCTTATTCGACAGAAAAATCGAATATTTTGCTCAAAATTAGCATTATTCAGGATGAACAATGTTTTTTAAGCTAAAAACAAGGAATTTTCGTCAAAAAATGACCGAGCTTTAGGGTTTTTTTAAATAGCACTGTGTTTGTGTGGTGGCGAGCAAAAAAAGTGGGCGGGCTTTCATTTTTTGATGATGCAACTTGATTGTAAACTCAATACAACCATTGTCAGATTATTCGCGTTAAAAGATTCATTTTAGTCCAAAAACGAAGAATTTTGGTCAAAAAGTGGCGGAGCCTTAGGGTTTTGAAAAAAACACGTCGGCTTGTCCACGGGGAGTACACGGGGCGAAAATTTTCAAATGCGCGGTGGCGCTCATTTTTAACTGGAAATCTTGTTTTTTGCAAGTTTTCCAAACACATTTTTAAACCTTACGTGAGCTGGCTTATTATTTATACGTTGGCACAATTGCCGACGAGCCCTCTCTCCTTTTTACCTCGAAAGCTCGAGTTTTTGCTAATTTTTCTTCTTATTTTTTAGGAGAAATGGTTAATATTGAAAGGTTCTCCATTTTAAAAGCTCGTGCGATAAAAAATTAATGAAAAAAGGAAGAACTAATCAAAAAGGGTCCAAATTTTTTTCATATTGTGAAAAATCAGTTTTTTTTTTTGCAATATTTTGTTCGACAAATTAATTTTTCACTTATTATGAATCATGCTTGAATTTTCCAAATTTTAAGCTTTATTTTAATCAAAAAACAAAAAAATTTCGTCAAAAAACGACCGAGCCTTAGGGTTTGGAAAATAGCACTGTGATAGCGTGGTCGCGCGCGAAAAAGTGGGCGGGTTTGGTTTTTTGATGATGCAACATCATTGTCAGACTATTCATGTTAAAACTTCTTTTTAATCCAAAAACGAAGAATTTTCGTCAAAAACTGGCCGAGCTTTAGGGTTTTGAAAATAACACGTCAACTTGTCCACGGGGAGTACACGGGGAAAAAATTTTGAAATGCGTGGGACGCTTTTATTTTTAACTGAAAATCCATTTTTTCGCAAGTTTTCAAACCAAATTTTCAAATTTTACGTGAGCTGGCGCACTTTTCGAGTGTTGGCGCAATTGACGACGAGCCCTCCCTCATTTTTACCTTGAAAGCTGGGGTTTTTGCAAATTTTCAGTTCCTATTTTTTAGCAGAAATGGTTAATATTGGAAGATTCTCCATTTTAAAAGCTCGTGCGATAAAAAATTAATGAAAAAAGGAAGAACTAATCAAAAAGGGTCCAAATTTCTTTCATATTGTGAAAAATCGGTTTTTTTTTTGTTGCAATATTTTGCTCGACAAATTAATTTTTCACGTATTACGAATCATGCTTGAATTTTCCCAGTTTTAAGCTTTAATTAAATCCAAAAACAAAAAAATTTTGTTGAAAAATTACCGAGCTTTAGGGCATTGAAAGTAGCAGAGTGGTTGCGTGGTCGCGCGCAAAAAAGTGGGCAGGGTTTCATTTTTTGTTATAGTACAACTTGAATACGATCATTTTCAGAGTATTTACAATAAACACTATGTTTTTATTCCAAAACTAGAAATTATTAATTATTTTCGTTTATTTGCAGAATAATTGTGTAATCTTCGGATTGTCCATGGGGAGTACATGGGGCAAACATTTTGAAAGCCAAGGAGCACTCATTTTTAACCGAAAATCGGGGTTTTTTTGAATTTTCAAACCAAACTTTTCAACTTTAAGTGTGTTGGGCTCAAAATATTCATCTAGTGGAAAATCGGTTTTTTTTCTATATTTTGCTCGACGAATCAATTTTTCAAAAACCATTTTCAAATTGTCCATGTTTTGATCTTTATTTTAATCAAAAAACAAAGCATCTTTGTCAAAAAATGGCCGAGCCTTAGGGTTTTGAAAAAAATGCACTGGAAGGCCAAAAACTTTGGAAGCGTGGGGTGCGACAAGTCCCGTATTTTCATTTTTCCAGAACTGCCGTCACAATTGTGCTCACAAATACGGATCTCCCTCCAGCTCTTTCTCGTCAAAAATGTTCATACCTCCTGGCGACTTCAGCACCCCAACTCCTCCGCGCAAAGATCGACTGACGACAAGTCTCCGGCTCACTTATCCACATTCCGTAGACCTTTTTCCAGCCGAAGAGCATGTGGATACGGTACTAGAGCTGGATGGTAACTTTCAACACTCGAGGAGAAGAGACGAGCGACCACAAGCTTCTAGTCGTCAGAGCCCAGAACCTACGCTTCCAAACATTGTGAATGTGTCAGAAGGCGAGAAAACCGAAATGGAACCGGCGTTCTACAGTCATATCGATAGAGTTGTGCATGATATGAAGCAAGGTGGTCATCCAGGTTACACGAAACCAGAAGAGTTTGTGAGACGGATTGAGGCGGCTAGCAACGATTATGTAAAGTATGATCTTCACAAACCAGAAGTGGTCACTATTCTTGACAAGTCTCCGCCCACGGTGGTACCCAAAACGAGTCAAACGTCGAGCACAAGGTTGCCAACGACAAGATCCATAAATGATGCATGCGACGATGAGTACGATCCAAAGTGGGATGAAGATTGTCTGGGCGATCAGTGGGTTGTCAGAAGTTATTATGATGAGAAGGCGGGAGCTTGTAAGGCGTTCTGGTATGGAGGGTGTCATACGAGTAGTAGGAATATCTGGTATGATAAGGAGGTAAGCGGAGTGTCAGTGTTGGGGGTTAATAAAGGTATTTTTAGACGTGCAAGAGTTCCTGCGCTCACAAGTTTACAACTATGCAATGTAAGTTTAATTTTTTTTATTAACCCTTTGGGGTTTGCGGGCCGTACTAGGCTTTATTGCCATGCATAGTCACATAGTAGTAAAATGCGGTGGATGCATAGAGGGTCCATATACTCGCTTTCTTGTCATTAGCTTCCTAGCCACAGCTAGCTGAACAGGTGGTTACACAGGTGACATGCGGTGGATGCATATAGTGTCCGTATTTTAATTATATCGTGACGAAGTTGCCGAATGACGCAGGCTTTTGCTTAAAATAATTAAAAACGTCCTTACATAGCGTCCAAGGATTATATGAGAGATATGCTTCAAGTACTGACACTATATGCATATCTGGCGTCTCTGCGTCTCCATTTTTGGTAAATTTTGGTGCTCTCTACTGTGGAGACGCAGACATTTGACAAGAAGCGTTTTCTGTTACATAGAGTCTAGCACGCCGTGCCGCTCCAAACTTGCGATGATCCCAAATTAAGATTGTCTGTGCGCGGCTATTAGCCATTTTCAACGGCTAATAGCCATGTTCAACGACCTTTTCAGCATTACTACAAGCCTCCACATCCAGCGAAGAATCTCTCCACGAGACAACTTCTGAGCCTACATCCTCTTCCTCCCCATCTTCAGACACGGTAATTTTCGTTTCAAGATCCACGCACCTTGTTCCTGCACACCTCGCACTCAAAAATCCAATCATTCTGAAAATAAAGGCACACATGTCCACATCGTCCGAGTCCCTGTCCCTATCCCAACACCGATTCAAACAAGACCTGGATCAAAAGTTTGCGGACCTAAAACGAGAGCATGAAGGGAGAGAGGATCTCGAGTATTCAAAAGTGATGAAACTTCCGGTTACTGTGTCGGGTATGTACGGGAAGATGAGCAAAAAAAGAGCCAAAGTTGCAATTTTCAGCCGATTGTCTGGAGCCATTCAATCAGAGCGTTGCGATGCCGTGCGGCGATGGAAAAACGTGGAGTAATAGGTGAATAAAGTACAGAAAAATTCAAAAAAAATATTTTTTAATTGTCCAAAAGGAGTACACAAGGGCTAGCGGCGAAAAATTCAAATTTTCACGGATTTTTTTTTCATTTTTTTTGCAGCTTTTCCCCCTATGAAAATCATTTACCTTAGAACTGAAAAAACCAATAACCAATGAGTTTCATATGGCGCTAAATGGCTATTAGCCATCAAGTAGTCATTACTGGCGCAATTGTTGGTCAATTTCAGCACTGAGCGGGAAATTAAATTCAAAAAAAAAATCCAAAAGAAAAAAAGAAAATTGCGCGTTTGAGTTTGCCGACCTCGTGTACTCCTTTTGGAGTACACGAGGTGGCGCTATTAATTTTTTTTTAATTGAAAAACCAGTGGAGGGGTTTAAAATTCACTTGAATTTGCTCCATTATCACTTGGCAAAATTGAAAAAAAAAATCTTTAAAAACGTGTTTTTCGAAATTTTTGGATTGTCCACCGGGAGTACACGAAACCATTTTTGGGAAATGAGCCAGTTTTAACCAAAAAAACTCCTTTCTCTCTCAGATACTACTACCACAAAGACACGCACTCGTGTCAAATGTTCTGGAGCAACGGATGCACCAGTCCATCCAAAAACAACTTTGACGATCTGGAGACGTGTCAGTGGAAGTGCGAGGGAAAACATCCACAACCGGCTGGAAGTACATAATCAATTTTAATTAAAATTTTCCCCTATTTTTCAGAATCCTGCCTCGACAAGTTCGATGAGGGCTACATGGAGGATTGTCGACACGGAGAGTTCACCAACCGGTTCTATTTTGACCATGACCGGAAAAAATGTGTGGAATTTCATTGGGGAGGGTGTCAGGCAAAGTCACAGAACTTTTTCGCTGATGTGTCTGTTTGTCAGGAGCTTTGCGAGTCTCCGCCGAGAGAGTTGACACGTGAGTTGGGATGGATGCATATAGTGTCCGTATTTGAAGGATTGTCGTGCATTGATGCATATTTCGAAACGTCCTAGTTTGGAAGTGGCAGGTTTTGAAATGTCTCAGACAGGGGTGGGACAAAAAAAATGTTCAACAAAAAAAACAAAAACAAAAAATTTTTTCCTTAAAAAAATTACCGAAAAAAAAAATTTTTTTTGTCTCCAAAAAAAGTTACAGAAAAAAAAATTTTTTGTCCTTAAAAAAATTATCGAAAAAAAAATCTTTTTTGCTTTAAAAAAAATTAACAAAAAAAAACAAAAAAAAAATTTTTTGTCCTCAAAAAATTTACCAAAAAAACAAAAAAAGTTCCAAAAAAAGTACATATTTCTGTTAGTTAAAAATAAATTTTCCAAGTTTTTGTTGAAAATTAGAGGTTTTTGTCAATTCGGAGCATATACCGATTAAGTTTTTGCCCAAAAACCGGAGCTTTTTTTAGCCTCCGTGGCTCTAAAAAAAATTATTTGCCTCCGGCGCACCATCGAAAAAAAAACCAAAAATTTTTTGTCTCATCCAAAAAAAACCCGGACAAACAAAAAAAATCGAAAAATCATAAAGCGTACTAAAGTTTCGAAACGTCCCAGTTTGAAAATGACAGTCTTTGAAACGTCCCTGAGCCCGAAATTGTATTTTAAAAACTGACGAATTCGCATAAATTGGCACACTGCCAAGCTTTCTAATTAGCCTGTTGCCAGGACTTTGTAGCAGTTCTATTGCCTCATTTTTCAGAAGCCTGCATCCAGCCATTCGACAAAAACTATGAAAATTCGTGTTCCGCTGAAAAACCCCAACAGTACTACTATTTCGACATGCTCTCCGGTGTCTGCAAAATGTTTTGGTTCGGAAATTGCAAAGGAGACAACCAGAACGTGTTCAGCACCCTAGAAACCTGCCAGTGGATCTGTGAACGAAAACGAGAGGAGAGAAAGCCCGCCGTCTGTGCCGACAAGTTCGACACCAAATACACGGAATCGTGTGGCGATTCACAGTGGTCTGAAAAATGGTACTTTGATCAGATGTCTGGTGAGTGCACGTCTTTCTGGTGGGACGGATGCACTTCAACTTCACAAAACATATTCCCCGATGAAAAATCGTGTACTTCCAACTGCAAGCATCCCGGATTTGAGATCTCGTCAAAGCTGGCCGCAGAGGACACAAAGTTCCGGTGCCTGGAAGCGGTGGAGATTGGGAATTGTCAAGAAACGTATCCAGCGTTTCACTATGATCGGGCTTCGCGAACGTGCCGTCCGTTCGCCTACTCTGGTTGTGGTGGAAACGCGAACCGATTTATGACACTTTCGCAGTGTGAGAATCTTTGCTATGCGTTCAATCAGATGAACGACGCAGAAGTGGATTGCCATCTGCCAATGCACATTGGGTTCGGAAAGAATGATGAGAGTTGTCTGCCACAGGCTGGATTCAGGTTTTACTACGATAGAAGTTATGGTATGTTGTACATATTGTGTTTAAATTTAGTGAGGAAATGAAACCCCGGGAAAATTCCAGTATAGCCACCCACTACAATATAGGTACCCACGCTATAGTATAGCCACCCACATAACTGAAAAATGGGATTTTTCCTATTTTCTGTGGGTGGCTATTTTGAAATATATGGGTGGTTTTACTGGAATATATTATTACAGTTAAGCCACCCACTCAGTGGTAATGGGTGGCTATACTGGTTTCCTAGGGAATCTTTCAGAATAGCCACCTTTGTACTCCAATATAAGTACCCACACACACCAACGGGCTATAGAATAGCCACCCATCATTTCAAAATAGCCACCCATAATTCCAGAATAGCCACCCACGCGGCGCCGGCTGTGGGTGGCTATACTATAGCGAGTCAAATGGGTACCTATTTTGAAATATATGGGTGGCTATTCTGTAATTTTCCCGAAACCCCGCCCACAGTGCTATTTTCAAAACCCTAAGGCTCGGCCATTTCTTGACAAAAATTTCTCGTTTTTGAATTAAAATAAAGTTTTCTATGTGAATAATATGAATATGATTAAAATTGCGTTAAAAAATTAAACCCCGCCCACTTTTTTGCGCCCTCCCACGCAATCCCTGCCTGTCATCCCATGCGCCAACAAATTATCCCTGGAGCGCGTTCGCATTTTTATTCGAAAAATTTAGGTTTTTTTTCAATATTAGGCTCCATTTCCCGATTACCCCTGTTAAAAACTTCATTTTGATCCCCAAACGAACAATTTTCGTTGAAAAATGACCGAGCCTTAGGGTTTTGAAAACAGTTCAAAATTCCGAGTTCATATGCCTGAAAACGTGGCAAAAAATCAGAAAAAAAAATCAGAAAAAAAAATTGTCAGATTGTCCACGGGGAGTACACGAGAAATGATATCAAAAATTTTGGCCTCGTGCGACGTGTTGCGGACAATTCCTCGCGTCTCTCCACGCATGTGCCCAAACTTTGCTGCTCTCCACTGTGGAGACGCAGACGTGGGGCGCGATAGGGCGCTAGGCCAGCGCGGCGCGCAAACGACGGATGACGTCTTTCAAATTTAAAAAAGGACGGTCTTGCCCGCCGTAATAATTTTTCTAGCCCCCACTAACAACAAATTTTCCACAAAAAATTGACAGATTTATCGATTTTATTCTGATTTTGAGTAGCTGGGTTTGGGGGGTATGCAAACACAGATGTTACCATTTTTCGGGTCATCAATAATTGCGAAAAATGTGTCTATTTAACGATTTTCCTCTCAAAATTTCATAAAAACACCTCGAAAATGTCCAAAAGGAGTACACGAGGTGTAGCCTAGCTTTTGCTCGTTGGCCGAGCTGAATTGCTCAAAATTTTGGTATATGTTTTGTTGTTTATTGAAAGAAAAATACAGAAAAAATCAAGCCAAAAAAACGAAAAAAAAATAATAGCGCCGTTGCTAGGCCAAACAGACCTCGTGTACTCCTTTTGGACAACGATTTGAATTTTAAAATTTTTTTGAATTTCTGTGAGGTTCGGCATAATATTTGTTAGCCGATTGATTGCCAACTATGCGCTAATAAAGCCTATTTGTTATTTTTAACGGCTAATAGCTGCGCCAGTGCAAAACACATTTTTCCCCTTCGAAAAATTGACATTTTTACAGGAAAATGCTCACAAATGTGGTACCTGGGATGCGGTGGAAACGCGAACAACTTTTACTCGTACGAAGTCTGTCAACGAACATGCTCTGCCTCAAATACACCCTCGGCCCTGGAACGGAAGCCACGAGCGAGCAGCGAGGGTAGGCCAAAGTTTGGAATCCGCAAAATTCGCGCCAAAGTTCACCAACTTTTTTGAATATGAATCTCGTTTTATTGATTGATTTTTCCCGGTTCTGTTTTTTTTGTCCCGACTCCACCCGCCCGACTCCTCCTCTCTTTCCTTTTGCCATTTCATTTCATTTTCTTTTGTTTGTCGCTATTCTTCTTTTGTGCCAATTGAAAATAAATTCAAAATAAAACTTTATTTTGATGATATGGTTTAAGGATGAGAGGGTGAGAGGGGGAGGGTGAAAGCCCAATGCGCTGCGTTGCGGTCGCGGCGCGTGTCAACGCTGTCTCTCGTCTGCGTCTCGTCTCGTCGCTTCCGATTGAGAACTCTTTCAGTCTGTTTCGAAGCGCCCGGGGATCGTGGGACGTGTGGCAAAAATGCGAGCACGACGCCACTGAAACGATGGACTTATGGGCAGCAAAAGTGCACGACGTTCACGTATTCCGGGTGCGGCGGCAATCGGAATCGATTCGCCACCGAGGATATTTGTCAGCAAACGTGTAAAGGGCTGCGGAATAGCAATGATCCACGTAAACTGCTTTTAAAGTTCTGAAGCCCCGAAGGCTCTGAACTCTGAACCGCGCTCTATCGCTCTATTTGAGGCCACGATCTAGCCACAAGAAAGACGCAGACAGCGAGACGGCGATAGCTAGAGAGTGCGCCGCCAATGAAGAGGTGAGGGCGGTTAGAGAAGCTCCCTCCTCCTCTCCCCTCGCCCTCGCCTTCTGCGTCTCACCTGGCCGTGGAAAAACAGAGCGATAGAGCGCGCTCCCGCACACTCCCCCAATGTATTCAGGAATCTGCTCATTCCCTCCCGACTGGGGCTCGTGCAACCAACTGCGCTACGTGTGGTTCTACAACCAGACACGTGGCACGTGCGATCAATTCCTGTACGGCGGCTGCGGCGGAAATCCGAACCGCTTCGAGACGTTCGAAATTTGCCAAAAGGCGTGCGAGGTGACCGGCACCGATCCGTGCATGGAGTCGTTGGATCGCGGCAGTTGGTGTGAGGCAATGTCCAATCGATACTATTTCAACAAGAGAGCACGTCAGTGTAAAGGATTTCACTATACCGGGTGCGGAAAAAGCGGTAACAACTTTTTGACCAAGGAAGAGTGTCAGAATAAGTGAGTGTTGAGTTTTGAAAGTCGGGGAATGGGAAATGGCTAAATTCAATGGCTAATAGCCATTTTCAAACGCCATAACCTACTTAGACCACCCATCCAGACCACCAATCCTTTTTTTCAGATGCGAAAAACGATTTCCTCGGGCAGCTCCTTCGAAGAAGAAAAGCAAAGCAAAGCTTCCAGTGGGATGTAAGCACATTTTTTCGAACTTTTTCCCACCCGTTTTCACATCAATATCGCCCGAAAACTTTTAGACAACCAACTCAAAGATGTCCAAAAGGAGTACACGAGATTTAGACCAAAAATTTCCTCTTAATCCCCAAAAATCGATAGTTTGAACACGATTTTTTTTTTCTCTTACACTCCGTGTACTCCTTTTGGACGTCTTCTACTTTTTTTCGAATGTTTCAACAACAATCTAACAAATTTTAAGACTCCGGTGCAAAACCACCCGTAAAAACGCCAATGATCCGTCACGTGAACCTGAACGGTGTCAATCAAACCTATTTCAAATCGGAGCCACAATGGATGGACTACAGTCTGTGCTACGGTTACCGATACAACGTGTCCGGTCGCGACACACTGCTCAACGTGCACTTTTGTGCTGTCAGTGGATCCGCGGACTGTGTCAGTGAAAGTTATCAGACTACGCAGGGCGAGGAGTTTTGCAATGTTTTCAGGCCGTTTTTGCGCGGTCAAAACCTATTTTCCTTCTATTTTGGCCTCGATTCGGTGAGCCCTGCGTACAAGACGAAAAATGGGGCGTCGGGAAGGATTCAACGGAAAAATGAGACGATTGCGGCGGTTTTGGTTCTCCGAGCGAACTATTGTCATGAAATTTGCTAGATTGCTTGTTTTTTAATTTAATAACGGTGTTTTGTTTATGTTTTTTTGCCCGTTTATTTTGTTTGCCAGACCACCCATTCAGGATATTGATCCAGACCACCTACTCATCCAGACTACCCATCCAGATCATCCTTTCAGACCACCCATTCAGACCACTCCTCAAGACCACCCATCCAGACCACTCATCCAGACCACCAATTCCGAATCCTCATCCAGACCACCAATCCAGGCAACCCATGCAGGCCATCCGTCCAGACCACTCATTCAGTCCAACCGTTCAGACCACTCATCCCGACCACTCATCCAGACCACCCATCCAGACCCTTCCAGACCACCGTTTTAGACCACCCTTCCAGACCATTTATCCAGACCACCCATCCAGACCACCCATTCAGACCACCCATCCAGGCCACCCATCCAGATCTATCCATACCCTTTTTTTGACCAGTGAAAATTGGTTTTGAGCTTTAATGTATATTTTGTGTATTCCTAGGCCACATCTCGTTAGCCGTGTCGTGCTAGAGCTGGGTATCTTTCATCGTGCAATAATTTATTTGTTTTTGTAATTAAAAAAGTATTCAACTTCAAAAACACCCGCAAAAAGTTGGGAAAACCACTAATTAAATATAAAAATCTAATGGGGATGCGTAGGCACATGCGCTTTCGCATTGGAGGCAAACGATCGAATAATGATGGGAAGGACCAAAAGTCCGTGAAAGAAGCCGGTGCCAACGACGAGGACACTGGTACGGGCGAACATTCGGACCGCCGATGACGGCACCATCAACATCACCACAATGGCGAGCAGGGAGGAGGAGCCGGCCTGAACGACCGGCCAACCAATCGCACCCATCGCATCTTTGATTCGCTCGTCTGGATCGGCATGTTCGGATCGGTAGATACGGTAGCCGACGTGGGTGGCAAAGTCGATGCATTGACCGATGGACATCTGGAAATGTTGGGTTGTTAATGGGTCAAAAATTTTAGGACCATTTCCCACGGGGCGCTAGCAAGTGCCCTCGCGAAAATGCGCAATGTTAAACTCGTCTTTTTCCGCCCAGACCAGACCAGACCAGACCAGACCAGACCAGACCAGACCAGACCAGACCAGACCAGACCAGACAAGACCAGACCAGACCAGGACTAGATGAACTCACCAAAATGTTAACCACCGTAGTCGGATCAAGATCAGCACCCCACAGCGACAAAAATCCGGCAGTTCCAATATCCATCGAAATCAGCGTGCACACCACCCAAAACACAATCGATGGCTCGGCAATAAACAGCACACAAACAGTGATCAACGTCAGGATGGCCGTGCCAAGAGACGACAAAATAGTCGACTGTAGTTCCAGCATTTGATCGCTGTAAAAGTTGTTCTCGTCAAAGACGAGCGCCTCAAATTCAGGATATTTCGATGTGATGTTTCGCCAAGTCAACAATAGAGAGGTGCGAACGTTCCAGTCGGAAATTTTGAACGCGGTGGTAAAGACAAACTTGTCGACTTTGCTGCCACCCTGTAATTCTGGTTTAAAAATAGATAATTATGGTTTAAATACCTTGGATGACTTGTCGGGGGTGTTCCAAACCAGGTCTGTCTCCCAGTGACTGTTGAATGAAACTTGTAGGAACGATTTCAGGGTGTCGTAGAATCTGAGAAAAGTTATAGGAGTTTCGTAACCGAATAGAACTGTTATAATGTGTTCTGTTGGGACGCTCTATTGCTTCACACTCTCGCTCGCGAACACTATATACGCAGACGGTGAGACAATTTCATCTCTAGCTGTCTCGCCGACTGTTTAGCACTTTGATACGCAGACGGCTAGACAGCGTCGTCTGCCTAACAGTTCTATCGGTTCTATTGCGGTATACAGAATTTCAAATTTTCTTACAATTGTTGTATACTTTTCCTATTTCATGTGTAGATCACATACAAAATACGGAACTTTCAAAATTTCTACGAATTTTTACAAAAAAAAAACCAACTTTGAATCGTCTTGGAAGAAAAACTGTCGATAGTTGTTGAACTCGGCGAGCCAAAAGTTTGTAGAGTTTGGACCCATTGAGTATGGTGTCGACTCGAGTTCTCGCACCATTTCCAGCATTCTTTCGACCTGAAACAAACCGATTGATTATCCAGGCGTGGTGGGTATTAAATTCAGGGTAACAGCGCGCCAGGCGCAAAGACCGAGAAGGAGTGCATCACCAGCATAATAAGGAGGCAAGACGCAGACAGAAAATGCGTAAAAATAGAGCGCATGACGTAGAGACAGAGAGTGGCAGAGAAGGAGATAAGACGCAGACAGAAACTGTATGAAAATTGAGCGCTTGGCGGAGAGAGAGAGAATGACAGAAAAAGAGCGTGTCGACGCCAGGCAAAGGTGACGAGACGCAAACAGAAAAGACCTGAAAAAAGGCCGCAAAGAAGAGAGAGAGTGGCAGAGAAGAAGTGCGTCGCAGGCCTAATAAAGAGACGAGACGCAGACAGAAAATACACGAAAATAGCGCGCGTGGCGGAGAGACAGAGATTTTCAAAGAAAAGCCCGTCGCCGCCAGGCAAAGGTGGCGAGACGGAGACAGAAAAGACCTGAAATCAGCGTGCATGGCGAAGATAGTGGCAGAAAAGAAGCGCGTCCCAGTCAGGAAAACGAGAAGAGAAGGAGCGCATTGCCAGCATTATGAGGAGGCGAGACGCAGAGAGAAAATGCATTAAAATAGAGCGTCAGACGCAGAGAGTGACGGAGAACAAGCGCGTAGGCAGCTACCATTAAAACGGGACGAGACGTAGACAGAAAGTGTTTGAATATAGTGCGCGTGATGAGGAGACATAGCGTATCAGAGAAGGAGCGCATCGCCGGCATAGTGAGGAGACGAGACGTAGACAGGAAAATAGCGTGCAAGAACGAGAGAGAGAGTGTGAGGAGCGGGACAGAGAAAGAGCGCGTCGGGAGCCAAAATCAAAACGAGACGAGACGAAGACAGAAAATTCATGAGAGTCGTGTGTCAGAGAAGGAGCGCATCGCAGGCATAATAAGGAGACGAGACGCAGACAGAAATAACATAAAAATGCGAGCATGGCGTAGAGAGTGGCAGAAAAGAAGCATGTTACAGTCAGGAAAACGAGAAGAGATGAAGCGCAGACAAAAAATGCATGAAAATAGCGCGCATGGCGGAGAGACAGAAGGTGTCAAAAAAGGAGCGCATCGCCGCCATGCAAAGGAGAGGAGACGCAGACAGAAGAAAAATTAAAACAGCGTGCCAGGCGAAGAGAGTGGCAGATACAGAGCGCGTCGACCGCCAGCATCAAAACAAGTCGAGACGAGACGCAGACAGAAAATTCATGAAAATAGCGTGTCTGGCAAAGATAGACAAGAAAAAACGCGAGTGGCGGAGAGAGGGAAAGTGTCAGAGAAAAGCACGTCGCCAGCATGATAGCGAAACGAGACGCAGACAGAACGGACAAGAACATAGCGCGCATGGCAAAGAGACAGACTGTCAGAGAAGGGGCGCATTGCCAGCATAATAAGGAGGCGAGGCGCAGACAGAAAATGCATAAAAACAGCGCGTGTGAGGGAGAGACAGAGAGTGTCAGAGAAGGAGCGCATCGTAGGCATAATAAGGAGACGAGACGCAGACAGAAATAACATGAAAAATGCGAGCATGGCGTAGAGAGTGGCAGAAAAGAAGCATGTTACAGTCAGGAAAACGAGAGGAGACGAGACGCAGACAGAAATGACATGAAATTAGCGCGCGTGGCGGAGAGAGTGAAAGTGTCAGAGAAAAAGCGCGTCGTCACCAGTTAAACGAGACAAGACGCAGACAGGAGAAAAATTATAACAGCGTGCCAGGCGAAGAGAGTGGCAGATACAGAGCGCGTCGACCGCCAGCATCAAAACAAGTTGAGACGAGACGCAGACAGAAAATTCATGAAAATAGCGTGTCTGGCAAAGAGAGACAAGGAAAAACGCGCGTGGCGGAAAGAGGGAAAGTGTCAAAGAAAAGCGCGTCACCAGCATGATAGCAAACGAGACGCATACATAACGTACAAGAAAATAGCGCGCATGGCAAAGAGACAGAGTGTCAGAGAAGGGGCGCATCGCCAGCATAATAAGGAGGCGAGGCGCAGACAGAAAATGCATGAAAACAGCGCGTATGACGGAGAGACAGAGAGTGGGAGAGAAGGAGCGCGTCGCCGCCATGCAAAGGAGATAAAACGCAGACAAAAAACAATGAAATTAGCGTGCAGGGCAAAGAAAGTGTTAGAGAAAAGCGCGTCGCCAGCATGATAGCAAAACGAGACGCAGACAGAACGGACAAGAAAATAGCGCGCATGGCAAAGAGACAGAGTGTCAGAGAAGGGGCGCATCGCCAGCATAATAAGGAGGCGAGGCGCAGACAGAAAATGCATGAAAACAGCGCGTGTGACGGAGAGACAGAGAGTGGGAGAGAAAGAGCGTGTCGCAGGCATAATAAGGAGATGAGGCACAGACAACAAAGACTTTAAAATAGCGAGCAGGGTGGAGAGAGTGTCAGAGAAAAACGTGTCGTCAGTATGATAGCGAAACGAGACGCAGACAGAAATGGCATAAAAATAGTGTGCAGACTGAAGAGAGTGGCAGAAAAAGCGCGCGTCGCCGCCAGGCAAAGAAGTCGAGGCGAGACGCAGACAAACTATCATGAAAATAGCGCGCACGGCGAAGAGAGTGTCGGCGCTAGGAATAGGAGATGAGACGCAGACAAAAAAGACATGAAAATAACGCGCATAGCGAGGAGAGTGGCAGAGAAGTCGTCTTGACAACGAGACGAGACGCAGACAAAAAATTCATGAAAATAGCGCGCGTGACAGAGAGAAACGAGAGAAACAAGAAAATATGCAAAATTGATGAAAAAAGCGCACAAGAATCAGAGAGTGGCAGAGAAAAAGCGCAACTTGACAATTCCTCACTTTCTCAGGCTGCTTACTGAAATCCGGAGCATTGTTCACATAAATTCTTCCAATAAGTCCTTCCGCCCAAATCTTCTTCTCCGCCAAGTGCAAGTAGGGAATCAGCGGCGAGTCGTCTACGACCAATCGTGAAGGCGTCAGATTCGGGATTAGTTGAGAGCATCCGTAAAACGAGACTCCAATGTAGAGGCAGTAGAGGACCAACTGTAAAAATGCATATTTTTGGCAGAGAACGTTATTGGTAATGTAATGCGCTCCGCTGAGAAGAAGAACGCTGAGTGTTTGGGTCTGCTTCTCTGCGCATCTGCTTACCTGCACCTCCTCGCATATCCGTTAGCCTATGCTAGAATTATGCGAGGAGGCTTATTGCGTAGTGTGTTCAATCGAGTTGTATTATCATCAAAAAATGAAACCCCGCCCACTTTTGGCGAAAAAAAGAGGCGGGTTTCATTTTTTAAGAATGAAATTCGATTAAAAACGCAGGGAAAGTGGCCCAGCACCCCGAATAGCTTACCACAAAAATTCTCACAACTGGATGACAAATGAACGGAGCGAAAATGTTCTCGAAAAAGTATCTGGTTGGCGAAATCGCCTTCTCACTCTTCCCCTTCTCAATCTCCTCCCGATCACATCGTTTCCACACAAAAACACAATGATATCCAGCCGCCTCACGTCTCGCCCCCATCGCCATGACAGCGGCGAAAAACGTCAATTGGTAGAACCAATCAAACATTATCGCCACACAAATGAATTTACAGAAAATCGCGATAGCCGGCGTCGTCGAGTACGTTCCAATTCCAAACGAGAGCACCGAGGTGATCGATGTTACCGTAATCGCACTGCCCGCTTCGGCCAACGCGAGAGCCATTCTTCTCTCGGGCGACAGTGTCTTTTTGGTGTCCTGCCATGCTCCCAGCATGACGTACACGTCGTCGACACCGATGGCAAGGGCGATGAATGGCATAACGGTGACCTGGTTGATGAATGGAACGCCGAGAGCGAAGAGAAGACCGCCGGCGGAGACGATGGCCATCGAGGAGACGAGAATTCCGATCATTGCTTCGATCGGTTTGGATGTCACCCAGTTGTCGGTCATGCTGGAAAAAAAAGAATGGTTTCAGTTTGCATCGCTTTGCAAAAGTCGTCTACACAAGGTGAAATGCTGTGGATGCATATAGTGTCCGTATTTTAATCATGTCTATATGCATCCACCGTATTTCATCTGTGTTTATTAAGGGCTAACATATGCCATTTTGAGCCTTCAGGGATCTCAGGCAATCATGCAATATAGCCGTAATTAGTCTTGGAAATGGCAGTTAGCCATAGAAATTGGCGGGTAGCCGCTATTAGCCCATAGTAATATTGACCTAGAAAATTATTAAAATGGGCGGAGCCTTCATAAAAAACAAAAACCTCAGGAAATTTTTGGCGCGATATGACGAGAATAGGCATGTATGTGGCTAATAGCCACTGAAAAAAAAAGCTAATAGCCGCCGAAAAGGCAAAATGCGGGCAATAATGGCAACTAGCCGACGAATTTGGCTATTAGCCATTATGGCTGATAGCCGTCGAATATGGCTATTTAAGGGAAACAATCTTTGCGCTTACTCAGCGATTTTGCGATTTTTTCCAGACACAAGATGTCCGAAATTTGAAATAGAAAACATTTTAAAATTATAGCCGACGGAAATAGCTAATAGCCATGGAAAACGGCTAATAGCCATCGAATATGGGACGTGTGCCAAATACATATGGCACACGCCCCGAATCGGTGGCTATTAGCCGTTTTAAATGGCTATTAGCCAAAAATTGCCTGAGTCTCTGTTAACTTTTTTGTCTGCGTCTCCTCAAATAGCCCTGTGATTGCGTTTTCAATGCAAGTCCGCAAACACCGAATAAAAATAACCTACCAAGACCCGACAGTGAAACAGAGAAGAAGCAGCACAGTAAGTGAAATGAAGGGCATGGTATAAGTCGCATTTTTCTGCATTTCATCCTTCAAAATCGATAAGCTGAACATGGAAGTGTCAAATGTTTCCTGATTGTCCAAAACAGAGTTTAGCGATGTTTCGAAAATCTTGGACATTTCTTCGGAGGTGTGCTGAAATTTTGATAGGTTTATGTCAACGCCACGGACTGCCGATCAAAATTGCTAATGGACAGCCGATGAGCAGCGAGTGGGCAGCTAATGGGCAGCAATTGGGCAGCTAGTAGGCAGCTAGTAGGCAGCTAGTGGACAGCCGATGGGCAGCCGATGAGCAGCCGATGAGCAGATAGTGGGCAGCTGATGGGCAGCAAATGAGCAGCTGATAGGCGGATAATGGGCAGCTGATGACAGCCAATGGGCAGCCGATGGGCAGCGAATCGGCAGCTA
The DNA here is from genome assembly GCA_963572235.1 of Caenorhabditis japonica. Classification (NCBI taxonomy): domain Eukaryota; kingdom Metazoa; phylum Nematoda; class Chromadorea; order Rhabditida; family Rhabditidae; genus Caenorhabditis; species Caenorhabditis japonica. The sequence continues at coordinate 22,178,648 of OY754346.1, forward strand.
ATGGGCAGATGATAGGCAGCTAATGGGCAGCTAAAGAACAGCTGATGAGCAGCTGATGGGCAGCTAATGGGCAGCTAATGGACATCTGATTGGCAGCTAGTGGGCAGCTAGTAGGCAGCTAGTGAGCAGCTAATGGGCAACTAATGGGCAGCTAATGGACAACTAATGGGCCGCTGATGGGCAGCCACTAGTCAGCTAATGGGCAGCTTATGGGCAGTTGATGGGCAGCTAATGGGCAGCTAATGGGCAGCTAATGGGCAGCTAATGAGCAGCTCAGTTTCCAAACTTTTGAAAAAAAAAACACGACCACCTACCTCATTATACGCCGGTATTTGATAAATAAAATGAACCATGTCAATGTACTGAATGCCAAGCGGTCCTCCAGTCTTCACGCCGTAAAAATGAGTGGGCAGGAAGAACTTATTATCGAAAAACTTCATAGTGGGATACTCGATGCGAATTCGCGGGTCTTTTCGGAGTTTTTCACTCCAAAAAGTGTCGAGAAAGATGGTGGCGATGGTGTTGCTCAGCTCGCATTGCTTCATTCGTGAGCACACTTCTTTGCCGAAGTTAATCTGGAATGTTTTAAATTTTTCAAAAAATTGGGACTCGGTTTTTGCCCAAAACTCGAACATTGGCTTCTCGACAAAACAGGCGAATGCGGTGGATGCATATAGTGTCCATATTTAAATCGTGTGGTTCATATGTTTCGTTCAATGGATCATATGGACGCCATGATTCCAATACGGACACTATATGCATCCATCGCAGTTTACCCTCCCAACATCATAAACTCACAGTTTTCCCATCAACTTGCATTTCCATCTTCTCGAGCACATACTTGTTGAGTTGAATCAATTTCTGTGCAATATCCTTTTTCAGCAAATTTTTATCCTCTGAATTTGTCTGAATTGTGATCGAGACGAAGGAGCTGGAAAAAAGAGAAGATAAATGGATTCTTGAGCGTTTTGTTCAAACGAACTTATTTTTGGAATCCCCGCTAAATTGCTTGTGAACCTGGTATTCCACTCTGGATAGTGAGTGTTCTGGAGAGTAGAGAAATCGCAAATCGTCCTGAAAACATGTTTTTATCTAGGCACTTTGGCTAATAGCCGTTATTTAGGATGGCTGGTAGTCATTTTAACGGCTAATAGCCATATACGTGCTAGAAATGGCTAATAGCCATATCGCTGCATTGTCAGGCCTGCAAAACGACTAGCTATTTTCAAAACCCTAAGGCTCAGCCATTTTTTGACAAAAATTTCTCGTTTTTGGATTAAAATGATGTTTTCAAGGTGAATAATCCTCGAATGGTTCATTTTGCTAGAAAAAATTATCCGTCGAGCAAAATATTGAGAAAAAAGAGACCCAACGTTTCTCTGCGTCTCCACAGTGGAGAGCACAAAGTTTAGCTAAACGCCTGCAAAAATAGAGACGCAGAGAAGCGATGAAGCGCTAAACCAATTGTACCCACCTCAATTCGCATATTAAGAATTCCGAATGAAAAAAGAATTGTGAGAATGAGAGGTCCGAGTGTGAAAAGTCGTGGACGACGACATATGATCAGGCCGTAGTGGTAGAAACAGTTGGCTAAAAAGTCTTGAAACAGTCCGATCGGGTTCCGAAGAATGCCCATCTAAAATATAAACATTGCGACACGGTGTTTGCGTGCCTTTAAATTCGTTGTTTCGGCTGAAATTTCAAAGTCCGCAAACACCACGAATCTACAACAAAAAACATTTTCATTTCGCATGCATACCATGCGAAAATGTTATGTAAAAAAACAGCAGTAAAACGCTATCTAGTTCTGAACACCATCTAAATGGCGCGATAACACTTTGTGGACTGAGTGACGGAGAAAAAGTGGAAGAAGAAGAAGAAGCGGCAGCAGCAACAGTGTTTGATCGTGTGAGGATGGGTGGGAAAGAAGGAAAGAAATAGGGATAGAGAGGAAGAATTGACCTTGTTTTGTATCGACGACAAAAAGAGGAGGACGTCGCGTCGCGGGGGGAGAGACTCCAGACGCGCGCGCACCGATTTCCCGGATGAACACTGAAGAGGAGGGTAATTGGTGTTCACGTGGAATTCCGTCCCTCGCAATTATAACGCGCACTATGGCATCTGACTGTAGAGAGCAGAAAAATTTATGTCTACGTCTCCGCAGTGGAGAGCAGAATAGTTTATATCTGCGTCTCTACAGAGGAGAGCAGAAAAGTGTATGTCTGCGTCTCCACAGTGGATAGCTGCAAAGTTTATGTCTGCATCTCCACAACGGAGAGCAGCAAAGTTTATATCTGCGTTCCCACAGCTAAAAGCAGAAAAATGTATGTCTGCGTCTCCACAGTGGAGAAGAGCAAAGTTTATCTAGACGCGTGCAGAAATGGAAACGCAGAGACGCGGGAAATTTAAAAACAACGGCGTGAAAAAACGATCGAAAAGAAAAAAGGAGGACGTCGCATTTGCCTGTGTTTCTACAGTGGAGAAAAGCAAAGTTTATGCCTGCGTCTCCACAGTGGAGAGCAGAAAAATTTATGTCTGCGTCTCTACAGTGGAGAAAAGCAAAGTTTATGTCTGCGTTTCCACAGTGGAGAGCAGAAAAATGTATGTCTGCGTCTCCACAGTGGAGAGCAAAACAGTTTATGCCTGCGTCTCTACAGTGGAGAGCAGCAAAGTTTATCTCTGCGTCTCCACAATGTAGAGCGGCAAAGTAATTTCTGCGTCTCCACAGTGGAGAGCAGCAAAGTTTATGTCTGCGTCTCTACAGTGAAGAACACAAAGTTAATGTCTGCGTCTCCACAGTGGAGAGCGGCAAAGTTTATGTCCGCGTCTCCACAGTGAAGAGCAGAAAAGATGAAACCAGTGTCTCCACAGTCGAGAGCAAAAAACGTTATGCCTGCGTCTCCACAGTGGAGAGAAGAAAAGTTAATGTCTGCGTTTCCACAGTTGAGAGCAGCAAAGTTCACGTCTGCGTCTCCACAGAGGAAAGCAGAAAAGCGAGAAATTCAAAAACAGCGGCGTGAAAAAACAATCGAAAAGAAAGAAGGAGGACGTTGCGTCGCGGAGAGAGATTCCAGACGCGCGCGCACCAATTTCCCGGATGAACACTAAAGAGGAGGGTAATTGGTGTTCACGTGGAATTCCGTCCCTCACAATTAGAATTAAGAGGAGAAAGTCAAAAGCGCCCTATCGAATTTGTCGGCGTCTCCGCAATCGAGAGCAGCAAAGTTTATGACTGCGCCTCCACAGTGGAGAGAAACAAAGTTTATATCTGCGTCTCCCCAGAGAAACGCAGAATAGTTTATGCCTACGTCTCCACGTTGGAAAACAAAAAATTTCATTTCTGCGTCTCCACAGTGGAGAGCAGAAAAGCTTATGGCTGCGTCTCTACAGTGAAGAGCAGAAAAATTTATGTCTGCGTCTCCACAGGGAAGAGCAGAAAAGTTTAAATCTGCGTCTCCACAATGAAGATCAGAAGTTTAAATCTGCGTCTCCACAGTGGAGAGCAGAAAAGTTTATGTCTGCGCCTCTACAGCGGAGAGCAGCATAGTTTATGTCTGTGTATCTAGAGTGGAGAGCAGCAAATTTTATGTCTGCGTCTCTACAGTGAAGAGCAGAAAAGTTTATGTCTACGTCTCCACAGGGAAGAGCAGAAAAGTTTAAATCTGCGTCTCCACAATGAAGATCAGAAGTTTAAATCTGCGTCTCCACAGTGAAAAGCAGCAAAGTTTATGACTGCGTCTCCGCAGTGAAGAGCAGCAAAGTTAATGTCTGCGTCTCCACAGACTAGAGCAGCAAAGTTTAGCTAGACGCTGCAAAACTGGAGACGCAAAAAAGTGAGAAATTAAAAAACCACGTCGTGAAAAAACAAGCATTAAATGTCAGTGATAGCGAAGGAAAAAAAAGAAAGAAAAAGAAATGAAAGGGAAAAAAGTTGTATGCGCACGGATAAGTGGATAGGGTCATCGGATGTGTGTCTGTGTGTGTGTGACGGGCAGGTTTTTACCAGCCAGACCGTTTTCCGAATAAAGTGTGTAGGCTAGAGGAGGCGTGTGGAATTGGAGGAATTTGAGGAGAACACCGGGAGGAGGGGAGGGGCAATTATAGGACACGTGACGAAACGAAACGCGCTCTAATGCAAAATTTGAAATTTCAATTTTTTTGTTTTGCCGGATTGTCCACGGGGAGTACACGAGCAAACGAAAGACACGAAAAATTGGCTAAGTGCCAAGTTTTCCTAACAGTGTGCACTGGGGCGCAGTTGCATTATAAAATAACGTCTGTGTATTATTTTTCCAAAATAAGCCCAATTGGTAGTTTTAAAAACCGGATTTTATCCTCTTTTCGTGTAGAAAAGTTGTTTATTTACCAAAAGTTTTCTTCCATAACGTCACCTTTTTTTGGCGCGTTCTTTGAGTTGTGGGTGCTGAAAATCTCTCCCTCTCTCGGTATAATTATACGGTTGCAAAGTTCCAAACCTTGGCATTTTGACACCCGTGAAAACATTTTTTTTGATGCAAAACAAGTTTCAGAAGCTATCTTTGATTCCTCTGAACTATGATGTTATTTATTCTTCGTTTTTTTTTAAAGAGCCATTAATCAATCAGTTTTTGGGTGTGGTGCGGTGACAGGTTGGAACGAAATTCGGAAGGAGCATAATGTCATACAAACAAAAAACATGTTCAGTTTATAGCAGTGATGAGCGGAATTTCCGTTTCCGTTTCCGTTTTCCGTGACGTTTTTGGGAGGGTTTTTTCCGTTTCCGTTTCCGCGGAATAAAAAATTATTTTCCGTTTCCTTTTCCGTTTCAGTGAAAGTATAACTGTTTTTCCGTTTCCGTTTCCGTTATCCGCATTTAGACGGAAAATGTTTAGCTTGAAATATCTGATGTTGTCCACGTGTATTTCATGCAGACGACACTCCAAAAATGCTCGTAGTTTACCGTAAATCGACAACTGTTTTTTTTTGTTTCGAAAATTTCAACTTTCTCCGCGAGACCCTGACAAAACCGGGGAAAACCACGAAACCGGGGAAGAAAAAACCAGGGAAGACAAAACCGGGGAAAAGTTGCAAGTCTGCGGCGCACTTTTTCAACACTTCCAGTACAAAACATCGTGCAGCGGTTGCAAAAGGGGGCGGAGCCTCTTCCCCGGTTTTGTCCATTTTTTTCCCCGGTTTTGTCTTCCCTGGTTTTGTCTTCCCCGGTTTCGTGGTTTTCCCCCGTTTTGTCAGGGTCTCTCCTCCGCTGACCCATTCAAGTTTTGGAGACAATCAGAATTTTACGCGGCTCAAATTTATGGCCCAAAAGCTTCTAGCTGTGCCAGCCACTTCGGCTAAAAGTGAACGACTCTTTTCAATCGCCTGACAAATTTTCGTTCCCAAACGAAATCGTATTGGGGAGGAAGCCCTGTAGAAGTTTTGATTTTGGTCACTATTTTCGGCCCGCCAAAATGGTCAAAGGTGCGCTCCGCTGAACTCAACGCTATGCGATTTTCATTTTGGTTTCCAAATTATTTTATTTCACGAAAAATTTATACGTGAAATAAAATAATTTGGAAACCAAAATGAAAATCGCATAAAGCTGAGTTCAGCGAAGCTTTCCGTTATTTTCCGTTTCCGTTTCCGCTTTTTTTCCGTTTCCGTTTCCGTGAATGATAAAATACGTTTTCCGTTTCCGTTTCCGTTTCCGCAGAATTAGAAATATGTTTCCGTTTCCGTTTCCGCGTTCCGTTTTTCAGAAAAAAGGGTTTCCGCTCATCACTGGTTTATAGCCCCGCCCAAATTTTGTGGCAAAAGTTCCAAAAAAAAAGACGAGTTTTTTTAATTTGCGCGTCAAATATGATGTTTTGTGCTTTATGAACGGAAAAAGGTGTTTGTCTAACTGTCTAACAGTTAGACAGTCAGAAAGTCACACAGTTAGACAGTTAGACAGTTAGACAGTCAGACCGTTAGACAGTTGGTCAGTTAGACAGTTAGACAGATAGACAGTTAGAAAGTTAGACAGTCAGACAGTCAGACAGTCAGACAGTTAGACAGTTAAACAGTTAAACAGTTAGACAGTTAGACAGTTAGACAGTTAGACAGTTAGACAGTTAGACAGTTAGACAGTTAGACAGTTAGACAGTTAGACAGTTAGACAGTTAGACAGTTAGACAGTTAGACAGTTAGACAGTTAGACAGTTAGACAGATAGGCAGTTAGAGAGTCAGACAGTCAGACAGTTAGACAGTTAGACAGTTAGAAAGTCACACAGTTAGACAGTTAGACAGTTAGACAGTCAGACCGTTAGACAGTTGGTCAGTTAGACAGTTAGACAGATAGACAGTTAGAAAGTTAGACAGTCAGACAGTCAGACAGTCAGACAGTTAGACAGTTAAACAGATAGACAGTTAGACAGTTAGACAGTTAGACAGTTAGACAGTTAGACAGTTAGACAGTTAGACAGTTAGACAGTTAGACAGTTAGACAGTTAGACAGTTAGACAGTTAGACAGATAGACAGTTTGACAGTTAGACAGTTAGACAGTTAGACAGTTAGACAGATAGGCAGTTAGAGAGTCAGACAGTCAGACAGTTAGACAGTTAGACAGTTAGAAAGTCACACAGTTAGACAGTTAGACAGTTAGACAGTCAGACCGTTAGACAGTTGGTCAGTTAGACAGTTAGACAGATAGACAGTTAGAAAGTTAGACAGTCAGACAGTCAGACAGTCAGACAGTTAGACAGTTAAACAGATAGACAGTTAGACAGTTAAACAGATAGACAGTTAGACAGTTAGACAGTTAGACAGTTAGACAGTTAGACAGTTAGACAGTTAGACAGTTAGACAGTTAGACAGTTAGACAGTTAGACAGTTAGACAGTTAGACAGATAGACAGTTAGAAAGTTAGACAGTCAGACAGTCAGACAGTCAGACAGTTAGACAGTTAAACAGATAGACAGTTAGACAGTTAGACAGTTAGACAGTCAGACAGTCAGACAGTCAGACAGTTAGACAGTTAAACAGATAGACAGTTAGACAGTTAGACAGTTAAACAGTTAGACAGTTAGACAGTTAGACAGTTAGACAGTTAGACAGATAGACAGTCAGACAGTCAGACAGTCAGACAGTTAGACAGTTAAACAGATAGACAGTTAGACAGTTAGACAGTTAGACAGTTAGACAGTTAGACAGTTAGACAGTTAGACAGTAATACAGATAGGCAGTTAGAGAGTCAGACAGTCAGACAGTTAGACAGTTAGACAGTTAGAAAGTCACATAGTTAGACAGTTAGACAGTTAGACAGTCAGACCGTTAGACAGTTGGTCAGTTAGACAGTTAGACAGATAGACAGTTAGAAAGTTAGACAGTCAGACAGTCAGACAGTCAGACAGTCAGACAGTTAGACAGTTAAACATATAGACAGTTAGACAGTTAGACAGTTAGACAGTTAGACAGTTAGACAGTTAGACAGTTAGACAGTAATACAGATAGGCAGTTAGAGAGTCAGACAGTCAGACAGTTTGACAGTTAGACAGTTAGACAGTTAGACAGTTAGACAGTTAGACAGTTAGACAGTTAGACAGTTGGTCAGTTAGACAGTTAGACAGATAGACAGTTAGAAAGTTAGACAGTCAGACAGTCAGACAGTTGGTCAGTTAGACAGTTAGACAGATAGACAGTTAGAAAGTTAGACAGTCAGACAGTCAGACAGTCAGACAGTCAGACAGTTAGACAGTTAAACATATAGACAGTTAGACAGTTAGACAGTTAGACAGTTAGACAGTTAGACAGTTAGACAGTTAGACAGTAATACAGATAGGCAGTTAGAGAGTCAGACAGTCAGACAGTTTGACAGTTAGACAGTTAGACAGTTAGACAGTTAGACAGTTAGACAGTCAGACAGTCAGACAGTCAGACAGTTAGACAGTTAAACAGATAGACAGTTAGACAGTTAGACAGTTAGACAGTTAGACAGTTAGACAGTTAGACAGTTAGACAGTTAGACAGATAGACAGTCAGACAGTCAGACAGTCAGACAGTTAGACAGTTAAACAGATAGACAGTTAGACAGTTAGACAGTTAGACAGTTAGACAGTTAGACAGTTAGACAGTTAGACAGTAATACAGATAGGCAGTTAGAGAGTCAGACAGTCAGACAGTTAGACAGTTAGACAGTTAGAAAGTCACATAGTTAGACAGTTAGACAGTTAGACAGTCAGACCGTTAGACAGTTGGTCAGTTAGACAGTTAGACAGATAGACAGTTAGAAAGTTAGACAGTCAGACAGTCAGACAGTCAGACAGTCAGACAGTTAGACAGTTAAACATATAGACAGTTAGACAGTTAGACAGTTAGACAGTTAGACAGTTAGACAGTTAGACAGTTAGACAGTAATACAGATAGGCAGTTAGAGAGTCAGACAGTCAGACAGTTTGACAGTTAGACAGTTAGACAGTTAGACAGTTAGACAGTTAGACAGTCAGACAGTCAGACAGTCAGACAGTTAGACAGTTAAACAGATAGACAGTTAGACAGTTAGACAGTTAGACAGTTAGACAGTTAGACAGTTAGACAGTTAGACAGTTAGACAGATAGACAGTCAGACAGTCAGACAGTCAGACAGTTAGACAGTTAAACAGATAGACAGTTAGACAGTTAGACAGTTAGACAGTTAGACAGTTAGACAGTTAGACAGTTAGACAGTAATACAGATAGGCAGTTAGAGAGTCAGACAGTCAGACAGTTAGACAGTTAGACAGTTAGAAAGTCACATAGTTAGACAGTTAGACAGTTAGACAGTCAGACCGTTAGACAGTTGGTCAGTTAGACAGTTAGACAGATAGACAGTTAGAAAGTTAGACAGTCAGACAGTCAGACAGTCAGACAGTCAGACAGTTAGACAGTTAAACATATAGACAGTTAGACAGTTAGACAGTTAGACAGTTAGACAGTTAGACAGTTAGACAGTTAGACAGTTAGACAGTAATACAGATAGGCAGTTAGAGAGTCAGACAGTCAGACAGTTTGACAGTTAAACAGTTAGACAGTTAGACAGTTAGACAGTTAGACAGTCAGACAGTTAGACAGATAGGCAGTTAGACAGTCAGACAGTTAGACAGTTAGACAGTTAGACAGTTAAAAAGATAGACAGTTAGAAAGTAAGACAGTCAGACAGTTAGACAGGCAGACAGTCAGACAGTTAGACAGTTAGACATTTAGACAGTCAGACAGTTAGACAGTTAGACAGTTAGACAGTTAGACAGTCAGACAGTTAGACAGTCAGACAGTTAGACAGTTAGACAGTTAGACAGTCAGACAGTTAGACAGTAAGACAGATAGGCAGTTAGAGAGTGAGACAGTTAGACAGTTAGACAGTTAGACAGTCAGAGAGTTAGACAAAAAGAGGCCGATTGTTTTAATTATCATATTTGACTCGCAATTTAGAAAATTCGGCATTGTTTCGAACTGTCTGACTGTCTGACTCTCCAACTGTCTAACTGTCTAACTGTCTGACTCTCTGACTGTCTGACTCTCCAACTGTCTAACTGTCTGTCTGTCTGACTCTCTGACTCTCTGACTCTCTGACTCTCTGACTATCTGACTGTCTAACTGTCTAACTGTCTAACTGCCTCCGTCTCTTCTAAAAGTGCAAATTTCATCATCGAGACACCAGAAATTGCATTTCTTGTACTTTTTTTGATCACACAATTGCTAATAATTTTCCTTAAAGTTTCCAAAAGCTCTGCCATTTTCCGAAAATAAAAACGAAAAACACCAGCAGCGGTAATTGAAAAACGAACCTTGTTGGGAAAATAATTTTCGGAAAGAAAAAAATTAATTTTGCCTTGTTTTGGCGAATACAATAAGGATAAGGACAGCTAAGGTATTTTGCACAAATTGTTTTTCTATGTTTTTCCACGCGGTAGATCTATTGTGACGGACACAGAAAAATGACTGCAAAATAGTGTTTTGTGATCCAAAGTCTCTTTTTTTTAAGGCAATAAAGCGTCAGAGTCGCTCATACTTTGAATCAAAGTTCATCCTGAAAAAAATTCAAATTCCCCGTTCCTATGGGCTTCTAATCCACCCCAACGCTCCCACCAATTATTTTTCACTTTTGGCTCTCACACGTTCCACGAATAGAGAAAAATGAAAGAGAAAAATTCAATCAACCTTGTTGGAGAATTTAATTTTCTTTTCTCCTTTCTTTTCGTTTTTTTTTCCCACTCCCTGTCTTTAGGCGCCTTTCTATTTTCCATGACAACAGACGCTGTGGAGCACACAGACAGTCAGAGACATTTTGAACCCATTTCATCCTTCCGTTTCCGTCGTTGCTCCGCCCCCTCTCTCCTTTGTCACTGCTCGCCAGTAACAGCATTTGGCGTTGCAGAAAAACATGGTCAACTATCTACCCGGTGTGTCCGCTCATATTCCACTGGCCAGATCAAGAAGCGACAAGAAGAGGAATACTTTTTGTCATCATAACAACAATAACAACAATATCAACAATCTGAATGATATTAACTCTCTGTAAGTTTCTAGTTTCTCTTTTTTGTTATTAAAACGTGGCTTAGAACAGTAGGGAAATTTTGTTTATCCGTAAACACCGTGACGTCACACTGCAGAGTGCGTGTGCACCGGTACCAACGAGAAATGTAATTTTTTCGAAAATGAAGTCATAAACAGGGTATAATTTTGATGTCAAAACATAGAGAATTTTCTGGAGAACGTTATGGCAAAGTTTCAGAAAATTGTAAGAAAAGATTTTTGTAAAAAAAAATTTTTTTTTTTTGAATTTATTTCAATTTTTTAATTTTTTTACCTTTTTTGTAATTTTTCTCGAAAATGAAGTCATAAACAGGGTATAACTTTGATGTCAAGAAATAGAGAATTTTCTGGAAAATATTTTGGCCGAGTTTCAGAAAATTCCAAGAGAAACTTTTCGAGGAAAACATTTTTTTTTTAATTTTTAATTTTTTAACCTTTTTTGTAACTTTTCTCAAAAATTAAGTCATGAACAGGTTATTATTTTAGTATCAAAAAAAATAATTTTTTAAAGAACATTGTGGCAAAGTTAAGGAAATTTTGAAGAAAGGATTTTCGAGAAAACAATTTTTTTAAATTTTTTTTCTATTTTTTAATTTTTTTAAACCTTTTTTTGTAGTTGTTCTCGAAAATGAAGTCATGAACATGGTATGATTTTGGTATCAAAAAATAGAGAATTTTTTGGAGATCATTGTGGCGAAGTTTCAGAAAATTCTAAGAAAAAGTATTTGAGAAAAAAAATTTTTTTTTTGAAATTTTTTTTTTCTAATTTTTCATATTTTTTTTATAATTTTTCTCGAAAATTAATTCATGAACAGGGTATAATTTTAATGTCAACAAATAGATAATTTTTTGGAGAACATTGTAGTGAAGTCTCAGAAAATTCTAAGAAAAGGTTTTTGAGAAAATTTTTTGAAAAAAAAAATTTTTTTTTGAATTTTTTTTTCCCTATTTTTTGTAATTTTTCTCGAAAATTAAGTCATGAACAGAGCATGATTTTGATGTCAAACAATAGACAGTTTTTTGGAGAACAGTGTGGCAAAATTTAAAGAAATTCTAAGAAACAGTTTTCGAGAAAAAATTTTTCTCAAAAATTTCGAAAAAAAAAATTGTGTTTTTTTTTTGCAAAATTTTATTTTTAGGCTTTTTTCCTAATTTTTAATTTTTGCTAAATAAGGTGTTATTGATCGATTTCCAAGAACCCCAAAGGTAAAATTCATAATCCAAGGGTCATATCAGAGCCCTCTCCATTTTTAGACCCACTCAACACCCAAGGTACAAAGTAAACCTCATTTTTATTTGCCTCACTGCTTTTCTATTTTTTTTTTCATCAACACCTCTTTCCCACACCCCTTCACTCTCACGTTTGCTCGGCAAAGTGATTCAATGCCAAGCAGCTGATTTTTTTTTTCTCGCGGGTGCCAAAACTGATCGATTGCGTGTATGTGTATGTGTGCCAGCTGCTTTTTTTGCCACGCACGTGAGAAAAAAATCCAAAAGAAAAAAAGGAAGCCATCCAATTGGTTATAATCCCTGGCCACCACAAGCAGCATCAAAAATGGCTCTGGACTTTTTGATGATAAAGAGGGAGGGGTCAATTTCTCTCTTTCTCTGTCTCTCTCTCTGTGTCTCAAAACTCAAAAGTTTGAAAAAAAAAACTTGAAAAAAATTTGAAAATTGAGAATTTGTCATCTGTAAAAATAATTACATGGTCAAAAAATTACATCACTTTCTTTTTTTTTTAATTTTGGAATTTTGATTTTCTGACTTTGCCCTGCGCAGCAGGCTTATAGTTTCTAATACGTTTTATTTTTCCACGAATTATTTACATAATTAAAAACTTTCTGACAACGAAAAAATTGGGAAACAAAATCAGGAAATGAAAGTGAAATACCCCCTGATTAAATTGGGTCGCGGAAGTTTAGTTTGCTCGTGAAAATTGACGTTACAAACTTTTCTCTCGGTGCTGAATTCAACGGCTATTAGCCGTTTTAAAAGCCTATGCCGTCAAACTCACGCCAAACGCCGATTAATTTCGAGCTGTGCGCTAGTAGTGGCTATATGCCATATGGCTAATAGCCTTGTAGATGCCAAAATTCCTCTGCGGCTCGTCCCCCTCCAAGTTCCACCTCCCATTTTCCTTCACAGACCAAAAAAGGAAGAAAGCTCAATTTCCTCCCCACGTCTACACGCAGGTGAAAATTGGCCATTTCAACGCAGACCGATTTTGTCGTATTAGCCTAATTACACACTCTAATTTTCAAGAAAAATATCGTGTCCTTTCAGTTTCGAGAACAAGCTGGCGGCTCAGGACAAATCGCTGCTCAACCACACCTTCACCATCGACACCAACAAGGCGGAGAGGCGTCGTGAATTTTGTATTGAAGGTGAGGATTTGGGGTCGAGCGGTGGCGCGAAGAGAGAGTTTAGACAGCTAGACAAAACCTCTTTTTCTCCAACGATTTTCCTTGATTTGGCGCGATCTGCCCAATAGCTGCCCATTCGCCGCTCATCAAGTGCCCATCAGTTGTCCATAAGCTGCCCATCCTCTGCCCACCAGCTGCCCACTTGCTGCCCAATAGCTGCCCATCCGCTGCTCATCAGCTGGCCATTAGCTGCCCATCATCTGCCCAATATCTGCCCACTAACTGCCCATTAGCTGCCCACTAGCTGCCCACTAGCTGCCCATCCGCTGCCCATCCGCTGCCCATCCGCTGACCAATAGTTGCCCATCCGCTGCCCATCAGCTGCCCATCAGCTGCCCATTCGCTGCCCATCATCTGCCCATCATCTGCCCATTAGCTGCCCAATAGCTGCCCACAAGCTGCCCACCGGCTGCCCATCAGCTGCTCATTAGCTGCCCATTAGCTGCCCACTAGCTGCCCATCCGCTGCCCACTAGCTGCCCATTAGCTGCCCATTAGCTGCCCACTAGCTGCCCATTTGTTGCCCCTAGGCTGACCCTAGCCTGCCCATTAGTTTCCTATTAGCCGCTCACCTGCTGCCCACTATCTGCCCATCGCCTGCCCATCCTCTGCCCATTCCTTGCCCTTTATCTGCCCACTAGATGCCCACCTGCTGCCCACTATCTGCCCATCCTCTGCCCATTCACTGCCCATTAACCGTCTCAATTTTTCCAGACGCCATCAACGGATTCCTGCCACGTGCGAGAAGCAGCGGGCCGCGACACGCGATGAACAAGTGTGATGAGAGTGTGAGAAGGTGAGTAATTCGGTCAGATTAGACCTGAATCTAATTAGGAAAAAGAATGAGGAGGTGGAGGAGGTGCGGCAACTTTATGTACTCATTAGCCTGGTTTTTTGGTCTTTTTTGGCCGGTTTCAATGACGTGAATATTGGATGCATATTTCTGGAAGTGTAGCGCAACATCAGAAATCGAATCAAACATGACTGACATTTTCCCATAACAACAAAAACATCTGCTCCCAGCACCACCCACCTGTCCAAGATCTTTGTTTTGGGAGAACTAGGTAGCGCTATATGACGTTGAAAATATGGCTATTAGCCTTAGAAAATGGCTAATAGTCTTTGAAATGGCCACAGCTGCTGGTTGCACAGCAGGCTTTTGATGTTCTGCATTTGAACTTTTGCCAACGAATTCGCCAAACCCCGAATTATCGCACACTTTCAACCCCATCATTTCGATCAACAAGCCCCGCCCCCTTTTAGCTTCTCAAAACTTCTTTGCTTTCATTCTTTCATTCACACCACCCACCCAAACACTAATGCAATCCTCTTCGACTCTTCCAAAGCTTCACCAAAGATTGTAAGTTAGTTAGTGATCTACCCCCGGGAAAACGGGACAGAGGGGGCGTGATAATTGGCGTGAAAAAACGAGAGAATTGAATCGAATAGTCAGGTGTACGTACTCGCTGCTTTTCCTTCCTTTTCTTGGCTCTTTGCCTCACTTCGCCTCACTTCTTTTCTCTTTATTCCCCGCCATGAAAAAAGCGTCTAGTAGCGGTCATTTACTCCTCCCTCCGCTATCCGAACGGGCCACCAGTCCATTGCCCCTTAACAGGTCCCTATCTCCTCAATTTTATCTAATTTATTAATTCAATTATTTCTTCCAGGGTCCGCTCTGAAACCGCCTCCCTGTTCTCGTCGACGTGCAAACTTCCATCGCTGGACGGATCGGTGGCGAGCGAGAAGAAGACGTGCACGATTCGTCCGTGGAGTCGGACTCAGGATGAGTTGCGCAAGTTTAAAGAGACGTTGAAGTCGACTACAGTATCTTCATCCACAGCTACGTCTAATTGAGCTAATTAATATTACATATATTTATCTACGTGTGAGTGTGTCTACTATTTTGTGTCCATAATAAATTGAATATCTTCCTGTTTGTAGAATATGGGTGAAAGAGGTTGGGGAGAAGTCTGCGAGAAGTTTAACTTTTTAGAGACTTTCTAGTGTTTTCGACCTGCACCAAAACTGGAATCTGAGTATACAGATCTGTGATCAAGGCCTGCTGCTGACGCCTGCGCGCCGCCTGGAAAACCGTGGGCGCCTATAAAGGCACGTGTAGGTTAGCAGCCGACACACTGCGGGTTCCGACGCACTAGGTGGTGCGCGCTGATATTTTGACGCTCGAAAAATATATTGAAATGTTTTTTCTCGTTTCAAAGAACAGAAAATTTGTTTTGGGACAAAAAAGAAATAAAAGAAGAGAAAAGCAAAGCAAAAAAGAAAAAGAAAATAGTGGGAAAATCACCAGCAAAAAGATGAGATACTCGAGGCGCAAAAAAGAGAACAAGATGATCACAGATGACCATTTAAAACGGGCTTCGATTGTCCGAACAGTCTTCTTTCGTCGAGCACCATACACGGCTTCCCTTAAACACACGCAAACACTTTTTTCAATGATCTACCAATGATCACCAACCTGACAAACACACTCGGTACAATACTCGTTCTGCGGTATCCACTTTGCGCCCTCTGGTCTCCACAAACCATTCACACTGCATCCGTGAAGACGTGAGCCGCGGTGACGGCTGAAATGCGGGGAAAACAAATAATTTTGGTGGCTTTTCTCACTCAGACCTTCTCAAAATCCTATCGAGCATCGTCGGGCACACATTGTCACAACAGTTGCTCCACGCGTTCAGATTCATCGTCTCGATCATATCACACGTTCCATAGTTCTCCTTCTCTTTGCCCGGGTACATAAAGACGTTTTTCTGAAATCAGAAATCACATTTTTTTTGTTTTTTTTTTAATTTTTCTTCCTTTCACCTGGACCCTATCGATTCCGTCACCATTGTCACACAGTAGCCTTGCCAACGTCACTTTTTGAATCTCTTTCAGCTGTTCCGGTGTGAATACTCCGTCTTTTTCATACCTGTTTAACAGAATCTAATAAATGATTATTATGATTATGTAAATACATACCAGAATCGGTCTCCATCTCTCATTTTCCTAAATTGCTCGCCAATGATGCAGGCGAATGTGGGGCCGAAAAGCCCGTTCTCCAACTTCTCCTCGATAATCCCGCCAACCCATAGATCAATGTTTTCTAGAAAATCAATAAAAAACTTCTTAAACTTAAAAACTAATGTTAGCAAAATTCCTAAGCGCTCAGTATAGAAAATTCTGGCATCATGAACTCAGCCGAAAGATGGTTAAACCTTCATCGCGCGCGCGGTGGCCTCACGCTATCTCTCGTTGCCGCTTATAAGAGCGAGTGTAAACTAGCGGCCGACATGCTGCGGGTTCCGCCGCTCGCTATCTATTGTGTGCGCTGACGCCCCGCCCATCGCGAGAGAGACGTACGGGGGACACCGTAAAGGCCGCGTAGTTTGGTGAGAATCGTTTCATCTTTGATGTACGCCTTCATATCGTTCCATTCGTTGGGGACAGAGAGATTGCAGAATTTCCGGTACTCGGTGTAGCTGAAAATTGGATGAAAAAAAAATGAAAAAAAAATTAAATTTACCTTGGTAATCCGTGATCTCGTGATCGTTGAATATTCATCACTGCCAAGTCCAGGGCAACCTTAAAAGCAAAAGCCAGCCAAATTTAAATCCCCAGTCAATTTCCGTTTTTCACCCACCTCATGTCCCTTCATAAACAGCTTTTCGATGAGCTCCATATTGAGCAATTGTGTCGGCATTGGATGTTTTAGGGGACTGGCAAAAAGTCCACGAAGTAGAGGATCTACTCCACCCTGAGTTAGCACAAGTTCCGGAGTGAAAAAGGCCTTGTGGAGGGGGATATGGCCTTCTTTGATTGGCATAAAATCATGGTTTAGGCGGAAGAGGGTTGGGTTGATGATAGTGTGACCAAATCTGAAAGGGAGGTTTTTGGTAATGGGGCAAAGAAGGAGCGCGCCCTCTCTGCGTCTCCACAGTGGCAAGCAGCAAAGTTTATGTCTGCGTCTCCACAGAGGAGAACAAAAAAATTTAGTTTAGCTAAGCGCGAGCAAAAGGTGGGGAAGCCAAGACTAGAGATAAATAGAGCTCCATACCTGAAAGCAGCCGTCGCAAAAGCATTGGACACAGCAGCATCAATAGACGGATCGTAACCCTGATACCGCCCAACAAATCTATCCATTTGAGCCTCAGACCCAAATATCAAAGGAAGCCAATGTTTAAAAGTAACATGTTGCATCACCGCCCCAATTATCTTCCTAGTCTCGTGATAAATCACTTCTCCATTCCAATTCTCATTCATCGAGTGCAACTTCCTCGCGATTCGGTTGTGTTCTCTCACAAAAATGGTGTGAGTTGCCGCCAAAGCCAGTTGCTCATTGGCTCTTAAATCGCCGGCCAGAAAGCAGCGAATAGGATTTTCTTCGCTGAAATTCCGGCGGCAATCCATATTGGAGTCCTTTTCGAACGGCAGGTACTCTTTGCCGGCGTCCGACGTGATATCGTAGCGTAAAAGTCCGCGGCTGTTGTACGTGTCTCGAAGCTCTTGGGCTTGCACTTCGTTGCTTCCGTAGACGTTTGACGCGTCCAGGAAGGAGGTTAACTGAAAAGTAGTTTTCATTAATTTGTTTGCTGCAAATTTTCAGATTGTCAAATTGTCAAATTGTCAAATTGTCAAAATCACAAATTTTGACAATTCGACAATTTGACAATTTGACAATTTGACAACTTGACAATTTGACAACTTGACAATTTGACAATTTGACAGTTTGACAATTTGACAAACGGACAACTTGACAATTTGACAATTTGACAGTTTGACAATTTGACAAACGGACAACTTGACAACTTGACAATTTGACAATCTGACAATTTAACAATTTGACAAATTGAAAATTTGACATTTTGACAGATTGACAAATTGACAATCTGACAATTTGAAAATTCGACATTTTGGCATTTTGACAGTTTGGCAATTTGACATTTTGACAAATTGACAATTTGACAATTTGACAATCTGACAATTTAACAATTTGACAATTTGAAATATTGACATTTTGACATTTTGACAATTTGACATTTTGACAGATTGACAATTTGATAATCTGACAATCTGACAATCTGACAATTTGACAATTTTACAATCTGACAATTTGACATTTTGACAGTTTGACATTTTGACAATTTGACAATTTGACATTTTGACATTTTGACATTTTGACAATGTGGCAATTTGACAATTTGACAATTTGACAATTTGACAATTTGACAATTTGACAATTTGACAATCTGACAATTTGACAATTCCAATTTCGATTTTCGCCATGAATTTTGTTGAAATTAATGTCGACACGTCACTCTACTGACCGCTCACAGGAGAGTTAGACAAAAAGGGGCGGGGTTTAGAAAAAGAACCTACCGCATTCATCTGCTCCCTATAAGTGACTCTGTTAAAAACCAGCGAAGTCTCTCCAGACCCACAAACTGCGGCACTCCTCTCAAACTCAATACACGGATACTTGGCCTTCCCACTCGTCACTCGCGGATCACTCGGTGACAATGGAATATTGAAGCACGGATCGAGATTGTCACAAGTTTTGTTACAAAACGCTCCAGTCGCATAGCTGTGACGTGAAAGTGCAGTGACAGTGTGCGTCAGATCATGATCCACAAACTGTCCCCATTGCATCACCATCGATGACAGTTTCTGATGCGGTGTGATGCTCTCGGTGGCCACGAGCTGACGAGAAACTTCTCGAACATTCGGCATCGGGTACCCATTGTACAACTTTCCCGTCTCCCAGCCAACCGGCGTGTTAAATCCGTTCTCATAAACTGGAGTGAGCAATCGTCGAAGCGGCATCAACGACACTCCCGTCATTGGTTTGTTTCGATTGTTGCACTGACCATCGAATGATCGGTACTTGTTGTGATAACAAATATCGGTGCACGGATTCTTGAACTGACCGGTATGACAACCACTCAGACCCATCAATGCTTGCACGTGTGTCACATGGAGCACAGATTCGTAGCTGATATTGCTGGGATGCAACTCATCCACATTAAGCATCAAGCCCTTATCCACGTGCTCTCTGACCAGACGAACAGACTCTTCGTAAATCTCACGAGCTTTTGAAAGTTCCACAGCTTGTTTTGGCGTCGAGAATCTAAAAAGGCGCTTCAAATCAATTGTATTCGTGACTCTGTCCTGGGTCAGTTGCTTCCGTGTCTTCTCCACGGCATTCTCCACGTTCTGCCGAGCTTTTTGAGCAATTGCTCTGAGCAACTCTTCATCAATTTGCGGGGCTGAAGATTTCTGAGTCTCTCCTCCAATTACAGTAAGTTTGGCGTCAGCACTCATTGCTCCGACTGCATTTCCGGCCATACAAGAGTAGTAGCCTTGGTCGTTGCGTTCAATGTTGGAAATTCGGAGCTCTGTTCCGTCGTCAGAAACCATGAAGCGTCCTTTGATGTGTCCGATTGTGCTACCATCGAAGGACCAAGTGTAGTCGGGTTGAGGGGTTCCACGCGCTTTGCAAACGAAGACAACCTGAGGTAAAAGAAGAGTTTAGTTTGAATGGCGGATGGCGACTTTGCTGCGCTGCCACTGCGCTGCGGTTGCGTCGCGTCGCGCGGCAACGCTGTTTCTCGCCTGCGTCTCGTCTCGTTTTTGCCGCAAGTTCAAATTCGCGAGTTCAATTTCGCGAAGGCCGTCTCCGACATCCCACGAGCATTAGTCCTCTGGCCTACATATTTTTTGCCACCAAAGCCCACGCGCTGCGGTTGCGTCGCGTGTCAGCTCTCTGTCGTCTGCGTCTCATCGCTCACAAGCAATCTGGATGCGCTTAAATTGGCATTCCGCCAAGTTTTTTTTTTCCGCCAATTCCATGGAGCGCACTTTCGCGAGGGAAGGCGCTAGACTAGCATTTTTTGGATTTTGGCATGAATTTTCGATAAATCTCGTCCAAACTACCATACATTGGTACAGAGATTTGAAAAAACGGGTTTTTCTTACCGATTTCAACGAGAAAAACGTTTTTTTTACCTTCAAATTGCTTCTGAATCGCCCATTTTCTGAGCGACCTTTTTCAAAATAAAAAATCTAACCAAAAAATAGGCCAGCGTGTATCCCCTAATCCCCTCCCCCCCCCCCCCCCCCCCCCCCCGCTGACAATGAGAGGAACGCTGCTTGTCTGCGTCTCTTCTGCGTGAGTCGCTGGCAAGTCCGCGCACTCTGCTTCTCTGCGCCTCCCCGCGCAGTTCAAATTCGATTTTCCAACTTACCTGTCCTCCCAAATTCGAGCTGACAGACTGTGGACCCTCATAAATACTCGGTGGAACACTGCTAATCAGCTCCAAATTGAACGTGTGGCTGACTTTGCCCACAATATTCACCGCCTCACACGTGTACCGTCCCGAGTCCTCCTCCAAGAACGGATAGATGCGAAGAACATTATTCGAAAGTCCCAACTGTCGTTTTCTGGTCGACGCCAATCGTTCGCCATTGTGATACCAGTGAATCGTCGGTTTCGGATGACCCATCACCTCGCAATTCACTTTCACCTCGGATCCCTCTCGATACGAATTGTCGCGGGGTTTGTAGGTGAACATTGGGGTGCCAGTGGCGTGCGTGCGGGTTTGACGGTGTTGTCTGGATAATTTATGCGTTTTTTTTAATAATTTGGACTGTGGGCCACGTGGTGCTGGTGAAGGCTTTTTTTGGCCCACGCGCTGCGGCTGCGTCGCGTGACAACGTTGTCTAACAGTCTGTGTCTCATCGTGAGAGCTTATTCTGCGGTACAGACAATGGTTAGACGCAGAGATAAAAGACGGTCGTTTCTTCATGTCTGTGTCTCTTCAAACAGCGATGTGATTGCGTGGCCGCTCGCAAATCAATGGGCGGGGTTTGATTTTTTGATGAATTTGCCAAAACACCATACCGATTATGTGGAACATGATCAAAATCATAGGTGCACGTGATCTGATCCACGTCGATTTTCCTTGGCACCGTCATTGCCGTGTCGTGAATTTCGTATCCATCGAGAGCAGACGCATCCACTTCCACGTTCCTAAAAGGGTAAATTATGAGTTTACTAGCGAAATTTACCATCAGTTACGACGCTCCGATGTTCCGCGGATCGCGGGTCACGGGATGGCGGTCTTTCACGAGGCGAGACCCGTGGAACATCAGGGAGCACACACATATTGTGTTTTCAATCGACTTGCGACATGAAAACGCAAGTCAAGTCTGCATTCACCATTCTGTCTGCGACTCTTAAAATATCATTGTGTTCGCGTGGTCGCGCACAAATAAGTGGGCGGAGTTTCGCGTTCTCGTGTCGCAAGTCGAATGAAAAAACAATAATAGTCAAACTACCGTATCAAATAACAAAAACAAAAACACACTAACTTGTAAAGCCAGACAACCGGCCGATTGCTCGAATTTTTCGCACAAACCACTTTGAACTCCTCACCCGTCCACGACTCTTCCACCGGTTTCTCGCATTTGAAAAGTGATTCCTCTACCTGAAAAAGGAAAAAAAAACAACATTTTTATATGCTTTTTCAATTTCAAACCTCATCTACAGGCTGATGACGTAACGCAGCCGGATTTGAACAGTACGCCTTTCTTTCCCATTGCACTCTCCGCAACAATGACGCTATTTTTGATGCCCTGCAACACCAGAAATATCATTGCCCTTGAGATCGGAACGGACAGCGCCTCATTGGCTCAGTGGCAGAGCGTCTGTCTAGTAAACAGAAGGTCGCTGGTTCGATTCCAGCATGAGGCACCGAAATTTTTTTATTATTTTTTTAAATTCACTTTTTTTTAATTAAAAAAATTTGAAAATCAATTTGTTTTACCTGCAATCACAATTCCACGGGTTGCCCTCCAAGTGTGCATGCGTCAGTGCGTTTTGATTGTCAAAAAGTTTGGTGCGAAGCGATTGAATCCGATTGTGAGAAAGATCAATTTGAACAAGGTCCGGAAAATATTGCAACGTCTGCTCGTCGACAAACTGAATACGGTTCCGCTTTAAATTCAACGAAGCCAACGGGTGGACATTGGAGCAAAGCGGCGGAATGTAGACGAGTTGATTGTGAGCCAGTGAGAGACGTTTCAACTCGGGCAGATGGTCGAGAATGTTCTGGAAAATGAGATCTGGATATTGTAAAATAAGAAAAAATGAAAACCTCCTCGACAACTTTTATTTTGTTATGCGTCAAGACAAGACTTTCCAGTTGAGAAAATCGTTGTAAATCCGATCGCTTCAAGGTGTGAATTCGATTGTTGCGGAGCACGAGGTTGCGCACAGTTTGTGGGATTTCTTGTGGAATTCTAGTCAGTCCTGAACCACATTTTGAGTTCATGATTTTTTTTATGTTAGCCCCCAACCTGCACTGCTGCAATCCACAACGAGTCCCTTTTCATCGCAATGGCACTTGTCGGGACAGTGGGAAGTTTGGCATGATGCCCCGGAAACCAGAACAAAAAATATGGCAAGTCGAAGCAGGAGATTCATGCCTAACAATAAATGTTTTAAAAAAATGAAAAAAAAAAACGTTTGCATTCAAGCAAAATGGAACCCGTGCCTTCTCCCACAATGTGCAAACGCGTAACCGACTGCGCCACATAGACATATAAAACACAGCTAGCGCAGGGCAATCATAACTTCGCGGCGCAAGGTCGCTGCTAGAAAAAAAGGGGCGGGGCTATGTATTAAAAAGCGAAATTGAGTTACGACGCTCCGATGTTCCGCAGGTCAGGATTCGCAACGAAACAACTTATTGGAGCCTTATTCCTCCAAAAAAGGACATTCAAACCGCGAGGAAAGTGATATATTTATATAGAGTGGATGAGTGAGGAAGGTCATCACATCTGCTGGGGCGGTTTGATCAGAACGATGGCAAAATGGCCGAGGAGAAGGAGGAGGAGGAGTAGAAGATGAAGTGGGAGGAAAAGTTTCGCATCGTAAGGCTCATTCGTCATTTCGTAATCCATCTGGAGGACACTGGGCACTCGCACAGACAATTCTACGACCACGACGAATTATTAGTTGTTGGCTCTTCTATTCGTTGCGTTGAGAGTTGAGCAGTGATAAATAAATCCAAGAGAGAAGGAGATTGCGAGACGAGATTAGAATGGAAATGGATTGGAATGGAATGGAAATGAAGTAATGGAATAGACATTTAAATTTGAATGTTTGTATTTATTAGATATCGTGGAAGCGAGAGTAGGCCCAGGAATTCAAGTCTCAATAGTAATTATAATTACCATGAAGATAAATACTGAACCGGTTTTTTTTTTGAAAATTTCTAGAAATATTGTTAACGCGGTGTTTGCGTAATTTGGAAAACTCTAAAAGGCATAGAAAATGAGGAGAAATTCGTTTCTTTTTTTTAAATTGCCTCCTTTCCAAAAGTACGCAAACACAGTGGCGCAAAAAATTTAAATTAAAAAAAAAAAAAATATTCAAAAATCACCGTGCCGCATCGCCACTTGCTCACATTTATCACTACCTTCGCGCGCTTCCTAAGAGATGGCGATGTGGCCGAGTGGCTAGGACGTTTGTTTTTCGATCTCGATCGAAAAACAGTTCGATTTTTGCGCTAGCAAAAAAGTGGCAAAATTGTTTTTTTTTTTTTCAATAAACTGGTAAAGGAAGTCGAGTCGACCACAAAAAAAGCGTTCTTCTTTTGTCTCTCACTTCTTTCTGCTATCAATAATTGAAACACAGCCGAAGACGTCGGCGACTATAAAGAAGAAGTAGAGAGAGAGAGAATCAGATGACGAAAGAAGTGATTGATAAGTTAAGGCTAATCTTTTCTTTTTTTTGCCTTCTTCTTGTTCTTGCCAAGCCAAATAGATGGGTGTGGTTGTTGCTGTTGCTGTCGCTGCCGCTTCTAAAGGCATCCCGAATTCATGGCGGAGAAGTTTTTCAAATTAAATATGCCTTGGTGTGCTGTGCTGCCCCCACAGATTCCCTCTTCTCGCCATCTGGCATCAATTTGAAACGGCGTCTTTTTCTATTTTCCCTCAATTTCTTCTCCAAACATTCCCAACTATTGTCTCCCAACATTTGGCGGTCTCTTAACGAACGGAAAAACAAAAATGCTAATTTTGCCAGTTTTGGTGCTCGTTCAACTCTTCCCGGTAATAATTTCCAGAGGTTTTTGAGGGCGTACTCATGAGCGTGACAAAACCGTTTCTACCTGGCTTATTTTTAAAACCCTAAGGCT
Source organism: Caenorhabditis japonica (assembly GCA_963572235.1). Classification (NCBI taxonomy): domain Eukaryota; kingdom Metazoa; phylum Nematoda; class Chromadorea; order Rhabditida; family Rhabditidae; genus Caenorhabditis; species Caenorhabditis japonica. Next base: position 22,202,797 of record OY754346.1, read on the forward strand.
CGGTCATTTTCTGACAAAAAAGCCTCGTTTTTGGATTAAAATGATGGTGTCATCTTGAATAATCAGACAATGATTCGAATTTCTCAAAAATGTAAATTTTCGAGTGAAAAAATAATTTCATTATCCGACGAACTTGGTGGCGCATTGGAAGACGAGACGGGGTAGGCGTGTGTGAGCGTGTCAGCTTCCTTCCCTCGATATAATTTTTTTTCTCTTTTCCAGATCGTCGAGTCTGGGCGAGAATGCGAATTCACTACGCGCCTGGTGCCCGGATTCAATCCACTGCGTCAAAAGGACGCAAACGGAAAGGAGTGTCGTGGAAATGTTGAGCTGCCGTTTTGCAAGGGTTACTGTAAGACTAGTGAGGTATGGTGCTTTATTGACGACCCGCTCTCGCAAAAAATCATAATAGACGCAGACATTTTTGCACTGCGTTCAGTCGAAAAATCTGATTGGCGGAGCTTCCATTTTCATGCCACTGCTTACTGTGGCCGTCAAGAATATTGAATTGGTAATATTGTGAAAACAAAAATATTGCAACGCGGTGTTTGCGTACTTTTGAAATTCAAATGGCAATGAAAGAAATAGCATGGAAAATGAAGAGATTTGTTCCCATTTTTTTTTTTTTGAATTTCAAAAGTACGCAAACACCGCGTTGCAACTTTTTTGTTTTCACAATACCAGGCAAACTCCGCCACTTCGTACGGATTTATTTACGAAGCTCCGCCCACTTCCCTATTTATTTTCCTTAAATGATTTTCAGATCTCCAGATATTGTGTTTTAAATCGAGTGGAATCACGAAAAAATGAAGCCCCGCCCACTTTTTTTTTCGAGCGAACCTACAATTTTAGTGTTTTTTTGGAAATATTATCAATTCAATATTCTTGCCGGTTACCACATGCGCCCGCGAAAATTTTATAATAGACGCAGACATAACGAGAGACACACCCGATCACATTTTTTGATCTACGTTCAGTTGAGTTCAGTTGAAAAGATCCGATGGGGCGGAGCCTCGATTTTTCGCGCCACTGCTTACTGTAGACGGCAATAATATTGAATTGATAATACACGGCAAAGAAGTGGGCGGGGTTTCATTTTTCAGTGTGTCAGCTCGATTGAAAACGCAATATTATGGATTCGTGACGCAGCGTGTCAAGTTATGCGTCAGCAATTGTTGGGCCTCGCCACGATTCAGCTTTTGGCGGCGATTACGACAACAACAACATTTTTCTGGCTCACAACTTGCATCAACGTGTCGCTACGTCATGAATTCATAATATATCAGGAAATTTTGAGCTAATAGCCATTGAAAACGGCTAACAGCCATCGAATTCGGGGCGTGCGCCATATGCATTTGGCACAGGTCACGAACTCGACGGGTATCAGCCGTTTTCGATGGCCATTTTCTTCAAATTCTGGGCATTGAAAAGGGAATTTTCAGCGGGTATAGGCAGATATGTGGCTAATAGCCATAGAATTCGGGATGTGCGCCAAATTCATTTGGCAAATGTCCCGAAATCGATGGCTAATATCCCATTTCAATGGCTATACTCAGAAAATTTTTGGCTAATAGCCACCGATTTGGTGGCGTGTGCCATATGTATTTGGCACACACCCCATATTCGATGGCTATTAGCCGTTTTCCATGGCTATTAGCAGTTTCCATCCGCTATCATTTTCAAATTTTCTCCATTTTTTTCGCCAAATTCGTCGGCTAGTTGCCATTATCCCCCGCTATTAGCCTTTTCAGCGGCTATTAGCCACCTAGATGCCGACTATCGCCATAACGCGCCAAAAATTTCCTGAGTAAGCTAAAAATATTCCGAGTTTTTCATATTAGATTAGAAAACAGTTGAACGTACACACTCTGTAGTCGATTCTTCTCGTTTTTGACCGGGTGATCTTGTGTCGGAATAGAACTGTAGCGAAATTGAACTGCCTGAAACGGAGCTCTACTGACCCAGAAAAGCTAGAGCAGCTCTAAGTCGCGCAGTTATTTTTCCTGTACAGCTTCCTTTCAAGCAGTTCTATTTCGCTACAGTTCTATTCCGTCCAGTAAGGCAAACGTCCGGTACTCTGAGATTAGATCGCCTCTTCCACCGTAAATAGTAAATACTCTTGAATCTGCGGTATCGCGCACCATTTCCCTTCCAAATTGTCCATTTCAGAGCGGCACTCACGGTTTCCCGCCACGCATCCAAAACAGCAAAGTGTGCACTCTGGTGGTCACATCCCATCGAAAAGTGGTGCTCGACGATTGCGATGAGGGAGCGGCGGAGAGCGTCAAGTTTGTGATGGTGCCGCATGGATCGCAATGCGAATGCTCCGCAGTGCCACTCGAGCAACATCAGTCTTGATTTCATTGGATTTCAATAATAAATAAATTATATAACGATAAGTACAAAATAAATTTTTTTTAATGTGTTCTTTGTTGCTGATCTGATCTGATTCCCTTCACCGCTTCTGAAAATGCATTAAAAATTAAAAATAATAAATTTTTCAAAATTTGCCGTACCACTCCTTTTTGCTTCTTCGCGTCAATAAAGGCGGGGCTCGGCGATCGTGATCGGTGGCTGGAATCGAGCTGAAATATTTATTACGTTTTTTCTTTAAAAATTTTCGAAATAAATAAAAAAAACAAGAAGACCCACAACTTTGCGCGTAACCAGACAAGTTTTGCAAAGATACGCAAATTTTGGATCGGACGCTTCTTCGACTGAAACTGGTGGTTGGCTGCACTTCATGTGAAAGCAGTCTTTGCATCTTTTGCATATTAATACTTGATTGCCGGCCTGTGAAACGCCTTGACACGTGGAGCACGGCTGATCGGTTGTGCAATATAGCGAATCGTCAATCACTGGCACTTGTTTTCGCGGCTTTTTCTGGAAATTTTATTTTTTGGTTTTGTTTAATTGAGCTACAAGGAAATGCGCTCTATTGAACTCAGTGCTGTGTCATGTTCCTCTTCGCCTCGAAACAGGGAAATACGATGACTTACCGTAATTCCAGAGGGAAAAATGTCAAAAACAGAGCAACAGGCTCTGTCCCTTTGGCAACTCTACAGCTATTAGCCATCAAATTGGGCCTTGTGGCATAATTGGCGCAGGTCCCGAATTCGATGGCTAATAGCCATTTATGAAAAAGCGGCTGTTTGGCGGCTATTTGGCGGCTGTTTGGCTGCTATTCGGCTGCCATTTGGCGGCTGTTGGGCCGCTATTTGCCTGCTATTTGGCCGCTATTTGGCTGCTATTTGGCCGCTACTTGGCTGCTATTTGGCGGCTGTTTCGCTGCTATATGGCGGCTATGTGGCGGCTATTTGGCTGCTATTTGGTTGCTATTTCGCGGTTGTTTGGCTGCTATCTGGTTGCTATTTGGCGGCTACTTGGCGGCTATTTGGCTGATATTTGGCTGCTATTTGGCGGCAATTTGGCTGCCATTTGGCGGCTGTTTGGCGGCTATTTGGCGGCTATTTAGCTGCTGTTTGGCTGCTATTTGGCGGCTATTTGGCTGTTAGCTGGCGGCTGGTTGGTTGCTATTTGGTTGCTATTTGGCGGCTAATTAGGCGCTATTTAGCTTCTATTTGGCTGTTATTTGGCGGCTATTTGGCGGCTGTTTGGCTGCTATTTGGCGGCTGTTTGGCGGCAATTTGGCTGATATTTGGCTGCTATTTGGCGGCTGTTTGGCGGCTGTTTGGCGGCTATTTGGCGGCTATTTAGCTGCTGTTTGGCTGTTAGCTGGCGGCTGGTTGGTTGCTATTTGGTTGCTATTTGGCGGATATTTGGCGGCTGTTTGGCTGCTATTTGGTTGCTTTTTGGCGGCTGTTTGGCGGCTATTTCAAATATCTGAAAATTGGCGAACCGGAATAGAACTGCCCGAAAATTAAGGAGGAATTTTTCGAAAATACACTAGTTTTTGAAACGTCGCGGCCAAACGCATATGGCACATGGCCCGATTCGATGGCTATTAGCCGAAAAGGTGGCGGAGCTTGTTCCTCGGTTTTGGACAGCATTTTCGCTAAATGAGCCCAGATTTCTTACCGTCAATCCCACTTTCTCCATATTGTTCATCGCCGCGGGCGGCGCGTACATGAGCCGCTGAGTTCCCGCAATTCTCTTCGCACCAGCCATCATCACGTTTGGCGCGAATTTCGAAACGCCACCCGAATCGAGGTTGCACGCTTCGGTTAGAAAGCGCGCCGCTTCGTCGGTTCGAGACCATGTCTGTAAAAAGAAGGGGAGATGTCAAAAAATGAAAATAATAATGTACCTGCGCGACCAAAGTCTTCAATCTCTCCGAAGCATCGCTGTCTGACGAATCGAGAAATTCAATGATTTTCGCCATGTAGACGTCCGCTTCGAACGGCTCTAGTTTCTCTGGCGTCTCTGGCGTCTCCTCTTTTTGCTCAGTCTCTTCTTCAACAATTTGGATATCGTTTTCGGAGACGTCAGACATCTGGAAAAAATATAAATGTTCGTTTAATGCTCTCCATAAAAGAAGGGGTACTTGAAAGGATGAATTGGACATTAAAAAATATTGGAAAAAAACAATAAAACCGTTTAAATAGCATATTTTATTTTGGAATCATAATTTTTTAGATAACAAAAAAAAGTGGAAGAAACAAAAAAAAGAAAAAAAACAAAAAGAGCCTAGAAAGGTTATTGAACAAACTAATGGGGTTATTCATTTCATGCAGTTTGCATTTTTTGTCAAAATTTCCTTATTCATTTGATGCAGAAAAAGACATTTTCTGCAGCAGAAAACTGCATTTCGTCGAACTGCAAAATGCACTTTTTGTCATGAAAAACACGCAAAAAATACAAGAAAAATGGTGGTGTTATTCATTTCATGCGGAAAATGACAAAAAGTGCATTTTGCAGTTCGGCGAAATGCAGTTTTCTGCAATTTGCAGTTCGACGAAATGCAGTTTTCTGCATTTTGCAGTTCGATGAAATGCAGTTTTCTGCTGCAGAAAATGTCGTTTTCTGCATGAAATGAATAAGGAAAATTTGACAAATAATGCAAAATGCATGAAATGAATAACCCCATAAAAAAATAACTATTTCATTTTTTTTTAAATTAAACCACTGGTGGCATGTGTGGATCCTCTTCCCCTTCAGCCTCTTGCAATATTTTCTCCTTGTAGTCCATGTACCTGAGAAAAATCAAATTTGTTTCTACCAGTTCCATGGACTTTTCCTACCAGTTCCTTGGGGATTTCCTAACAGTTCTTCCATGGATTGTTTTCTACCAGTTCCATGGGCTTTTTCTACCAGTTCCATGGACTTTTTTCTACCAGTTCCATGGGCTTTTCCCTAACAGTTCCATGAACTTTTCCTACCAGTTCTTCCATAGACAATTTTCTACCAATTCCATGGGATTTTTCAACCAGTTCCATAGACAATTTTCTACCAGTTCCATGGACTTTTTCCACCAGTTCCATAGACAATTTTCTACCAGTTTCATGGGAATTTTAATAACTTTTTTTTAAATTAAAACTCCCTGACGTACCTAAACTTCTTATTCAACGGTCCGGCTCTGTGAATGTGAGAGAGAAGTCGTTGCTCAATCGTCTCAAGAGCACTCCTCGACAAGACTACAGTATCGTATTTGATCAGAGAATAGCAGTTGAGTCCGTATACTGGCATCACGTTTAACCATGGAAGAGATTGTTGAGCCTCGGCCAAACCACCATTCACCTCGTCGCTATCGTCAACGAATAGAACCGAGTAGCCGTAGTTACGGGCTTCACAGAGCTGGAATACGGGTGGATTTTAATGTGTTTTCAATCGCTTTTTAACGAAAATGTTGAATTTTAGTGCATTTTTAAAATTTTCGCAAAAAAAAAGGCTCTCGGACATTATAAATTTTTTCTGCATTTTGTCGCCACGGTGTTTGCACACATTTCCTTATGCCGCGTCCAAAGTTAAAGTTCAAAAAATTCCTGAAATCAGGAGTTTTTTACAGTCCAAAGTTCCGAAAATTTCCCAGAAATAACAGGCGGTGACAGTTAAAACCGGCGTTACCGTAGTTGCTTCGCTGCGAGACCTTCTATGTTTAAACTTGAATTTTCCCACATTTGCTCAATTTTTTCTTTTTTGCGGGAAAATTCAAGTTTAAACATAGAAGGTCTCGCAGCGAAGCAACTACGGTATCACCGGTTTCAACTGTCACCGCCTGTTATTTCTGGGAAATTTTTCGGAACTTTGGACTGCAAAAAACATTTGATTTCAGAAATTTTTTGAACTTTGGACGCGGCATTAAAAAGCGAGACCCTGACAAAACCGAGGAAAAAAATGACAAAACCAGGGAAAATTTGCAATTCTGTGGCGCACTTTTCCTGTTTTTCAACACTTCCAGTACAAAACATCGTGCAGCAGTTGCAAAAGGGGCGGAGCTTCTTTCCCGGTTTTGTCATTTTTTTTTTCCCCCGGATTCGTGATTTTGTCAGGGTCTCGAAACGTCGCACTTTCGAAACGTCCGAGGGCCAAAAATTCAGGGGTACGACAGAATGGAACTGTGCGAATTAGAACTGCTATAAAATAGAACTCGTGGTGCGATGGAGCGCGTTTGCATTATTTTTGTTCAATTTTTCAGTTTTTCGCCGCTTATGCAATTTTTTGCTTTCATTTTCGCAAAAAAAAATCTGTAAATTATTGAAAAACGATTAAAATTGGAAAATTCAAAAAATAATGCAAACGCGCTCCATCGCACCACTTTGTAGCAGTTCTATTTCGCTCAGTTCTATTCTGTCGTACCCCCAAAAATCACGCTTAGAGTGTGTGAAAATACTTGAAATCTCTCAGATTTTATTTCGTCATGTATACATAAATAAAACAAATATCATGGAAAATGAATGAATTTTATTCGATTTTCAACGATTGTTAGCCAATAATGTGCGTTTCACGAACATTTCCGAGCCTGTAAAAAAGTTTAGGCGTTTTTTATACTTCAAACTGTTATTAAATGATAAATACATAATAATATTACAGAGAAAAACGGGTTTTATGGAGAGAAAAAATATTGAAATCACCAAAAAAAAAGGCGCGCGCCAAGTGCGCCAGTAAAGATTAGGCTCCGCCCACATTTCAAATCCTGGACGCCGTTGGCAAAAATTACATTTTGCAATTCGACTCACATCAATCCAAAACTTCGGATCGCCATTTTGCAAGTTCTGAATATTGTCCACAACGTGCAAATCATCTTGCGAGTGCTTCAACGTGAGCGCCACACAAAGTCCTTGAATCCTAATAGCGTCCGGAAGCATATAAAACCAAGTTCTCGGACCACGCACACCATTGGCAAATCCTCCTCGGATAAACTGCGGCGCACGAATCGATCCAACATGCGCTCGTCCCGTCTTCTTTTGTGGCCACGGTTTTCGACCGCCTCCCGGCATTTCCGCCTTTGTCAACATTTTCGTCATTTGCACATTTCGATAGACACTTTGCCACGTGATATTGCGATGGAGAATGTCGATGCGTGGAGAGGTGCGGAAAATGTCGGGGTGGAGATCGACGAGTCCGAGTTTCGTGTCTTCGACGGTTTCCAGTGAGGAGATCCACGCTTGTGGTGTTTTGAGGAACGGGTTTTCCGGTTTTCTCCACAGTTCCCTTTGAACATTGGACACGTCGCTGGAAGAGGACGCGTCTTGGGTGGCTGTGGAGAATAGCCGACTCGATAGAAGACTACGGACCTGTCTTGACAGCATCTGTAAAATAACAGAAATGTATTGTAGTTTTTGATCAATGCGATACTGTTTTTTTTTGTACTTTATAGAAATTTCTCTACAGAGTTCGTGCCGCTGACTTGCAAAGGGTCGGGGCTTTTTCCCCGGATTTGAATTCTCCAATTTTGACACGGTCTTGAAAGTTTGACAGGGACTTGAAGGGAGGGGGGGGGGGGGCTGAGGCTCCGCCTTCTTAATTTGGGACCCTGATAAATCCGGCGAACAAGACCCGCCCCTTTTGCAAGTCTGCGGCAGGGTTTTTTTGTATTTTATAGAAATTTTTGTACATAGTTCGTGCCGTAGAATTGCAAAAGGGGCGGGGCTTAATTTTCGTGACAAATTTTGAGGGTACGACAGAATAGAAATAGGCGAAATAGAAATGCTACAAACTAGAATTGCTACAAAAAAGAACTGGAAAAAATAGAACTGAGTGAAATAGAAATGCTACGAAATTGAACGGCTACAAAATAGAAATGAGCGAAATAGAAATGCTACAAAATAGAACAAATTTTGGCGATGGAGCGCGTTTGCATTATTTTTTCAATTGCTCAGTTTTTCGCCGATTTTCCATTTTTTTTTCTGAAACTGCATTGATTTTATACCTTTCTTCATTTTCGATGTTGTTAAGTGCGTAAAATATCTGAAAATTACTGAAAAATCCAATAATAATCGGAAAATTCGAAGAATAATGCAAACGCGCTCCATCGCACCGATTTCTATTTCGCCCATTTCTATTTTGTCACATTTCTATTTCGCGCTGTTCTATTCCGCTCATTTCTATTTTGTAGCCGTTCTATTTTTTCAAAATAAACCGGCGAGCTACAGTAACCCGAAGATAGGCAACGCCCTCAAAAGGGGGCGTGGTCATTGGATTACGGCAAGTCGCCTCTTCATTTTTTTTTTTGAAAATAATGATAATTTTCAAGCATAAAAATCACAAAAATAAATATAATACGACCGTATTCAAACGGAATTTTGAAAAAAAAAATTGAAATTTTCTCAAAAACAAAAACTTTATATAAATAAACCAAACAAGAACATAACACACTATACTACTAGCTGTAATTGTAATTTCCAAATTTCCGTCAAATCATTTTCCCTGCTGAAGACGTATTCGCTCCTCGTGTCCTTTTCGAACCGCCTCTTTGAACATTCTGAGCAAATATTCAATCGATTGCGGCGTGTCATCGTTTGCCGGCACCAAGTACGTCAGATAGGCGGGATCAGAGTTCGAATCGACGACGCCAATCGTCGGAATCGCCATCTTTGCCGCTTCAACAATTGCCGGATGGTTTTCTCCGAGGGAGGTCAGCGTTGAGAAAAAGCAGACAGCGTCCGGAAGACGGACAGAGGCGCCTAGGAGCTGTCGCGTGTTCGTCAGTGTTCCAGATTGCCACTTTCTCACGTGCGAGTATTGTCCGACCTTGAAAAATTCATTAATTTTTCTATTCTCTTGCTGCTTTGTATTTAAATTGGCCGCATTTAATTTTTTTGAGACTCATCCTTCGAAAAAAAAAAGAAGATTAGTTTAGACTCCGCCCATTTTCTCCCCTTTTCATGGGGTCTCAGAAAATGGAGACGATTAAAAATTTAGAACCATTTGTAATACAAATGGTTCTAAATTCAAATGGTAACAAATTGTGTATACAAAGCCGCGGAGGGTACGAAAACGAAAATTGCCTGTTTTTGATACAAAACCTGCCTCCGAACTGGGGTGAGACCAAAAAAAAATGTTTTTCGGGTTTTTGGGTGAAAAAAAATTATTTTTTTTGTCGGCTGTTTGCCTGCTATTTGGCTGTTATTTGGCTGATATTTGGGGGCTATTTGGCTGATATTTGGCGGCTATTTGGCTGCTATTTGACTCTTATTTGGCTCCTATTTGGCTGATAATTGGCGGCTATTTGACTGCTATTTGGCGGCCATTCCCCAAAAAATGGCGCAAAAAATTCCGGTTTTTGGTCAAAAAATTAGCCTGCTTATGCTCCAAATCGTCATAAAAAAAACCTCTAATTTTCAACTAAAACTTCAACGAAAAGAAAATTTCCGTTTAAATTAGCATTGAATTTTCCGGTAAAAGCGTCGAAAAATAGCTATAAAGTTTTGAAACGTTTAAACGTCACACAAAAATCGGCCAAGGATAAAATAGGGGGCTTTTTCGGAATAGAAATTCGACAAAATTGAAATGTCACGTTTTGGAAATTGCGTGAAAATAGAAACCCACGAAATAGAAATGTAATAAATCAAAAACGTAACAAAATGAAATTGCGTGAAAACAGAAACGTAGCAGAGCAGAAATGTGTCGAATTGGAAGTAAAATGGCAATGGAGCGCGTTTGCGAGATTCATTTTTCAAAACGACTTTTTGATATTTTTCTCGATATCTTTCACGTATTTTTGGAATTTTTTTACGTTTTTTTTTTTAAATTTTCCACGTATCAAAATCGAAAAAAAAAACGTGAAAAAATCCAAAAATACGTGGAAGACATCGAGAAAAAAGTGAAAAATATCGAAAAAATCGTTTTCTAAAATAAATATCGCAACCGCGCTCCATTGCCATTTTACTTCCAATTCGACACATTTCTGCTCTGCTACATTTCTGTTTTCACGCGTTTTTTCCATTTTGTTTCGTTTCTGATTTGTTACATTTCTATTTCGTGGGTTTCTATTTTCACGCAATTTCCAAAACGTGACACTTCAATTTTGTCGAATTTCTATTCCGAAAGAGCCCCCAAAATTTCCCCTCAAGTGGAAATTTTGGATTTTACCGGCGGATTCGGAGAATTTGTAAAAATTTACCGCTAATTATGCCCTAAAGGTTTCGAAAAGTCCCAGTGTCAGCTCAGGATCGCTAGTTCCGCAGAGACGAACAGTCCGAATCGACAATTCGCATTCGGATCAAAGTAATACGTCATCACAGCTGAACAAACTCGAACCCGGGTGTTTCAAACGGTAGCTCCTATAGGCTAACCAGTCGGCCACTCACCTCCTCAGCCGCATTCTCTACATCAAACATTGTATCTCTGTTCGAGGTGACGAACATGATCATTCCACCGCGCATCGCCACGTGTGCAACAAAGTTGAGCGCTCTGCAAGTGGCATTGCAGGGTCCATTAGAATAAAATTAAACAAAAAATCAAAAGTGTACCTGACAAGATACTTTTTGGTAATGTCCAAATCAAAGATACAGACTCCGAGACGTTCGCCATAAAGTGCCCACTTCATGTTGTCATTGACCGTGCCAACCTTGTGTCCGTAATGTAAGCGGGCTTTGAACATCTCGTCAACGTGCACCAATTTTTCGAAATTGAACAAATCTTCGTGTTGGAGCGAGGCCGAGACGAACGGTTTGAGAACCGTCGGCTGGACTGTTCCCTTTTCGAGTGTCGCACGATCAGGAGTCAGAGGAGACGAGGATGACGTGGGTTTCTGAAATAAAGTATTCTATTCTATGGGCCAGAGCTAGGATCCATGAAACTGGAAAACGGCATTTTCCGGATAATGGGCTTGTCTGTTTCTCTGCCCTCTAATCGTCATCATACGAAATTCGCCTCTGGAACATTTCGAAACTTTTTCGCATTTTTTCGTAGCATTTTTCGCCAATTCACACCAAAAAACACGCACATTTGGCTTTTATTTTTTGTTTTTATCAATTATTATTATTTTTTTTGGGAATTTAAATCCAGTAGTATGCCGCAAAATGCACAAAAGTTTCGAAACGTCTTATTTTTGAAATGGCAAGTTTCGAAACGTCCCAAAACCAAAATTTTCCAAGAAGTTTTCGGCTAATAGCCATTATCATCCGCTGTTAGCCGTTTTCAATGGCTATTAGCCACATAGCTTCCTAAATGCGCGAGTTTCTGAAATTCCACAAAAGACAAAATCAAGGAATACGGAACAAAAACGTTGATTAGAGGCGAGTTTCCGACAATCTTTTATTTTTTTTTTGAGTTTTCGACAATTTTTTTATTTAAAACGATAAATATGTATTTTTGTCGAGCCGTTGCGTAACCAAGTGCGCTCCACTGAACTTGAATTTCATTTTCGTCGCCAAATTATGATTTATCTTTGATTTTTCCCATAATTTCATTGTTTTTCTTGTTGTTTTTTTTGTGAAAATGATTAATAAATGGAAAATTTGTTATATTTCGAGAAAATTCCTCGGATTATGCCCAGTTTTAGTGAAATCTCGCAATTTTTCCATATTGCCACTCTTTAAAAAACCCTAAAATTGTGCATAATCCGGGGAATTTTCAGAAAATATTTCCAATTTTCCTTTAACTAATCATTTTTACAAAGAAAAAACAATGAAAATGGGTGACGAAAATAAAATTCACCAGTCCAGTGGAGCGCACTTGATTACGCAACGCAACGGCTCGACAATAAATATCGTTTTAAATTTGAATTTCAATTTTCCACGTGTTTTCTTTCGAATTGAATTTTTAAAGTCAAATTTTAGCCAGAAAATGTTGTTTATCGTTAATTTTTTCAAATTTGGCGGGATTTAGTTAATCTAATGGTGAGTCCAGAGTAAAAAAAAAACGCAAAAAAGACGAAAAAAGCGTCCAAAGTAACTTTTTTTTGAAAAAATTGTTGAAAAGGCAACTCTAATCAATTTTTCCGTATTTCTTGATTTCATCTTTTGTGGAATCTTGGTGCGTTTAGGCAGATATGTGGCTAATAGCCATCGAAAATGGCTATTAGCCAAAGTTTTCCTAGCAGCTGCTCATAAACTTTTAAAATGGTCAATTTTCTTCCCATGAAAGGTCTCGCTTTTTCGTCATAGTTGAAATGAGTGCTATCGTAACCCATGGTCACCAAAGTTTCAAAAAAAACTCACCTGAAGCGCGGAAATCCTTGAAGAGAATGCTCTCTCGGCGCGAATCGCTGTCGTGACCACACGTCTCATCTGGAGATTGGATTGAAGCAGCAATGAGATCGATTTAAAAATAGTTATGGTTGCAAATAAACAACCTCAAACAACTTCGAAATAAAGCTTAAAAATAAATAAAAAATAAAAAATAGAACTGGTTCATATCATCGGAGGGAACGAGAGGAGAGAGAGAGAGAGGGAGAGGGAGGACTGTGTGAAATGTAATGTATTGCGACGCACGGAGAAGATGAAAACGACGTAGACCATTGAGACAGGAGACAAAAAAAACGGAAATGCATGCACTACTAATGGAGAAAACATTTGAACCTAGAGAAAAATGAGCATAAATTAAACAACTAGAAACCGAGAAAAAAGAAAAAAATGGCAAGCTAAACGGACTGCTCTGCAATTTGAAAAAAAGGATATGAGGACGTCGCGGAGGACAAAGAATTTTGACGATTCAGAGATCGAGAACACACACACACAAAGACTGAAAGAGCGTCATTGAGCTCTATGACTTTGCACTAATAATTTTCATCGTCGGGAACATTGGATGGTCGGCAAACACAAATTGAATCGCTCTTTCTCGATTCGCCTTCATCATCAGAAACCGGCAAGTGATTTGATTCGCTTTCGCCACTTTGAGAAGGTTCCTAAAGTCACTGGATTAGAGTTTTTATTATCATGGACCTATTCACAAAACCGGAAAAAATTGGAGGAGAAATCGAAGAATGCTCCGATTGAGCTGAAATTTTTTGAAATATTGGAAAAAATTCTCCTGTACACGCTCAAAAAATTTTGGACCAAAATATCGATTTTTTTGAAAATTTTTAAAATCGATATTTTGATCCAAAATTTTTTGAGCGTGTACAGGAGAATTTTTTCCAATATTTCCCAAAATTCCAGGCCAATCGGAACATTCTCCGATTTTTTTCGCAATTTTTTTCCGTTTTTTTTTCAATGTTTCCGGTTTTGTGAATAGCTCCATAATCAGGCTTGTGCGGAAACGGTCAGTCGGAAAAGTCGGAAACGGAATTTTATTTCCGAAAAATTATTCGGAAAAATTCCTTTCCGACTTTCGTTTCCGAAAAAAAATCGGAAATTCGGAAAAATTCGGAAATACTAAAAATTCAATTGTTTTTTTTTGTTTTAATTTAATCAATCATTTTATCATGAAACAAAATATTAGCAACTAAAACATAAGACTAGTATAGTATTTCTGGTTTTTAAAACTTGTCACCTCGCAAACCACGTGAACATTAAAAATGGTTTCCGCCCTTTTTCCAAATTTCACGTGATTTTACTTCTCTAAAAGTGAAAATCTAACGATTGAAATTTTGGCAAGGAAGCGGAGCCTAATTTCAAACATCACGCGGCTTCCGAGGTGACAAACTTATCGAAGCATTATTAGATGAACTCTGGAAATCAGTTATTATGTGTTCACGAACGAGGTTTGCAAACGACGCTCCGATGTTCCGCAATTTTTCCACTGTTCCGCAGTATTCGCTGCAAGACCGCAGTGATAAACTGCGGAACATTGGAGCGTCGTTTGCAAACCTCGTTCGTGAACACATAATATTATTGTTTAAAAAAATGTTCCCCTCCTGAACTTCAAAATTAGGCTCCGCCCCTTTCCTAAACTTCAGCCTTTTAAATTTTCAGGTGCCAGAATAAAGGAAAATTTAAAAAAAAACATGAAATTTACGTAATGATTGGTTTTCAAGAATTATCGTTCTATTCCAGTGACGATTGCCAGAGAGCAAAATTACTGATTCTCAACTTTTGAAGCTTCGAAAAGCCTGATTTCAAGGTGAACTAAACATTTAGCATGATGATAACATACACAATTGCTTCAAGCTTTCAAAACAGTTAGGAAAAAAAATATAAGCAAATGCCGAAAAATTGGAAGAATCCTCGTGATAGGTCTCGAACTTTTCACCAATGGGCCGGTTTTTAGTTATTTTTGCCTATTTCCGAATTTCCGAGTTTTTTCGGAAATATTTCCGTCGGAAAAGCTTTTCCGAAAATTTTTTCGGAAACGTTTTCGACGAAAATCGTTTCCGAAAAATGTCGGAAATTTCGGAAATCCGGCAATGCCGATTTCCGTTGCCGCACAAGCCTGCTCCATAAATGAACATAAAAAATTCGGGGCCTTTTTCTAATTGTAAATAAAAGTTCAACGACATAGAAATGACACGCTATGGGAATTGTGTGAAATTCGGGGCTTGGATTTTATGGTTTTCACAGATTTTAGGGGTGTTTGTAAAATTTTTACAAATACCGTAAAATCTGCAAAAAAAGGCTCTTTCGGAATAGAAATTCGACAAAATCGAAATGTCACGTTTTGGAAATTGTGTGAAAATAGAAATCCACGAAATAGAAATGTAATAAATCAGAAACGTAACAAAATGGAAAAAACGCGTCAAACAGAAATGTAGAAGAGCAGAAATGTATCGAATTGGAATTAAAATGGCAATGGAGCGCGTTTGCGATATTTATTTTTTTAAACAACTTTTTCGATATTTTTCACGTTTTTTCGATTTTTTCACGTTTTTTTTTTCAATTTTGATACGTGAAAAATCCAAAAATACGTGAAAAATATCGAAAAAGTCGTTTTGAAAAATAAATATCGCGAACGCGCTCCATTGTCATTTTACTTCCAATTCGACACATTTCTGCTCTGCTACGTTTCTGTTTTCACGCGTTTTTTTCCATTTTGTTACGTTTCTGATTTATTACATTTCTATTTCGTGGGTTTCTATTTTCACGCAATTTCCAAAACGTGACACTTCAATTTTATCGAATTTCTATTTCGAAAGAGCCCCATTTTCAGCTGTTTGGCTTTTTTTTTGTATTTTTCTTCACGTTTCTCGAAAAATCCTACGGGAACTGCAAAATTACGTAGCATTTCCCGTGCAGTGGAAGTTTTGGATAAATTTCGATGTTAATTACCGAAATTAAACCAAAAATCGCAACTTACAAGTTAGCTTTATTTTTGTTGTTGGTCATTTTTATTTTACTTTTTGAAATTATTTCTGGTGCCAGTAATAATTAAAAAAAATGTTTTTTTTTGATCAGTGAAATTCAAAAATTTACGTTTTAAGGAATCCGTAAAAATTAAATTTTACGCCCAGACCTGCCGCGGAGGCGCAAAAATTACGGTTTTTGGACAAAAACTTAGTCGGTGTATGCTCCGAATTGACAAAAAACTCTAATTTTTAACAAAAACTGGGAAAATTTCCATTTAACTGGCAGAAATACGCCTATTTTTTTGAATTTTTTCTTGAACACAATTTTTTTTGGTAATTTTTTGGTAAATTTTCTGAGACCAAAAAAAATTTTTGTTGATAATTTTTGGCTCTGGGACGTTTCGAAACAAGACGATTCGAAACTGGGACGTTTCGAAACTTTAGTGAATTTTTTGCGATAAATTCTTCAAATTTCCCGTAAAAATTCAACAAATCTGGTAGCTAAACGAAAAATATCACAAGTTTCGAAAAGTCTTGTTCTTGTTTCGAAACGCCCCAGAGGCAATTTTTAAGACAAAAAATAGCCCCCCCCTTCTGATTGCCCGACATCGGATTAGCCGGCATGCCGGACAATTAGAGTAAATAAATACGGTAAATACAATTTTTTTTCCAAAAACCATTTTCCAACGCACGTGTTCATTTCTCCCGTGTTCTCCAGCCTCTGAATATGTTCGGCGGCAATTTGAAAGTTGATGGCTGCCTCATCGAGTAGATACTCTAGATCGACATTGTACATTTGTTGAATGCTGAAACAAAACTTCATTTTCAGCAATTTAAAAACTCACAGACTTTGACTTGTATTTGAAATCCTCGTAGGTGACATGAATTGGCGGTCCAAGCCTCTCGAATGGCTCCATTCGCCGCTCAAATCGCAACTTTTCCGACTCTTCGCCACCAGGCGGCATTTTGATTTTATCCATCCGAATCATTGCCACCGTCGCTTTCACGAGTCCCTCGCAAATCTGTCCGATCGCAAATTGGTTGATGACACCGCACTGATTCGTTTTTAAACGCTCTCTCACTGCGTCCTCTTGCGCTCGTTTTTTGTCTTTTTGTCGGCTATTTATTGATGTTGATAGTGGATCTGAATGGGGAAAACGTGGGATTTTATGCGGTTTTTCAAGTTTGGAATGCCCGGTTTTGAAATGTCCCGGAGCCGAAAATTTCAGCGAAAATGCTCAGATTGACCTGAAACTTTGGGAAATAATGGCAAAAATATGCCCGGAAATTCCCAAAAAAAAATTCAGACCAAAATATCGTTTCTAAATTCGATATTTTGGTCTGAAACTTTCTGGAAAGGAATATTTTATGCCTTCTCCGAATTTTCGCTGAATTTTTTTGCTGGTTTTGACTATTTTTTTCCATTTCATGAATAACACCATTAGAGTTGGGCGCACACGGTGTCCAGGATTGGAAATGTGGGCGGAGCCTAATTTTCTGGCGCACTTTCGGTGCTTGTGCATTTTTCGACTCTCGCATTTTTTTTTATTGATTATATTTTTTTTCTTTCAGCAAAACTTGTTTTTATTTGTAAAATGTATGTATTGTATCTTTTAATACCATAAAATTGCCCAAACTTTGATTTTCGTAAAGATTTATCCTGCAAAAACACCAAAAAACTCGAAACGAATATTTCGAAATGGTGGCTGAACCAAATTAAACGTTCATAGGCTTAAAAAATTTCTAAAGACCTCAGCTATAATTCAGCTGGAGCACATTTGGGAAAAAATTAAGAATTTATGCTTTTTTTCCCAAAAAAACATTAAAAAACGCCTCAAAATTTGAATTTCGCGAGAAACAATCCAGTGGGGCGCGTTTGCTCGGCTCCGCCCACTTTTCAAATCCTGGACACCGTGAAACCAGAAAAAATAACAAAAATATATCGTCCAGGATTTGAAAAGTGGGCGGAGCCGAACAATCGCGCTCCACTGGATTTTTCGCGCGAAATTCCAATTTTCAGGCGTTTTTTATGTTTTTCGGGAGAAAAAGCATAAATTCTCAATTTTTCCCAAATGTGCTCCGAATGAATTATAGCTGAGGTCTTTAGAAATTTTTTAAGCCTGAGAACGTCGAATTTGGTTCAGCCACCATTTCGGAATAATCGTTTTAGCATTGCAGAGCTAAAAATGTGAGTTTTTGGTGTTTTTGCAGGATAAATCTTTACGAAAATCAAAGTTTGGGTAATTTTATGGTATTAAAATATACAATACATGCATTTTACAAAGAAAAACAGGTTTTACTGGAAGAAAAATAATAAAATCAATTAAAAAAATGCGCAAGCACCGTAAGTGCGCCATGCTAATTTGCTGGCGCGCTAGCAAATTAGGCTCCGCCCACACTTCCAATCCTGGACACCGTGGGTTTCAGTATGTTTTTTGCCTCATTTTGTACTTTTTGTAGGAAGAAAAATGGAATTTGCTCTGGGACGTTTCGAAACTTTTTTGCATTTTTGCGTAGCGGTTCTCGCCAAGTGCCACCAAAATACACGTGCATTCGATTTGATTTTACGTTTTTATCAATTATTTTATTTTTTTGGAATTTAAATCGACTCGTTTGCATCCCAGAGCCCATTTTCAGCAATTTTTTGTGGCATTTCCGCATTAAAATGCACAACAATTTCACCAACTCACTAGCTTTCCACGTTTTGATCTGAATCTCATGTGATCGTTCCATCGTCGTCAGCATCCACTTTGCCTCCACTTCGCTCAGGAACCAAAAAATGTAGGTAAACTCGTAGGGCACGTACAAATCCATTCGGAATCCAATCTCGTAGTAATGATGGATGACAGCCACCATATTGTGGAACACAAATGTCGAGATGGAGTTGTACGATATGTTGTCTTCTTTTTCTGAAGTTTAGGTATATACTTCAAATTTAACAATTGTGAATTTAATTCAATTTACTTTCAACAATTCCCTCTGCCACCAGCACTTCATCTATCCGTTCCTCGACCTTCATGGCATGACACTGCATGGCTCCGAGCTCTTCAATCGCAATCTCCAGTCGATCTCTCTGACGGGACAGATTGCAGCCGAGGCTCGTGTACACTGATATCGACGCTTTCACCATATAGTTTATAAATCGGAGATACAGCTGCTGAGCCTCATCGTCCTTGTACACTGGGGATCTGGAGGGAGTGTATAGTTAGTTAATGGTGTGCTTTTGACAAAATTCCAATAAAAAAATTTAGAAGACATCCAAAAGGATTACACGAATTGCAAAACTGGCTTTTCTAGATTAGTGTCGAATAGTAAATGTGAATTGCATGATCGAACAAAATATAGGGGGCTCTTTCGGAATAGAAATTCGACAAAATTGAAATGTCACGTTTTGGAAATTGCGTGAAAATAGAAATCCACGAAATAGAAATGTAATAAATCAGAAACGTAATGGGGTTATTCGCGAAATGGTAAAAAATGGCAAAAAACGGCAAAAAACTGCGCGAAAACTAGGAAAATGCTCCGATTGATCTGAAATTTTGGAAAATAAGGGAAAAAACTCTCCCGGACATTCCCACAAAATTTCAGACCAAAATATCGATTTTTAAGAAATATTGTTTTTTTCTCTGAAAATGCTTAAAATCGATATTTTTGTCAGAAATTTTGGGGTAATGCCCGGGAGAATTTTTTCCTTTATTTCCCAAAATTTCAGGACAATCGGAGCATTTTCCGAGTTTTCGCGCAGTTTTTTGCCGTTTTTTGCCATTTTTTGCCATTTCGTGAATAACCCCATAACAAAACGGAAAAAAAGGCGTGAAAATAGAAACGTAGCAGAGCAGAAATGTGTCGAATTGGAAGTAAAGTGGCAATGGAGCGCGTTTGCGAGATTTATTTTTCAAAACGACTTTCGATATTTTTCGATAAACACGTATTTTTGGATTTTTTTCACGTTTTTTTCGATTTCGATAAAAAGAAATTTTTTTTTTTAATCGACACAAAAACGTGAAAAAGACCGAAAAAAAAAATCTAAAACTACGTGGAAGATATCGAGAAAAACATCGAAAAAGTCGTTTTGAAAAATAAATCTCACAAGCGCGCTCCATTGCCATTTTACTTCCAATTCGACACATTTCTGCTCTGCTACGTCTCTGTTTTCACGCGTTTTCTTCCATTTTGTTACGTTTCTGATTTATTACATATTTATTTTGTGGATTTCTATTTTAACGTAATTTCCAAAACGTCACATTTCAATTTTGTCAAATTTCTATTCCGGAAGAGCCCCGATCGAACAAAATAAAGCTTTATTTGAAATAATAAACACAAAATTCAGAATTGAACGACAGAAAATTATAGATTCATCCAGTTTCAGTGGCTTCCGGGGATCTTTTTTATTCGCTTGCTGGAAACAATAAATAATCTGAAAGAGAGATTTTAACATGATTTATAGAATTTTCATGAGAAAAACTGGGATAATTGCAAGAAAAACAAAAAAAACGTCAAAAATTGTTGGAAAAGTAATGAGGTAATGAACGAAATGGCAAAAAAATGCGCAAAATGCTTCAATTGACCTGAAATTTTTGGCTGGTTCCGTGAATAACTCTATTAGGCTAATAATTTTTCCCAAAAATATCCATTAAACCCCCATTTTTTGTAGTTTTTTAAAATTTCTTGATATTTGTATTAAAAACATACTCTTTATCCTGTATTTGCGGCTCATACTGTTGCTTGAGTGACAACTCGATGGGAGCTGCCAAAGTTCTGTGTGGATCTCCGCACAAATGATTATCCGCCGGAAACATGCAAATTTGAAGCAGCGATCGCGTCAACACACATCCGGTCAAAGTGAAAGTCCGCGCGTAGTAGAACAGATGATTGAGATCCCGCGTTGAACTCGGCGTGGTAATGCTCAAATCGTGGATACGACGAGCGCAGTGCACGAGCCAGCACGCCGCATTTTTTCTAGACGGGATGGTGACGGATCGTGGAAAACAGGCGGGAATGAAATGGATGCATGCCTTCTGGTCAAAGCACGGAAGCCACGTGTAGTCGCCGTCCACGCCGTCCGGACTGTGTCTTCCAAACTTTACAGTTTCATGAATCGCCTGAGCAGACTTGGCGAGACGCTCAGCGGCCACTGCGGCGCTTGTGAAGTTTGGGAAGAAGCGAATTTCGACGTCGTCGTCATACAAGTCATCTTCCTCGTCACAAATCTCATCGACATCGTCACAGTCTGGAGTTGGATCTGCTGATTTGGTGTTTTCATTTTCATTTTCGTTATCATTCTCATTCTCATTCACATTCACATGGTCCTTTTTGAGACTTGATTTTGGCGTTGTGTATAGCGAATAATTCTGATGATAATTAGGATCCTCAATATCTGGAGGAACCAGCCATCCGAGAATCTCCAAAAATCCAGCGACCAACTCGAGCCGGGTCGCAATAGCCAGACGTATTTCCACTTCTTCCGCTCGCTTCGTTTTCACCTTCAACTTCTTCCCCTCCTCCGTCAATTCAGCACTGCGCTTGCGCAACGCACCCACCACATCATCACGCGATGGAAACTGGGTGTTCTGGAATATTTCCTGAGGATTAAAGTCCTCTGGAAGCTCCTCAAGATTTCCAACACTGCTGACCAGAGCGTGAATGTTTCTGACCAAAAGATTGATTCCATTGACCAGCGGGGTGTACGTCTTGTGGTTAACATTGCTGCACTCCAAAAGCAGGATATTCGTCCAGATAGTAGACGCGAGAGAGGAGCCTTCAAGCCATGCGACGAGCATGGAAAGGGTGGCATCGATGACGGCGAGGTGCAACGGATAGTCTTCGGCGAATGTGCCATTTTCTCGCGCCGATTCAAGGCTCAAAATCTTGTCCGATCCAACTCCAACGTCCATTTTAGGTTCAGCCAGCTCGATCGCTGACATGACTTCGGATAGTCGGAAGTTTGATGACGTCACAAGTTCTCCAATCTCAAGTTCTACAAAAAAATATATTTTTCAGTTCGTTTTTGTTCCGAAAAATGCTTACTATCACATAGTTCGAAGAACACTGCCGAGATGTCTTCGCTTTCAGCAGGTGTCTCATTTACAGCGGGCATTTCGGCGGCAACACCAACCCGTAGGATCTGAATGGGCAAAATTGAATTTTTAAATTAAAAATTGATGAAAATAAATAGAAAAAACGAGTGGAAATTGGCGTTTTGCAAATTTGTAAAATCTCGAGACACAGAGTGAAATTTTTCCTACGTCGGATCCTAGGCCATCTTAAGAAATTTTCTCTTCCATTGAAAGAAATCCCGGGGCTATTTTGAAAATGAAAGCCACAACGAAAAGTCGACTCAATAAATATAATTATTCGTTTAATTTACTACCTTTTCAAAAAAAAAAGTGGCTCAAATAGGTGCACAGCCGGCTCAAGGATATTGGTTAAAGTACCGCGGCCGAGCAAAAAAATAACGGATTTTCTCTTCCATTTTCTGTTTTCTGTACTTTTTCTGGAAAGTAAAGACCTAAATTAAAATTCGGCTGAAAAATTATTTTTCTTTATTTAATTTTCTACGTTTAAAAAAAAAAGTTGACCCGAAACGAGCTACCACTGACCCCACGAAATTTGTTTAACGCATGGCCTAAGTTTCGACAATAGCTAAAATTGATGTCAAGCTCGCCGAGTTAGCTGTTTTGAGCTGCAATTTAATTTTGCATGTTCTATCAGAAGTTTTTAACACAAGTTTTACACTATTCATTAATAAAAATTGCAATTTTTTCACTATTTAATTCGAAAATGCAGCCATTTGAAAATCCGTGCCAGACTTTTGCAGATAAATCCCACCCACTTTTTACGCTGATTGGTGGACTTTTGGTCGAAAAGTGTTGGGTTGGCCCGAATGTGTCGTGTGGATTTACGATGAACAAGGCGCGGTGCGGAATTCCGGAGCCTCGTACACAATATTTTTCTTTTTCGAAAATTTTTATTTTTTTTTATTTTTCATTTTTTTTTAATCAATTCATTTAATTTAAAGGTACGAGATGCCTCTAAAACCCGGTGCGAACCCGTACAATATCCTTGGATTGCAAAAAGGCTGTACAGACAAGGAAATCCAAAAAGCGTACCGCGCGCAGTGTCTCAAATGGCATCCGGATAAAAATTTGGATAACAAGGAAGAAGCGGAACGGCGGTTCATCGAGGCGAAAGAGGCATTCGATTTTTTATACGATAAGGAGAAAAGGGTGAGTTTTTTGCACCGTTATTTTTCAGATTTCGTAAAAAAAAAATAAATGACACGAATTTTTAGGCCGATTATGACAAGAGTGCCGAAAAAGTGCGCGTGGCTGAGGAGAAGCAGCGACAGCGAATGGAAAAGGCGGATTCTCATCGGAAAAAGTGAGGTTTTTATTGATTTCTTTATCATGGAAGTTTGTCAAAAAATTGCGGGAAGTCCCAGAGAATAGGCCTGGCAGGTCTGAAACTTCAGGTAATAAATGTCAAAAATTGTCCTAGCCATGAAACAAATTCCAAACCGGAGCCGAATGCGCGCCCATTTGGTGCGACAGTAACGGCTAATAGCCATGTAGCTGCCCCCGCCGCAAAAAATTCCCAGAATTTTATGCAAATGGACGGTCTTATACACAAAATCACATTTTTTCCAGGCTAATTGAAGAACTGGAAAAACGCGAAAAAGATTTCAACACCGGAAAAAGATCCTCAACATCAGATGGCGGCGCAGTTCCATTTCCACACGAATCAAAAAAGAGAAAAACACACGAAAACAATATTCGCGAAGAGATGGAGGCGATTCGAAAGCAGCTGGAGAAAGAGGCTAATGAGGAGGTGAAACGACAAATGGAAATGATGAAGTCGGCGAGGTCGGAGCACAAGAGGAATATTGAGAAGGCGACTGGAAAATTGCTCGTCAAATGGATAGTGAACAGTGGAAAAGACTACACGGAAAATGATCTTCGAGAACTTTTTAAAAATGTGGGTAAATAGATACATATTTTTTGGTGGGGGCGTGGCCTAAATGACTCGCTGCAATAAATATTTTTATTTCCAGTTCGGTGCGATTGCCAACGTGTCCCCGATAATCTCGCGAAAAGAAAAACGAAAAGTGATTGTGGAATTTGCGCCAGGAGTGAACGCGTGGGGTGCTGAACTCGAAACCGGAAGCGAGCCGAAGCCAGAGTTGACCGGTGAATGGATTGAGCCGCCTGTGAGGATAGAAAAAACAGAGAAACCGGAAAAACCTTCGAATACGGGAAATAGTGAGTGAATAGCCATCGAATTCAAGAGTTTTGGTCTGAAAAATTGTTTTTTTTTGTTGCAGATTTTGAACACATGTCTCTGGAAGATCTCGAAGCACAAATTATGGGAGGAATGTAATCAAATTGCTATTTTTTTAAACTTATATAAAATAAATTATTCACATTTTTTCTCCTGCCTTTTTTTATATTTCGTTTCAATCGAATGACAAAAAAATATTTTTTCTAAAATTTCAGACCAATTTTTTCATTTTTCAAAATTTATTTTTTTTTCAGGGTAAGTACAGCCGAGTCGAGTCGAGTCGGTTCAAATGTCACGTTTTCAACAGTAATTTCATAAATTCTTTCGAAAAATCATCCAACTCCGCGGAGCTCTGTCCATACTGAGCGCTGTGAGAGAGAGAGAGAGAGAGACGCAGACAGTGAGAGAATGAAACTCGGCAGATTCTGACCAGTTGCAGCAATATGATATATTTCGACGTTTTCAAGAGTTTTTAAGGTTTTGGTGAGGGGGTTTTTTTGTTGCTTTTTGCCAGAAATTTTTTCTCCAAAAATCAAGAGTATTGCAAATTTTGGCGATTTTAATGGCTCTGGGACGTTTCGAAACCTGCCACTTCGAAACTGGGACATTTCGAAACAATTGACACCAAACCACACGCGCATTTGATTTCTATTTTTCGTTTTTATAAATTATTTTTATTTTTTGCCACGGTGTCCAGGATTGGAAATGTGGGCGGAGCCTAATTTGGTGGCGCGCCAGCCAGAAAATTAGCATGGCGCACTTTCGGTGCTTGCGCATTTTTCGACACAACAACAACAACAATTTTTTTTATTGATTTTGTTATTTTTCCTTCAGAAAAACCTGTTTTTCTTTGTAAAACGTATGTATTGTATCTTTTATTGTCCATTCGCGAAGAAAGCAAGTGCGCTTCACAAAACTTAGTACTATGTGGATTTCATTTTCGTCGCCAAATTATTTCTTTTCACGTGTAAATTCAACGCGAAATGAAATAATTTGGCGACGAAAATGAAATCCACGTAGTATTAAGTTTTGTGGAGCGCACTTGCTTTCTTCGCGAATGGACAATAATACCATAAAATTGCCGAAAATTCGATTTTCGTAAAGATTTGTCCTGCAAAAACACCAAAAAAGTCACTTTTTAGCACCGCAATGCTAAAAACGATTATTACGAAATGGTGGCTGAACCAAATTCAACGTTCTTAGGCTTTAAAAATGTCTAAATACCTCAGCTATAATTCATTTGGAGCAAATTTGGGAAAAAATTAAGAATTTATGATTTTTTTCCCGAAGAACATAAAAAAATGCCTCAAAATTTGAATTTCGCTCGAAAATCCAGTGAAGCGCGTTTGCTCGGCTCCGCCCTCTTTTAAAATCCTGGACACAGTGTTTGGGAATTTAAATTCACTAATGTGCCGAAAAAATGCACCAAAGTTTCCAAATAGCACGTTTCGAAACGTCCCAGAACAATTTTTAAAGCCCCCTTAATGATGTTTTTATCAGCCGCCAATCACAGCATTTTTTATGGGTTGAAAATGTCAATTAAACAAATTTTGGTCACATGTTACATGCCATTCATTATTTTTTTTTTACCGCATTCACACTCTTCCACACTCTTTCTCTTTTGTTTTTTTGTTGCAATTTTATATGCTCGCTATTGTGTTTTCAATCGAGTTGCGACAACAAAACGTGAAACTAAACTCCGCCCTTTTTTTTCACGCGAACATTAAATTTTTGCGTGAAATAAGTGGGCGAGGTTTCACTGATGTCGCAACTCGGTTGAATAGACAATTTAAAGCTCTGCAATGTCGCTCTAATCGCACAGTGAATATCACATGCATTTGGAGAGAGATTCAGAGAAATCAGAGCGCTCTCTCGTCGCCAACATGGCCTAGTGCGAATGGAGCGAATTTGCAGATAGATGGCAAAGCCACCCTCCCTGGAGCCCGGCTCCGACTACATTGTCAACCTGAACGTTGGCGGACGAATCTTTGCCACCAGCTGCAACACGCTCAGCTGGATTCCCGACTCGTTCTTCACCGCCCTGCTCAGCGGACGGCTGAACAGTGTCAAAGATGCTAGTGGCGCCATTTTCATCGACCGCGATCCGGATGTGTTCAGAGTGATTTTGAATTATTTGAGGACGAAGCAGGTGGATTTGGGGTGAGTTGTTTTTGAAATTGAAACCATGGCCAAGTCAGGATCTCCCCCAAATCGTTCGCAAAAATAAATTACGCCCATATATTTTGCAGCGGATTCAAAGTGGAAACCCTAAAGCATGAAGCTCTCTTCTTCGGCCTCACCCCTCTCATCCGACGCCTAACCCTTTGCGAGGAGCTCAGCTCAACTTCCTGTGGCTCTGTGTACTTTTGCGGAATGATTGCGCCGCCTGAAATGCCGTCCGAACACCTGCCCAACGAGAAAAGCAGATCGCCGATCTATTCGCACGCGTCAGAGTCGTCAGAAGGGAATAGCAGCAAACGGAACGGATCGCCAAGACAAAGAGGACATGCCAAGAAACAGTCGAGCGATATGAGCAGATATGTAAGTTTTGTTTAAAATGGAAGAAAGTGGCTGGAAATAAGGCTCCGGGACATTTCAAAACCGGACGTTTCAAAACCGAAAATGCAAAAATTGGAAGAAAAAAAATCAATGCTTTTGAATTTCCCGCCATTCCGTGTACTCCTTTTAGACTTTTCTCCCTTTTTTTTCTTTTTTGCCAACAATTTATTCTCCAAAAATCAAGGGTATTGAAAATTGGGACGTTTCGAAACCTGCCACTTTGAAACTGGGACGTTGCGAAACCTGCCACTTTGAAATTTGGACGTTTCGAAACGTTCCACTTTGAAACTGGGACGTTTTGAAATCTGCCACTTTGAAACTGAGACATTTCGAAAACTGCCACTTTGAAACCGAGACGTTTCGAAACCTTCCATTTTGAAACTGAGACATTTCGAAACAATTGACACCAAACCACACGCGCATTTGATTTCTATTTTTCGTTTTTATAAATTATTTTTATTTTTTGCCACGGTGTCCAGGATTGGAAATGTGGGCGGAGCCTAATTTGGTGGCGCGCCAGCCAGAAAATTAGCATGGCGCACTTTCGGTGCTTGCGCATTTTTCGACACAACAACAACAACAATTTTTTTTATTGATTTTGTTATTTTTCCTTCAGAAAAACCTGTTTTTCTTTGTAAAACGTATGTATTGTATCTTTTATTGTCCATTCGCGAAGAAAGCAAGTGCGCTTCACAAAACTTAGTACTATGTGGATTTCATTTTCGTCGCCAAATTATTTCTTTTCACGTGTAAATTCAACGCGAAATGAAATAATTTGGCGACGAAAATGAAATCCACGTAGTATTAAGTTTTGTGGAGCGCACTTGCTTTCTTCGCGAATGGACAATAATACCATAAAATTGCCGAAAATTCGATTTTCGTAAAGATTTGTCCTGCAAAAACACCAAAAAAGTCACTTTTTAGCACCGCAATGCTAAAAACGATTATTACGAAATGGTGGCTGAACCAAATTCAACGTTCTTAGGCTTTAAAAATGTCTAAATACCTCAGCTATAATTCATTTGGAGCAAATTTGGGAAAAAATTAAGAATTTATGATTTTTTTCCCGAAGAACATAAAAAAATGCCTCAAAATTTGAATTTCGCTCGAAAATCCAGTGAAGCGCGTTTGCTCGGCTCCGCCCTCTTTTAAAATCCTGGACACAGTGTTTGGGAATTTAAATTCACTAATGTGCCGAAAAAATGCACCAAAGTTTCCAAATAGCACGTTTCGAAACGTCCCAGAACAATTTTTAAAGCCCCCTTAATGATGTTTTTATCAGCCGCCAATCACAGCATTTTTTATGGGTTGAAAATGTCAATTAAACAAATTTTGGTCACATGTTACATGCCATTCATTATTTTTTTTTTACCGCATTCACACTCTTCCACACTCTTTCTCTTTTGTTTTTTTGTTGCAATTTTATATGCTCGCTATTGTGTTTTCAATCGAGTTGCGACAACAAAACGTGAAACTAAACTCCGCCCTTTTTTTTCACGCGAACATTAAATTTTTGCGTGAAATAAGTGGGCGAGGTTTCACTGATGTCGCAACTCGGTTGAATAGACAATTTAAAGCTCTGCAATGTCGCTCTAATCGCACAGTGAATATCACATGCATTTGGAGAGAGATTCAGAGAAATCAGAGCGCTCTCTCGTCGCCAACATGGCCTAGTGCGAATGGAGCGAATTTGCAGATAGATGGCAAAGCCACCCTCCCTGGAGCCCGGCTCCGACTACATTGTCAACCTGAACGTTGGCGGACGAATCTTTGCCACCAGCTGCAACACGCTCAGCTGGATTCCCGACTCGTTCTTCACCGCCCTGCTCAGCGGACGGCTGAACAGTGTCAAAGATGCTAGTGGCGCCATTTTCATCGACCGCGATCCGGATGTGTTCAGAGTGATTTTGAATTATTTGAGGACGAAGCAGGTGGATTTGGGGTGAGTTGTTTTTGAAATTGAAACCATGGCCAAGTCAGGATCTCCCCCAAATCGTTCGCAAAAATAAATTACGCCCATATATTTTGCAGCGGATTCAAAGTGGAAACCCTAAAGCATGAAGCTCTCTTCTTCGGCCTCACCCCTCTCATCCGACGCCTAACCCTTTGCGAGGAGCTCAGCTCAACTTCCTGTGGCTCTGTGTACTTTTGCGGAATGATTGCGCCGCCTGAAATGCCGTCCGAACACCTGCCCAACGAGAAAAGCAGATCGCCGATCTATTCGCACGCGTCAGAGTCGTCAGAAGGGAATAGCAGCAAACGGAACGGATCGCCAAGACAAAGAGGACATGCCAAGAAACAGTCGAGCGATATGAGCAGATATGTAAGTTTTGTTTAAAATGGAAGAAAGTGGCTGGAAATAAGGCTCCGGGACATTTCAAAACCGGACGTTTCAAAACCGAAAATGCAAAAATTGGAAGAAAAAAAATCAATGCTTTTGAATTTCCCGCCATTCCGTGTACTCCTTTTAGACTTTTCTCCCTTTTTTTTCTTTTTTGCCAACAATTTATTCTCCAAAAATCAAGGGTATTGAAAATTGGGACGTTTCGAAACCTGCCACTTTGAAACTGGGACGTTGCGAAACCTGCCACTTTGAAATTTGGACGTTTCGAAACGTTCCACTTTGAAACTGGGACGTTTTGAAATCTGCCACTTTGAAACTGAGACATTTCGAAAACTGCCACTTTGAAACCGAGACGTTTCGAAACCTTCCATTTTGAAACTGAGACATTTCGAAACCTGCCACTTTGAAACTGGGACATTTCGAAACCTTCCATTTCGAAACTGGGACGTTTCGAAACCTGCCACTTTGAAACTGGGACATTTCGAAACCTTCCATTTCGAAACTGGGACGTTTCGAAACCTGCCACTTTGAAACTGGGACGTTTCGAAACCTGCCAATTTAAAACTGGGACGTTTCGAAACCTGCCACTTTGAAACTGGGACATTTTGAAACCTGCCACTTTGAAACTGGGACGTTTCGAAACCTGCCACTTTGAAATTTGGACGTTTCGAAACCTGCCACTTTGAAACTGGGACGTTTCGAAACCTGCCACTTTGAAACTGAGACATTTCGAAAACTGCCACTTTGAAACCGAGACGTTTCGAAACCTTCCATTTCGAAACTGGGACGTTTCGAAACCTGCCACTTTGAAACTGGGACGTTTTGAAACCTGCCACTTTGAAACTGGGGCGTTTCGAAACCCGCCACTTTGAAACTGGGACATTTCGAAACCTGCCACTTTGAAACTGGAACATTTCAAAACCTTCCATTTCGAAACTGGGACGTTTCGAAACCTGCCAATTTGAAACTGGGACGTTTCGAAACCTGCCACTTTAAAACTGGGACGTTTCGAAACCTTCCACTTTGAAACTGAGACGTTTCGAAACCTGCCACTTTGAAACTGAGACGTTTCGAAACCTGCCACTTTGAAACTGGGACGTTTCGAAACCTGCCACTTTGAAACTGGGACGTTTCGAAACCTGCCACTTTGAAACTGAGACGTTTCGAAACCTGCCATTTCGAAACTGGGACGTTTTGAAACTAGGACGATTCGAAACTGAGACGTTTCGAAACCTGCCACTTTAAAACAGGGACGTTTCAAAACCTGCCACCTGGAAACTAGGACGTTTCGAAACCTGCCATTTCGGAACTGGGACATTTCGAAACCTGCCACTTTGACACTCGGAAATTTCGAAACCTGTCACTTGGAAACTGGGACGTTTCGAAACCTGCCACTTCGAAACTGGGACATTTCGAAACTGTAGCCCATTTTAGCGGTATCCACGGAAAATAACAATAAAGTTTCGAAACGTCCCAGTTTTGAATCGTCCTAGTTTCCAAACGTTCAAAGGCCTAAAAATTCGCCGAAAATCAGAGAAATTGAGAATTTGGGTGAAGAAAAAATTGTGTAGGACCAATCGGAGCATTTCATCGCACCAAAACAAAAAAATCCAAAATTTTCAGATTAAGAATGAGCTCGCCGAGCTCGCCAAATCAAAATCCCCGCTGGACAGAGAAACAGAGCCGCTGAAAGTGCGAATGATCAGAGCCCACATTTGCTCAATCGTCGTCGCCTACTCTTATTTCGTATGCGTCTATCGAGTCACCGAATGGAACACGTACGTTTTACTCTGGAAATCGCCCCGGACGCGAACATATGTCTCGCACATTGCTGTGAATACAAAAATCGCGGCGACAGTTGCCGAACGACTCGTCGCCGTCTCATTTCAAGACGAAACTATCGGATTGTGGCACATTGACGATGAGGGAAAAACGGAAAAGAAGGGATTATTCTCGATGAACGTCTCGATCGATAACCTGTTTTTTGTGGGAACCCAAATGGTTGCGTTGAGTAGAACCGGCAAAGTGGGAATTTGGCATTCGGCGACACAGAACTGGCAGGCCCAGGATGTTCAACCGATATCGTGCTATGACACTGCCGGCTCTTCGCTGATTCTGGGATGTGCGAATGGGAGTATGAATCATATTGACATGCAAAAGTTTCCGTTGAGAATGAAGGATAACGACTTGCTGGTGACCGAGTTGTTTAGAGATCCGAATAGGGAAACTATTACTTCTCTGTCTGTATTTTTGACGCCCAAAACTTGTGAGTTTTATGGTAATTTTAATGTAATTATTGCCGGGCGTCGCATCGCATCGCATTTCTCTGCGTCTCCATAGTGGCGCTCTGCCAAGTTTGCCAGTTTTTTCTCATTTTGGATTTTTTTTCGTTTACGTAACTTTCGAGGTATTTATGTACATTTTCTGCTATTTTAACACTTTTCAGCTTGTCACCGTTCCTTTCTCCGAATAACTGACTGAAGTATCACAAGCCAGCAGTGTGCTTCACCGATTAAATTTTTGGCGATTAATCGACTAATTAACCGACTAATTAATCGATTAATTAATCGACGATTAATCGACTAAAATTAGTCGCTTAATCGATTATTAATCGGTGAATTAGTCGCCGATTAATCGATTAATTTAGTCGATTAATTAATCGACTAAATTAATCGTCGACTGATTTAGTCGATTAATTAATCGGTGAATTAGTCGCCGATTAATCGTCGATTAAAGGAGCTGTACCGATACAGAGCCGGTTCTATTCCGGGCAGTTCTATTCCGGGCAGTTCTACTCCGGGCAGTTCTATTCCGGGCAGTTCTATTCCGGGCAGTTCTATTCCGGGCAGTTCTATTCCGGGCAGTTCTGATCCGGGCAGTTCTATTCCGGGCAGTTCTATTCCGGGCAGTTCTACTCCGGGCAGTTCTATTCCGGGCAGTTCTATTCCGGGCAGTTCTATTCCGGGCAGTTCTATTCCGGGCAGTTCTATTCCGGGCAGTTCTATTCCGGACAGTTCTACTCCGGGCAGTTCTATTCCGGGCAGTTCTATTCCGGACAGTTCTATTCCGGACAGTTCTACTCCGGGCAGTTCTACTCCGGGCAGTTCTATTCCGGGCAGTTCTATAGCCGACACATAGCTGCTAGATAGCTGCCAAATAGCTGCCAAATAGCCGCCAAATAGCCGCCATTCAGCCGCCAAATAGCTGCCAAATAGCTGCCAAATAGCTGCCAAATAGCCGCCAAATAGCTGCCAAATAGCTGCCAAATAGCTGCCAAATAACTGCCAAATAGCTGCCAAATAGCTGCCAAATAGCTGTCAAATAGCTGCCAAATAGCTGCCAAATAGCCGCCCAATAGCTGTCTGGTAGCTGTCTGGTAGCTGCCCTCTTGGAGAACGCGACCGGCTATACATAGTTTCTTGTACCGACAAATCACGGGTCCGCGTTCGCTATCATTTGAATTTCTTTAATTTGAAAAAACCATAGCGACGCTCCGAAATTACGAATCGCGTGTTGTTTAGCGATATGTTTCGTCGATTAATTTAATCGCGATTAATCGACTAATTTCCGATTAAATTAATCGACGATTAATCGACTAAAATTTTTTTAATCGACTAATTAATCGACTAATACCGGTGAAAATTAATCGACTAATTCACCGATTATTAATCGAAAAAACCATTAATCGGTGAATTTTTGATCGGTGAAGCACACTGCAAGCCAGTAATCACCAAGTTTCAGACTTTTTCGAAAAGTGGATCTAAAGGGTTTAATGCAAAGCGATTCCACAATGCCGACTGATGTCATCGACCACAACGGAGCCTTGCTAACTAATTTGTTGTTTTTTGTTTTGATTTAATAAATTTGTTGAAAAATTTTTGCATTTTTTGTCTAATTTTACTTATTCATTTCATGCAGAAAACTGCATTTTGTCGAACTGCAAAATGCGTTTTTTTTTGTCAAGAAAAACACGAAAAAACGCAAAAGAGTATGGTGGGTTTATTCGTTTCACGCAGAAAATGAGAAAAAGTGAATTTTACAGTTTGACAAAATGCGTTTTTCTGCTGCAGAAAATGTCGTTTTCCGCAATTAATGAATAAGGAAACTTTGACAAAAAATGCAAAGTGCACTAAATGAATACCCCAAAAGTCGATCTAATAAAAAGACAGACCCTGACGAAACCATGGAAATTTTTGAGCAAAACCGAGGTCAAGAGAGTTGAATATAAATCCGAAAAAAAGTGCTGCAAAATGGCAAAGTGGATTTCACAGCTTTGCCCGACTTTTTCTTCGGTATTGACTTTCCCGGTTTTGTCAGGGTCTTGAGAAACATCCATAGGGCTTTAAAAATCACTAGACAATTCGAGCTACTAAAACAGTCTACGAATAGTTAAAATGAGGTTAAACTATCTACTAGCACTATAACAACAATTTAAAGACAGGTATCCCGAAAAAGTTGATAAAATGGCGTATAATGTTGTCTGAATTGTACGAATCAGGTCTACAGACTGATAGCAGACTGTAGAAAGCATGTTTCGTGTTTTGACGGTATTCAAAATTGCGGAAAAAAACTTGGAAACGTACCATGCTCACAGACTTTTTTTTAAACTAGAAAACTAGCAAAATATGAGGTGATGGAATGAAGTAATGTGCCTTTGAAGATTGACAAAACAGACAACAGTCTACGCCATTTTAAAACTCTTTTCGGGATAACTGCGTGTAGACTGTATTAGAATACCATTAGTCAGGTTAACCTCACTTTAACAGTTCACAGACTGTTCTATTAACCCCAACTCGCAACAGACTGCATAGTGTTTTTACCGAGTTTTTTGAAAGACCCCCTGAGGCCGGTCCATGAAACAGGAAAACGACAGGAAACCCGTTTCCGGGAAACGAAATTTGGAAATTGATGAATTTTGTTTTATGGTGGTGAGAAAAGCTGAAAAACAGATAAATCCAATTTTCGGAAAATGCAGTTTTTCTGTTTCTCTGCGTCTCTTACCACCAGCCAAAATTCATCAAATTCCGAATTTCGTTTTCCGGAAAACGGTTTTCTTTCTAGTTAAGAAAAACCCTGTGGGTATGATTGGTTTTTTAAGTTTTTCCGCAATTCTGAAAATGCTTAAAGACACTTTTTTCCCACGCACAAAATAGAAGTTGATAAACAGTGGTTTTACGCGGTAAATCAATTTTTATTGCAGCTGCATGTGGAAACTGGATCGAAATCGCCTACGGAACGGCAAACGGAGTTGTTAATTTGATTCTTCAACACCCAGAAACGGCAGGCCACCAGCCAGTTCTATTCCAGAGTTACAATATTCATAACTCTCCGGTTGTTCGTGTTTCTCTTAACACTACTCATCTGATTAGTGGTAAATATTTAAATTTCAATTTTTCTGATCAATCTTCTTATTTTTTTCTTCCAGTTTGCTCCGAATACAACCACGTCCGTTCGTGGAACGTTACTCGGTTCCGCGGCATGATCAACACTCAGCCTGGAACCGTTCCTCTTGCCTCGTTCAAAGTGCTTACTCTTGATTCAACAGAAGAGACCACAGATAAACATTACAATCATCCGGGGCCGTACGGGGATCAGGACTCGGAACAGGTTCTCGTTCAAAGGTTGATCCCCAACGCGCAAAAGTTGTTTGTTCGACTGGCGTCAACTGGCGAACGAATATGCACGGTGGATTCAGTGGAAGACTCTCCAATCACTGCGTTTTGTGTTCACGAATTGGATGGTCAAAAGTTGGGAAGTCGGCTCCGGAAGTATTTGTTCTGTGGAAATGCGAATGGAAGTGTTCAAGTGTGGGATCTGACTTCAGCTCTTGACCAGTTTCATCTCAAAAACGGATCAACTCCACAACAACAAGTGAATCCACCGGCAGCGGCTAACCAGGCGGATCTTATCAAGGCACAATTTGGCGGCGGGCCGTCAGTCTCAGTCTCTTCACGAACTTTAATTCCTTTGTCTAATGTGAGAAGAAGGCATTTTCATTATTTAAAACATTGATTTTTCAGTATTCCGGAGGTCCATCACCCCAAGAGCTGCTCGACGTGATCGATGACAATGACATTTGCTGCTCGACACCTTCCCTATCACGATGTGAATCCACCATTCTTAAATAGTCTAGCCTAGTCTTGTGTTTGTGTGTCATAATCTCTCTCAAATATCCACAAATTCGCCATAGAGCGTATTTTGCTGTTTAAAGTACCAATATATGTATGTATATGTGTATGTAACCTTACCCTTTCTTCCTTTCTAAAGGCATTCAAGAAAGTTTTATTCCAAAAAATTTATTTTTTTTTGCCGACTGTAGCCAAATGGCTGCAAGGTAAAATTCCATTGGTTTTCACTGGCCCTAATGTGAAAATCAATTTGGAAGTCTACCAAAATTCAATGTTGATAAATGTTTTACTTCCGTGGGTTTCTAACCACTTTGGTCAGAGACCTTTCATCCTTCAACAAGACTAGACACCGTCACACGGGTCCAAATCAAATCCACCAAAACTGTCTTGGATGCTCAATTTCCTGGATATGTAGTCAGCTGTGTGATTTTCTGTGTGGATACTTGGAGGATAAGGTCATGGCTCGTTCTCATCCAAATGTGGAGTCGTGCGGCTCACGGTCGATTCTGTTCCGAAGCGTCTGAAGGGTGCATCAAAGCGGAAGGATCGAACTGTGCGAACTGAACTGTCGTTTGAGTCCGTCCCAGTTGATGAAAAATAAAATTTAATTGTGTTTTTGAAGTTCTCATTTTAGAAATGTTTGTTTAAACAAAAGTCTACTTACTTATCGGCCACCCTGTAAATGTGTTTGTATTCAATTTTTTGTTTCCACTAAATAATGGAGTATGAATATTTGTTGGCTTGGAATGATGACAAAACTGAAGCTAAACGAAGTGCGATGACGGATAAATATGTGATCATAAATTTAAAAAAAAAGCAGACAATAGTTAGTCCAGTTATTTATTGCAATTTTTAGATGCCAAAGTTTTTTTCATTTTGCACAAATTTGTGTAGGAAAACATGTTAGACCCCCTGGAGGAAGGAGCCAACCCTAATTCTTTGTAAATAAGCAGAGACTATTGTGTTTTCAATCGATTTGAATCCTCAAAACATGAAACCCCGCCCACTTTTTTCCACGCCAACACAATAAATTCACAAAACACGGTGTGTTGAAGCGTACAATTTTTCAAAAATAATAAAAAGTACGCGAATTGCCGTCACACGCGCTTTCAAATTATAGCGTTACATGTTTCTGTGCATGCGGCGAAACTTACGACAATTCAATTTCATTGAAAACGCATGAAACAATTCTGTTAATTCAACGAAAAGTGCTTCTGATCGACTCATTAATTTTTTCTTATGCGGAAGAGTATAAAAAAAGGTAGAAAATCACGTCAGTTTATTGATTAATGCGATATTTCAAAAACAGTGACCGTAACCATAAAACTTTTTTTTCAATGAGTAGTGCGAGGGGGCGCGTTTGCAGCGGTTCACCGTTCAACACACCGTGCAAAAAAGCTTTTATTCCCCCTCATAAAAACAAAAAAAAACAAACCATATGCTTTTCGTTTCTGGCCGGTCATTCAGCGCATGTTCGTCTCGACCCTTGTTATCGCATCTCAACGTGCAGTCATGTCCGAGTGGTTAAGGAGATTGACTAGAAATCAATTGGGCTCTGCCCGCGTAGGTTCGAATCCTGCTGACTGCGGATTTCTTTTTTCTTTATTTTTCAAATGAAGATGTCGTGCTGGGCGAGAGATGCAGAAAAATATTTTTGTTGGAAAATGGGATTCCTGTCGTTTTCCAGTTTCATGGATCCGGGCTCTGGTAAAACATAGAAAAACGTGACTGCACGTTGAGATGCGACAACAAGGGTCTAGACGAAAATGCCCTGAATGAACATCAGAGATACGAAGAAAATATAATAATGATCGAGTTGAGTTACATCATGAAAAAATGAGTCATGAGTCCTCTCCCTTTTTTGTCTGTGTCTCTTCAAATCGCTCTGTGTTTGCTTGATCGTGCACAAATAAGTGGGCGGAGTTTCGCGTTCTCATGTCACAACTCGATTGAAAACAGAATAGCTCTAGCAAACCAAAAGTCGTCAAAACCAACGAAATAAATTTTTATCAGTTTCACAAAGAATTGGTTGGGAAAAGAAAGGATTGGTGGGTGTGTGTGTAGATTTTCAGAAAGTAGGATTTTTGGCAGTATTCGCGCGGAAGAAGAAGAAGAGGAAAAACTGATACAAAAGATAAAGCTCTAAACGATAACTATTTGTACATACAAACAGATAATGCTAAAATCTCAGAGCTCTCGATTCGAACGGTGCTCAATTTTCGAATAAAACATCTATAAAATAGGAAGAGGGATTTCGGGATGGGATAGAGTTCACCGTGAGAAGAAAATGTTTTCATAACTGACTCTGAATAGCGTAAAAGGGTGCAAAAGACTATCGGTATTGAAAGGTGGAAGAGATCAAAAACGATACGGTATCGGGCGAGATTATCCGTGAACGTGCATTTCGCCGCGGCGCGACAATTTGTGCCACTCGGAGAAGCCGACGGCGCCTGGATAGTAGTACACTTCCATCACCCACTTGCGGTATGAATCACGAGAAATTATCTGGAAAGTTAAATGACATAAATGAGAAAGAGGATTTGTTAAAAATGTGAAACTCACTTTTCTCGGCGACTTGGCGTATCGATCTCCAGGAAATTCCACGAAAAGCGTCCAAAAGCCCTTCCTCCTCACCTGAAGATTTTTATTTTTTTATTTTCTATCACGAGTTGCGCTCTAATGTACATTCATGGTTCTTTAATTTTTTTTCAAGCCGTAAAAAAATTTTTTTGCCAAAAAAAAATATATTCAGAACTTTTTCTCGAAAATTACTTCTTTGAATTTTCTTAAACTTTGCCATAATGTTCTCCGAAAAATTCTATATGTTTTGATATTAAAACCATACCCTGTTCATGACTTCATTTTCGAGAAAAATGAAAAAAATATAGAAAAAAAGTGAAAAATTAAAAAAAAAAAATTTTTTTCTCGAAAAATAGTTCTTAGAATTTCCTGAAACTTTGCCATAATGTTCTCCAGAAAATTCTCTACTTTTTGGTTACAAGATTATACCCTGTTCATGACTTATATTTCGAAAAAAACGAAAAAAAAGTGAAATTTTCCGAAAAAAAATTGTTTTCTCGAAAACTGGTTCTTAGAATTTTCTGAAATTTTGCCATGATGTTTTCCAGACAGTTATTAATTTTTTGAATATAAGATTGTAGCCTGTTCATGACTTAATTTTTGAGAAAAATAACAAAATATTGAAAAAAATTCAGAAAAAATATTTTTTTTTCGAAAAATTGTTCTTAGAATTTTCTGAAATTTTGCCACAACATTTTGCTAAAAGTTTTCTATTTTTTTTATATTAAAACTATACCATGTTCATGACTTAATTTTCAAGAAAAGTTAAAAATATTGAAAAAAGTTAAACTTCCAGAAAAAAAAAGTTTTTCTCGAAAAATAGTTCTTAGAATTTTCTGAAAATTTGCCATAATGTTTTTCAAAAAATTCTCTAATTTTTGATATCACAATTATACCCTGTTTATGAATTAATTTATGAGAAAAATTTCAAAATATTGAAAAAAACAAATTTTTTTAAATTTTATTTTCTCAAAAACTGGTTCTTAGAATTTTCTCAAACTTTGTCACAACATTCTACAGAAATTCGCTATTTTTTGTTATAACAATTATACCCTGTTCATGGCTTCATTTTCGAGAAAAATTGCAAAATATTGTAAAAAGTAATATTTTCAGAAAAAAAATTACATTTTCTCAAAAATGAACTCTTAGAATTGTTTTTGAAATTTTACCATAATGTTTTTCAGACAGTTTTCTATTTTTTAAATATAAGATTGTAGCCTGTTCATGACTTGATTTTTGAGAAAAATAATAAAATATTGAAAAAAGTAAAAAAATTCGAAAAAAAAAATTTTTTTCTCGAAAACTGTTTCTTAGAATTTTCTGAAATTCTGCCATAATGTTCTCCAAAAAATTCTCTATTTTTTGTAACAAAAATTATTTCCTGTTCATGACTTCATTTTTGAGAAAAATTGCTAAATATTGAAAAAAAAGTGAAATTTTCCAAAAAAAAAAAAATTTTTTTTCGAAAATGAACTCTTAGAATTTTTTGAAACTTTCCCATATTGTTCTCCTAAAAATTTTATATTTTTTGGTTATAAGATTATACCCTGTTCATGACTTAATTTCCGAGAAAAATGAAAGAATTTGAAAAAAGTAAATTTTACCAAAAAAAAAAAGTTTTTTCTCGAAAACTGTTTCTTAGAATTTTCTAAAACATTGTCATAATGTTCTCTAGAAAATTCTCTATTTTTTGGTATCAAAATTATACCCTGTTCATGACTTCATTTTCGAGAAAAATGAAGAAATATTGAAAAACTCGGACAAAAATTGTTTTTTCTCGTGTATCTTGTTTACCGTACTATCTCTTTTTGTCTGACTATTTAACTTCTCCAGAAAAGCAACAACGAGACACGCGCCGGATCGCGTCATCGGTGGAGCGAAAGAACGAGCAATCGCGATTAATGACCCAGATGCATACTTCTGTTTTTTTGGGGCGAATCTCGATTACAGAGATACGATACAAAACCGATAAAAATCACAGTTTTGTGCTTGTTATGCCTATAATTAAGCCTATAGCGCTACGCCAATCCAATCTAGAAGGCGCCAAAAAAAAACTAGTCATCATTCAAAAAACTCTACAAGTTTACGCACCTAGAATAGACTAGTGTAAAAACCCTT
Organism: Caenorhabditis japonica; assembly: GCA_963572235.1. NCBI lineage: Eukaryota > Metazoa > Nematoda > Chromadorea > Rhabditida > Rhabditidae > Caenorhabditis > Caenorhabditis japonica. The sequence goes on from OY754346.1 coordinate 22,242,368, forward strand.
ATTACCTCAAAAGTGTGTTCAAACGTATTTCCGGCCGACACATTGAAGTCGGCAGTGTTGTCGACGCCAACAAGCCGGAAGAACGTGGCGTCGGACACGTTGTGATTGCGCACGAACAACGTCAAGTCGTACTTTCGACCCTTGTAGTGTTTTCTCGAGATGACAAGATTGGCAAACAACACGAAGATTAGCAGTTGTAACCTCATGTTATTCTGGAAGAACAATGTTTATTTATAGGGTACTGGTTCCCGCCAAAGCGCGACGCGCTGCGGTTGCGTCGCGTCATCTGCATCTCGTCGATTACACGCTTTTTGATTCAAAAAATCGCTGGGGCCACAGACGAAACGAGATGAGCTTGTAGCTCAGAGCTCATTGCAAATGGTGAAATGAATGAATGTTTGGCGCGGAAATGAAGTTGCATTATTTCGACACGGAAAAAAAAACGGAAATTAGATGCTTGGCCCCGCCCCAACTCACCTGGCTGCCCGCTCATGCCTTTTTCTTCCTTTCAGCACTAAATTGTTCTAGTCTTCTTCTTTTTCGATTACTATTTTGTTTTCGTTCGTCACCACGCCACCACCACACAGGAAGTTAATCTGAAACAGAAACAAAACAATTCAAGAATAATTGGAAAAGAGAGAAAAATGAAAAAGCACAAAGCAAGAAATTTTGGTATCGTCCTTCTCAATCTCTTAATAAATAAAAGAAACCGTCGTCCCGCGAAACAGTGTGTGAGACGAAGAGACGCAGAGAAGAGGATAAGGAAGGCTGAGTTTGATTTGAACTGACTATGTGGAGGACGAGGAGAATTATTGGGGTGGGAAGATTGGAAACAGAGATAGTGGGTGGGAGTTGAAATTTGATGGGTTGATTCTAGGTTTTTGATTAGTCAGCACTAATTCGCAGTTTAATTTCTTGATTTTTAGCGGCGGAACGCAAAACAATTAAGAAAAGTTCAAAAATTACAAAATTTTTTTGGCAAAAAATTTTTTTTTCAACATTTTTCCGATCAAAGAAATTCCAATATTTTTTTCCCTAATTTGTAGATAACTTTTTCGGTAATTTTGTTGACAAGTTTACCAAGAAAATTCATCGAAAAACCTTCAAAAATACACTGAAAACCAAAGAATTGGCGATAGAGCGCGATTGCATCGTATGTGAATTTTTACGCGTTTTTGCTCGTTTTTCATCGTTTTTCATCATTTTTTGATATTTTTGAAGTTCTTTTTGCCTTGTTGTGGCAATTTTAGACATAAATTTTGAAAATTATAATTCTTGATGAAAAAAAAATCGATAATTTCGCTAAATTTCGAAAAAAAAATCGATATTATTATCCGAAAATTAGCAAAAAAAAATTTTAGTTTTTAGAAAATTTTTTTCATTTTTTTTTTTGCAAAATTCTCCACTTTTTCCGATGATTTCCCGAGAATTGCTAGGTTTGCTTGTTGGATACCTCCTCGCGGTGCAAACTGGGCAATGCTGTGCTCCTACGACAGGGGAAATTGGACACCACTGTTAGGCACAGTAGCCAAAATCCACTCTTTGCCACGGTAGTGTCCGATACTCGTGAAGAAGGGGCTTCACGCCGGCCTAGTAAGCCTGCTGAAGTACAAACCTAAACTTACTAAAAAGCTGAATCAAAAGAATGTAAAGGACCCGTCCAGGAATTCACCAGCTCGGCCACGGTGCTCGCCGAGTTGTCTTGGTCGGAAGAAAATGTTTGGAAGGAGCACCAAGGATACGGAAATTACTGAAGCGTCATACGGCCCCAAGAACAGAAGGAAAGGCAACGACTTCCACATCGGCTCTCTCAACGTCAGATCGATATCCGATCAATCCAAGGCCGAGGCATTCGACTTGCTAGCTGTCAATAGCGGCTGCAAGGTGATTGCCCTACAAGAGACGAAGAGAAAAGAAGGGGAATGGGTCTTGTCCAGTGGAGCCGAACTGATCTGCACAAGACGCGAAGCTCGCGAAGGAGGACTGGCTTTTTGGATTCACAAAGACTGGCTCGATAGTCTGGTGGAAACGAAGAGAGAGTCGGACCGTATTAGTACGGCGTCGTTCGATTTTCATGGATCTCATCTCCACGTCATCAACGTCTATGCACCCACCTCGGCCGCTAATGAGACCCAGTCGGATAAGTTCTACAAGGATCTGAAGAAAGTATACACACGGCTATCGAAGTGGGACTCGTCGATCATCATCTGCGGAGACTTCAACGCCGTCGTGGGATGCTCTTCAGACGATCTTCCATTTGTGGGTGGACACGGAACTGGTCAAAGAAGTGATAATGGTGATCGGCTGGTGAACTTCGCGTTCTCCAGCAGAGTTTCAATACTTAACACGATCTACCCCAAACGACCCAACCGGAAGTGGACATGGATCAGTCCGAACGGCAAAACGAAGAACGAAATCGACTTCATTCTCACGAACAGGCGAGAAATTGCAGTAGACTGCGAAGTATACTGTGATTATCTCAACTGCAGTGACCACCGTCTTTTGCGCGCGAGATTCCGCTCAACCGCGAAGAAGGAAAAGTCGAGGAAGTTCGCAAAGGCCAAGCGGGCTGGAGGCGAAAGATCATGGGACCCCGTCAGATTCAAGAACACCATCACCGAAATGCTCACGGAAAATCCACCAACATGCTATGAAGAACTCACGGAGTCGATAAGGAGCGCTGCCAGCACAGCTACGCATGCAACTCATCAACTCAGCAGGATTTCCGAAGCAACGAAGAAAATGATGATGTCCCGCTTCCAGATGATACACGCCGGACAGACGAAGAACGCGGATCTAGCGAAAATCAACAACGAAGTTCGAAGATCTTTGGAAAATGATTTGGACAAATGGCGAGAAGTTAAAAGTCTCGAAGCCGCGGTGAAAGGAAGAAGCTTGAAGAAAACGAAGCGAGCACTGACACTCAAATCCTCCCCGTTCACGAATTTAGAACGGCCGGATGGATCAACGACATACAATCGTCCCGAGATCAGGAAACTAGTTCTCACTCACTTCTCCAATCTGTACGCAGCGACGACGCGAGAGCCACGATCCAGATACAACCATCCAGATGAGCCGGAAATTCTCCAACATGAGGTCGAACACGCAATAGTCACCTCAAAGACGAACATTTCGCCAGGACCTGATCAGATTACAATGCTACAATTAAAGCTGGGAATTGAGAGCATAGCTCCTCATCTCACAGCCGCACTGAATCAAGTCCTCACGAACGGGAGAACACCGGAAGACTGGAAGACGGTGAAGATTTCTCTCCTTCCCAAGACCACGAAACCGAAGAAAGTGAAAGATTATCGTCCGGTTGCGTTGTCCTCAATCGTCTCAAAACTCTTCACAAAAATCCTTACGAGAAGGATCACCGCCAAAAGCGAGGATTACCTGGAAGAGTCACAAGCAGGATTCAGACGTGGAAGAGGATGCGCAGACAACATTCAAGTCGTCGCGCAGATGTGGGAAAAGTGCACCGAATTCAAGATTCCGCTCGTAGCGGTCTTCCTGGATTTCACTTGTGCCTTCGACAACGTTAATTGGACGAAGATATCCCAAGTCCTGAACAATCTTCAAATCGGAAGAAACGTGATTCGGGCCTTAAACAACTCAAACTCTTCGGCGATTGGAGAGCTGAACGTTCTGAACAAGAAGATGAGGTTCAAGATCAAAAGAGGAGTACGTCAAGGTGATTCGTCGTCTCCACTACTCTTCGCGCTGGCTCTTCAGGCGATCTTGGATGAGCTAGACCCAGCACCTTGTGAGGATGATAAGACCGGAATTGACATCAATGGAGAATCAATTCACCGTTTGGAATTCGCAGACGACGTTGTTTTATTCGCGAGCTCTGTGAAAGAGGCAGAAGATAGAGCAAATCGGATTGCAATGGGATGTCCCAAGTACGGCCTCAATATAAACCCGTCCAAGACGCAAATATTGATGAATAAGTACGTCACAAGATCAGATATCGATATTCTGAACACGAGGATTGAAATCTCCCAAAAGGTCAAATACCTCGGAAGAACGTTTGCGGACGACGGATCTCTCACTGAAGAAGTCGCTAGAAGGATTCGCGCGGGATGGGCTGCTTTCAACGCCATTCGGCGGGAGCTCTTGCAGTCTCCTCAGAAGATAAGAATAAGACTTCTCACAACCACTGTCATCCCAGCGATGACTTATGGATGCGAGACATGGACTTCCAAGGAGGCAGACACGAAGAGACTACAGAGAGCGGTTAGCAACATGTTCGAAATTGCCGGATGTGACCCACCAGACATGGAAAAGCAAGTCTTACGAAGAAAACTGAAGTGGGCAGGACACGTATCACGCATGAAATACGACAGATGGGCGAAGATAGTATCAGAATGGGATCCTAGGGGATCAGCACGACCACGCGGTCGTCCTCCGAAAAGATGGGCCGACGACATCAAGGATTCGATCAAAATCTTCATCCACAATGAGGCCCTCAGGGGCAACCTCGGGCACGGCCGCCGAAGAATTGGCATACTCGAGGCAAGACGAGCATGGTCCACTGTCGGAAGGGATCGTGTAACTTGGCGCAGCTTGGTTCGCAGTATCCAGGATGGAAACTGAGGTCGAACCTCACAAGTATCACAAGTAAGTAAGAGCGCGATTTCACCCTATCGATGATTTTTGACGAAACTTTCGATTTTCCACGCGTTTTTTGTCGTTTCTGGAATTTTTTTTTATATTTTGATAGGTATGTGGCTAAGAAAACATTTAAAAAATGCGGATAAATCGGTTAAAATTTTTTTTTTTTTGAAAAACATTTTTTCAACTTTTTTCACAAAAAAAGTTAAAATTTTCAAACCACTTTTCACGAAACGACGGCATTGAAAAATGTGCAAAAACAGCAAATAATTTGCTCGAAAAACCGAACAAAAAACCCCCTCAAAACCCAGAAATTCAAAAAAGTGTGCAAACACCGAATGTGACGCGCAAAACCAAAAAAAAAATTTTTTTTTGGATGGAAAAAGGTCAAATTTGTGGGAGGAATGCGTGATATTTGCTCGAAAAACCAAAAAAAAAAAACATTTCGAACCCAGAAATTCAAAAAAGTGTGCAAACACCGAATATGACGCGCAAAGCCAAAAAAAAAATTATTTTTTGGGTGGAAAAAATCAAATTTGTTGGAGAATTTGGTGAAATTCGCTCAAAAACCAAAAAAAATCTCAAAAAATTTTTAAATTCCAAAAAGTGTGCAAACACCGAATCTGACGCGCAAAAAGCTATATTTACAAGTAAAAAAGTGCAGTTTTCACGCTTTTTCTTCTACAATTTTCTTTGTCTTGTCACAAGAGGACGCCTACACGAAAAGAGGTGGCAGATGGTAGATTTGTCATGTCGGTGGGAAAAAATTTGAATAAATAATTTTATGGTATTTAAAACCTGAAGACAGGGCAATGAAATGGGAGAAAACGAAAACGCGCCTAAATTAGCGGGGTCTAAACAACAAAACAACTGGAAATGAAGGAGAAAAACGAAAAGGGAAAAGAGAAAAGGAAAAAACACTAACCAAATTATTTACAACAAGACACCAAAAAAAAGGGCGGAAACTTTTTTTTATTTTTTTTTTACAATTTTTTTTCTGTCGAGACCATTTGGTTTTCGGACACCGAATCTATTTAGTGAAAGTCGCGTATAATTAAGCGCAATACAGAAATATGGGGTTTGGCGCGCAGTAGATCTATCCATAAAAAAGGTACTAACTGCCTGACTGACTGACTGGATGCCAACCAACCAACCAACCCACCAAACTGGTCGTCTCTTGAATCTTGACACACGAATGTAAAACACGTACGTGTTCGTTCTAGTGTTCTCTCTATCTCTCACGGAGCTCGCGCAACAAAAAAAAGAAACACAACAAAAAAAAAAGAAAGAGTCGACAAATTGCTCGCGCTCGTTTGCTTGTGGCTGGCTGGCATTCAAGTGTGATCCGCTTATCATGTTTGTCGTGTTTTACGAGAAGAGCAAAAATGTGCATTATGCACAATGCAAATTACCGCGCGGCATGGGAGGCGGCGGGCGGGCGGACACACAAAAAGAAACAAAAAGATTGCATGGAATTTTTAGCGTTGAAAATGGCTATTAATTGATGATCAGTGCGAGTTTGACGCGTAAATGGCTATTAGCCACTACTAGCACTTGTTCGGCATCAAATCGGCGTTTAGCGTGTGTTTGGCGGGAATATGGCGGAATATGACTAATAGCTGGTACCTGATTGGCAATTGACGCAACTTCGGCGCAAGTTTGGCTCGGATATGGCGGACATATGGCTTTTAGCCGTGAAGAATAGCTATTAGCCATTACCAGAGCGAAACTGGCACATCATCAGTAATTGACGCGGGTTTGGCGCGGATATGGCTGATATGTGGCTATTAGTCATTACCTGCTCGTATTTGTCACCTGATCAGCAATCGACGCGGCTTTGGCAAGGATCTGGCGGGAGCATGGCTATTAGCCGTGAAAAATGATTACTAGCCGTTGAAAATGGCTATTAGCCACCACCGGCGCGTCGTTGGCATCTAAACGGCGAACGCCGCGAGTTAAGCGCGGATATGGTGGATATGGGCTACTAAATGGCTAATAGCCGTAGAAAATGCGCGATTTTCACGTGGATATGGCTATTACTCATTACCGGCTCGTAATGGGCACCTAATCGGCGATTGGTGCTGGTTTGGTGGTGATACGGCGTATACTTGGCTATTAGCCGTCGAAAATGGTTATTAACGCGAGTTTTGCGTGGATATGGCTATTTGCCATTAAAAATAACTAATAGCCATTACCGGCGCGTGTTTAGCACTTAATTGGCAGAAATATGGCTATTAGCCGTTGAAAATCGCTATAAGTCATTACCGGCGCGAGATTGGCTTGGATATGGCGGATATATGGCTTTTAACCGTGAAAAATGGCTATTAGCCATTACCAGCGCAAAACTGGCACATAATCTAAAATTGGCACAATTTCGGAGAGTATCTGGCGGATAAATGGCTAATAGCCATTTCCGACGCATATTTGGCATTTAATCGGCGTTTTGCCTGTGTTTGGCAGGAATATGGCTATTAGCCGTTGAAAATGGCTATTAGCCACAGCCGGCGCGAGATTGGCGCGGTTATAGCAGATACTGGCAGCTAGATGGCTATTCGCCGTTGAAAAACTCAGGAAATTTTTGGCTAATAGCCATTGAAAACGGCTAATAGCCACCGATTCGGGACGTGTCCCATTAGTATTTGGCACACGTCCCATATTCGATGGCTATTAGCCGTTTTCCATGGCTATTAGCCGTTTCCGTCGGCCATCATTTTCAAAATTTTTCCATTTCAAGTTTCGGACATCTTGTGGCTGGAAAAAGTCGCAAAAGCACTGAGTAAGCACGAAGACTGTTTCCCCTAATTGTTGCATGTAAACATTTTATAGCTGTGTTTCCAACAGACGAATTTTTCATATGCGGTGGTATTACCCCATAACGGCTAATAGCCCTTTTCGGCGGCTAATAGCCATATTCGGCGGCTAATAGCCATAATGGCTAATAGCCAAATTCGTCGGCTAGTTGCCATTATCGCCCGCTATTAGCCTTTTCGGCGGCTATTAGCCATTTTCAATGGCTATTAGCCACCTAGACGCCGAATCTCGCCATAACGTGCCAAAAATTTCCTGAGAAGGCTATTCGGCAAGCCCTGTGCAAATTTATAGTGGATATTGCGGCGCTTTGGCTATTAGCCAACACTAGAGCGTGTTTAGCACATTATCGACGATCGACGTGATTTTGGCGCCGAGGGTGCATGTTTATGGCTATTAGCCACCCCCCAGCGCGTAATTGGCAACAAATCGGCGATCGGCGCGAATTTGGCGAGGATCTGGCACGTATATGGCTAATAGCAATTTCTGCCGCGTGTTTGGCGGAAATAGGGCTATTAGCCGTGGAAAATGGATACTAGTCGTTGAAATTGGCTATTAGCCCCCACCCCCGGCATAGTTAACACCTAATCGGCGATTGGCGTGAATTCGGCAGCTCTAGGCTGCTATATGGCTATTAGCCGTGGAAAATGGTTATTCGGGGCCAAAATTAGCTATTAGCCATTATCGGCGCTCAATTGATTGGAACCTAACCGTCTGTCCACGCGGGTTTGATGCGGATCAGGCGGGAATGTGGCCATTAGCCATTACCGGCGCATATGTGGCATCTAATCGGCGTTTAGCGTGTATTTAGCGGGAATATGACGGATACATGGCTATTAGCCATTACCAGCGCCAAACTGGCACGTAATGGGATATTGGCGTGGATGCGGTGCTACTAGCCGATCAAAATGGCTATTAGCCGATACCGATGCGTATTCGGCACATAACCAGCAATCGCCCTAACTTTGGATCTGATTTAGCTCATATATGGCTAATAGCCACTCACTTTCGGCGCGAATCTGGCATCTAATCGACGTTTAGCTTTTGTTTCGCGGGAATTCGGCTATTAGCCATAACCGGCTTTTTTAGCGTCTAACCAGCGATAAGGGTGAATTCTGCTTAAGACCTGGCGGTTATAAGGCTATTAGCCGTGGAAAATGGGGGCGAAGTATAACATAGACAATTTCGGAAATCTGTGGACTAGAACACCGTCCTGTGTCATCAAAAATGGGGGGGGGGGGCGGAAATGTCCTGGTCCCCCACCTTTTGGTCCACAAAACAGGCTGATGTATAGCTATTAGCCATTATCGGCGCGGATATGGCTTTTAGCCATTACAGGCATATAGTTGGCAACTAATTGGCGATCGGCACGCAATTAGCGCTAATATGCTAAAAGGCTATTAGCCGTTAAAAATAGCTACAAGTCATTACTGGTGCGAGTTTAGCCAGGATATGGCTATTAGCGGTTGAAAACGGCGGCTATGAACCATCACCAGCGCGAGTTTGACGCACAAACGGATATTAGTCATCGAAAAACTATTTTTGACCAACCGACCAACCAAAAAAATGCGGAATGTCTCGCGTCTCGAAAAACCAAAACCGAAACCAAAAAGAAACGACTGGTTACACCCAATCAGGCAGAGAACGAACGCGTGATTGGATTGGCCCCCGAAAGAGATGAGAAAAGAAAAGAAAAAAGAAATAAAAAAAGGAGGAGAAGAAGAAGAAGAATGGAGTCGAAAAATTACGGAACTAACGAACGGACGGACCACTTTGGAAAGAAAAAGAAAAAAAAGAAGAAGAAGAGCAAAAACAGATGTGAAGGAAAATGTGAAGAGAAATGGCGCCCGACGAACACAACGACATGACTGACATCCAATATTCATTCGGATGGAATGTGCCCTGACATCATGTTCTGAGCAAACAGAGGGCATTCTTGGAAAGGTTTTTTGGTTGGTTTGCGCGTCAGTTTCGACGTTTGCACACAGGGCGCCATTTCTCGCGTCTCTGTGTCTCGCCTCGCAGTGGAGCAGGCCGTTTTCTTGCGCGCAACGCCAAAAAAGTGGGCGGGGTTTCATTTTTAGATATGCCTTATTGTTTTTTCAATCGACTTGCGACATGAGAACGCGTGACTCCGCCCATTTTTTTTCGCGAGACCACGCACACACAGTTCGATTCGAAGAGAAGCAGACTAAAAAATGTCTTTTTTCTCTCGTTCTCATGCTGCAACTCAATTGAAAACACAAAAAAAAACTTGACAAAAATCAGAGAAATGAAAACTGCCGGGTTGTCCACGGGGAGTACACGAGGTCGAAGCGTTCTCTATATAGTAAGCAAATAGGCCTACAGCAGAAAAATCTGCACCTTTCAAGCAGAGAAATGTGTATATATATATAATTATCTTCAAGACAACCGGACAGGTGTTGAAAAAGTTTGAAACGACGATCGAAACCCGATATTATTGGGCGCATAAACTCAACACTCGAGATACAAGAATTCTACGCACATAACCTAAACAATTTTCTAATCCCCTCTGGCTGTTCGAAAGCAGAAACAGAACGTACGGAATATTGATCTGTAGACGAACAAAAAGGGAAAAAAAACCAAGAAAAAAAGGATATGACGACGCCTGGGGTAAAACAATCTATATGTGAAGAAGAAGAAATATGAGAAGAGAATCTGGCTGCTACTCCGGAGATACTGTATCAAGCCGTTCTTCCTCATGAAAACGCTTTTCAAGTCAAGTCTGCATTCACCGTTGTGTCTGCGTCTCTTCAAATATCACTGTGTTCGCGTGGTCGGGTCGCGCACAAAAAAAAGTGGGCGGAGTCTCGCGTTTTCATGTCGCAAGTCGATTGAAAACAAAATACACATATTTACATTGCTTAAACGCTTACAATTAGACGCCATTTAATGAGCCGTAACTCGGCATTTTCAAAAATTATAGGTCGCTAGGGAAATGGAAATGGAGACGATGCGCGCGCGCGCGCGCAAAATTCGCCAAACACATCACAACAATAACAACAAACCCAAAAGCGGGCAGAGAGCCGAAAAAGTAAAACAAGACAAAAAACGTCTTCTTTCGTTTTTTTTTTTTGGTTTGATTGATGTGTTTTCATCAACTTTGATTTTCTCGTTTTTTTTGTTGCCTTTTTTTTGGCTTTTGGTTGCCCAATGGGTGTGGAAAATGTAAACAAAAGAGGGGAAACGAAACGCGGGCGGAAATTAATGAAACCATGCGGATTTTTTTTCAATTATTTCGTGGCCTAGGACGGGGTTCTAGGTCATGGATCTCCGAAAATAGGAGTTTTATACTTCTCCGACATTTTCCACGGCTAATAGCCAATAAACCGCCACATTCGCGCCGATTAGGTGCTAACTATGCGCCGGGAATGGCTAATAGCCATATTGCAGCCTACATCCGCCGGACCCAAGCCAGAATCGCGCCAGTCGCCGACTAGGTCCCAACTTAGCGCCAGTAATGGCTAATAGCCATTTTCCATGGCTAATAGCGATATCCACGCGAAACTCGCACCAATCGCTGAATAGATGCCAAATACGCCTCGTTAATGGCTAATAGCCATTTTAAGTGGCTAGTAGCCACGTGGTTGCCTATATCAACGCCGACTGAGGGATAGGTGCCCGCTACGCGCCGGACATGGCTAATAGCCATATAGCTGCCTATTTCCGCCTAATCCAAGCCAAACTTACGCCGATCGCTGATTAAGAGCCAGCTGTGAGCGGATAATGGCTAAATGCCAAATAGCAGCCAATATCCGCCAAACCCGTGCCAATCGCCTATCAGGTGCCAAATACGTGCTAGTTATAGCTAATGCCATTTTCCATGGCAAATAGCCACATTACAGCCTATATCCACCAAGACCGCGCCAAACCAGACCAAGTTCGCGCCAATCGCCAACTACGCGCCATACTCGAGCTGAATGCCGACCAGGTGCCGACTATGAGCCGATAATGGCTAATAGCCATATGTCCGCCATATCCGCGCCGAATTCGCACCGATCTCTGATTATATGCCAGTTTCGCCCCTGTAATGGCTAATAGCCATTTTCCATGGCAAATAGCCATATCCAAGCGAAACTTGCATTAATAACTATTTTCAATGGCTAAAAGCCGGATACCCGCCATATCTGCGCCAATCGCTGAATAGATTCCAAACACACGCCGGTAATGCTACGCGCCGTACTTGGCTAATAGCCAAATATCAGACATAACCGCGCCGAATGCCGATCAGTTGCCAACTATGAGCCGATAACGGCTAATAGCCATATATCAGCCATATCCAAGCCAAACTTGCGCCGATCGCCGAAAAGGCGCCAAACACGCGCTACAACTGGCTATGAGCCACTATCAACGGCTAATAGCCATGTAGCTGCCTATGTTCGCCGATTAGGGGCCAAAAGCGCACCAGTATTGGCTAATAACTGTTTCCCACGGCTAATAGCCATATACCTTCCATAACGTCCAAACCCGCGCCAAACTCACGCCAAATAGATGCCGACTATGCGCCAAATGTGGCTAATTGCCAAAAAAACGGCGCCGATCACCAATTAGGTGCCAACTATGCGCCAGTAATGACTATCTGACTATCTGTTTTCCATGGCTAATAGCCATAAGCTGCCTACACCAGCCATGAGCTGCCTATACCAGCTCACTCCGATCGCCAATTAGGTGCCACCTATGCGCCAGTAATGGCTAAAAGCTATAAAAAGTTGGAAAAATAAAAGTCCAAACAGACAAAAACAGGATCTCGACCAAAATTCAAAACAAAAACAAAAAAAGAACTGAAACGAAGCGAACGAACGACAAAGAAGACAACAAACGAAGAAGAAAAGGAAATAAATCTTGTCTCAAAAAATTGAGATGGCAGAATATGACGGCGGTTTCATCTCCCTTCTTCTCGCCTTTCTCCTCTCGCTACCAACAAACAATGGCGCAATAGGGCGTGGTGTGTGTGTGTGTGTTGCTGATATCGTAACCTTGTAAACAACGACAACGGAGAAGGAGACGCGTGCCCCTCCACCGCCTCTAGTCGTTTTTTTTTCTCGTCTATTTGTCCCTTTGGTTTCGAACTAAACCGAGAAGGATGAACATTGTCTGACTGATTGATGACAGGATAGAACTGACTGACTATGATTCATAGTCAGTTAGTCTATGAGACGGTGAGAGAAAAAAGGGCGGAAGGGAAGGAAGGAAGGGCAAGACTGAATAGTGCACTGTTTGGCACCGAGTACAATGGAAAAATGTGTCAAACATTGGTAAGTTTGCACTGCAAGTGCAATTGTCAAAGAAGGAAAGAAACGGTTTCGTACAACGTGTCAAAAACCAGGCAAATACTGCCAGCCTTCAGGCATTGGCGAAATGCTTCAGATATTGGCGTAAGGGCGAACGCGCTCTATCGCGTGTAATATCTCCGTTTTTACAGTGGAGAGAAGAAAATGTCTGCGTCTCTACTAGTGTGCGTTACCGGTAAAGATTTGACGATTTTACCGGTAAATTTTCGAATCACGTTTTACCGATAAATATTCGGCAAAAGAGAAACCATTTCTAAAATTTTTTACCGGTAAATTTGGCAAATTTTGTCGATTCTTTACCGGTAAATTTTACCGATAAAAGTTTCGGCAAAACTTTTTATCGGTAATTTGCCGGTAAATTTACCGGTAAATTGACATTATTTATACATGAAGAAGTGGGACAGGCCACGTTACAATTATAGTCTTGGTATCACGGTCGGTCACGCTTTAATACAGATGCAATTTTTAAAAGATGTAAAAAAGACGGGATTGTGCAAGGCCGAGGTCGCGCCACGTATCGTCTGCGTATCTTTGTTTTTCCCGATCTCTTGTTTTTCTCATACGTGAACTTAACGCCACGTTAAGTTTTGTCAAAAGCCATTTTACCGGTAAAATTTTCGCGAAATTACCGGTAAATTTACCGATAAATTTGTCGAATTTACCGTGAAATTCGGTAAATTACCGATAAATTTACCGGTAAATTTGCCGAAAGATGATTTACCGGTAAAAAATTTTTCGGTAACGCACACTAGTCTCTACAGTGAGGAGCAGCAAAAAAATGTCTGCGTTTCTACAGTGGAGAGCAGAAAATGTCTGCGTTTCCACAGTGTCGTTTTGCCTAATTCAGCTAAACGCGTGCAAAAATGGAGACGCAGAGACGCGAGAAATGACGAGCGACAATTCGCTTTGAAAATTGTTTTAAAATCGTATTCTTGAATAGTGTGCGTTACCGGTAAAGATTTGACGATTTTACCGGCAAAAATTTCGAATCACGTTTTACCGATAAATATTCGGCAAAAGAGAAACCATTTCTAAAATTTTTTACCGGTAAATTTGGCAAATTTTGTCGATTCTTTACCGGTAAATTTTACCGATAAAAGTTTCGGCAAAACTTTTTATCGGTAATTTGCCGGTAAATTTACCGGTAAATTGACATTATTTATACATGAAGAAGTGGGACAGGCCACGTTACAATTATAGTCTTGGTATCACGGTCGGTCACGCTTTAATACAGATGCAATTTTTAAAAGATGTAAAAAAGACGGGATTGTGCAAGGCCGAGGTCGCGCCACGTATCGTCTGCGTATCTTTGTTTTTCCCGATCTCTTGTTTTTCTCATACGTGAACTTAACGCCACGTTAAGTTTTGTCAAAAACCATTTTACCGGTAAAATTTTCGCGAAATTACCGGTAAATTTACCGATAAATTTGTCGAATTTACCGTGAAATTCGGTAAATTACCGATAAATTTACCGGTAAATTTGCCGAAAGATGATTTACCGGTAAAAAATTTTTCGGTAACGCACACTAGTCTCTACAGTGAGGAGCAGCAAAAAATGTCTGCGTTTCTACAGTGGAGAGCAGAAAATGTCTGCGTTTCCACAGTGTCGTTTTGCCTAATTCAGCTAAACGCGTGCAAAAATGGAGACGCAGAGACGCGAGAAATGACGAGCGACAATTCGCTTTGAAAATTGTTTTAAAATCGTATTCTTGAATAGTGTGCGTTACCGGTAAAGATTTGACGATTTTACCGGCAAAAATTTCGAATCACGTTTTACCGATAAATATTCGGCAAAAGAGAAACCATTTCTAAAATTTTTTACCGGTAAATTTGGCAAATTTTGTCGATTCTTTACCGGTAAATTTTACCGATAAAAGTTTCGGCAAAACTTTTTATCGGTAATTTGCCGGTAAATTTACCGGTAAAGTGACATTATTTATACATGAAGAAGTGGGACAGGCCACGTTACAGTTATAGTCTTGGTATCACGGTCGGTCACGCTTTAATACAAATTCAATTTTTAAAAGATGTAAAAAAGACGGGATTGTGCAAGGCCGAGGTCGCGCCACGTATCGTCTGCGTATCTTTGTTTTTCCCGATCTCTTGTTTTTCTCATACGTGAACTTAACGCCACGTTAAGTTTTGCCGAAAACCATTTTACCGGTAAAATTTTCGCGAAATTACCGGTAAATTTACCGATAAATTTGTCGAATTTACCGTGAAATTCGGTAAATTACCGATAAATTTACCGGTAAATTTTCGGCAAATTTACCGGTAAATTTGCCGAAAGATGATTTACCGGTAAAAATTTTTTCGGTAACGCACACTATTCTTGAACAAGGCAGGGCTTCAGAAATGGGCAAAACGCTTCAGACATTGGGCAAATGTTTCAGACATCTGCGAAAAGCTTCAGATGTTCGCAAAATGTTTCTGACATTTTTTAGGCGTTGTCTTGAACATACCGTGGTTTCAGATAATGACAAATTGTTTCAGATGTTTGCGTAATGCTTCAGATGTAGGCGAAAAGCTTCAGATATTGGTGAAATGATCCAGGCTCAGGCGAAATGCTTCAGATGTTGGTAAAATGCTTCAGACATCGGTAAAATGTTTCAGATGTTGGTAAAATTCTTCAGATATTGGCGTAAGGGCGAACGCGCTCTATCACATGTCTGCGTCTCCACAATGAAGAGCAGAAAATTTCTGCGTCTCGACAGTGGCGATCAGCAAAACATGTCTGCGTCTCCACAGTGAAGAGCAGATAATTTCTGCGTCTCCACAGTGGCGATCAGCAAAACATGTCTGCGTCTCCACAGTGAAGAGCAGCAACTCATGTCTGCGTCTCCACAGTGGAGAGCAGCAAATGTCTGCGTATCCACAGTGGCGTTCTGCCAAGAGTTAGCGAAATGCTTCAGATGTTGGTTAAATGCTTCGGGTTTTGGCGAAATGAATGAAATATGATTTTCAGCAAGACGGAAGGCAGCCGACGATAAGATTCTACATTCTTTGAGTTAACTTCTAGTAGACTGTTGTTAGAAAGCCAGTAGGCAGCTCCATAGAGCCTGGGACGTTGGCAGGAAGCATAAATGACTCCTTACTTACTTAAGTAATTTTCTTGCATTTCTTCGCGATAAAAAAGCGTTACACCTACGAGAAACACTAAAAAAACAAAGCAACAAAAATAGCAATGTACAAGCTTTGTGTAACATTATCCCAACCACTGACGGCCATAAATTGGTTGGTTGGCCGGCATGCATAAATCATCGCTTACTACATCTATCTCTCTTTTTTATGGTCTATTTACCTGACCTGACGATCAGAAAATGAAAATAAAAAAGAAGAAGCCGTTGAGGGACAGTTGTTGCTTTTTGCGATTGGACATTAATGTACTACGACTCGAACACGGCGGGTTGGCTCGTACGTGTTTTTCGTTTGTAAAAACGTACGGTATGACACACCGAGCTCGATAAAGCAAGAGATAGTCCCTTGGGGTTAACACGACAGTCTGCGAGCAGTTAACGGGAAGTTAAACTACCTACAGACAGTTAATCAAAAGTTTGCACACTTTTACAGAACTTCTCATGGGAATTTTCGGTAGGAAGTTGGCCGTTAGATGCCGAGCAAAATGGAAAATTGCTTCGGGACCAGGAAGATCTTGCAGGGGCAGCTACTTGGTAACTTCACGGCATCTAGTCGGTCGATACTTGGCAGCTAGTAAGCGGCTACTTGGCAACTTCATGTCATCTAGTCGGCGGATACTTGGCGACAGCCTACCATTATTCTCGGCAAACTACCCAAAATACCCAGTCTTTGCCGAGGTTAGACGAGTCAAACTCGAGAACACCAAGTTAACCAGGAAGCCGGCTGAGCCGTGGCTAGATTAGCATAACATTTCCTATACAATAAACAAAGGCGTGCGGGAACCGAGAGAAAATAGGCAAAGGTCAACTGAATGATGGCATCGATTCGCTTCCATTGTTCGTAGTTTTCTCGTCTTCTCGACGATGATCAACCATTTTTTTTTCTCCTTCTTCTTGCTTGCATTTCATTTTAAATACTTTACTTTGGTTTAATTCCATTAAATTTGATCTTTTTTCTTTCCTTCTTTCTTTTTTTTCCTTTAAAAATGAGTGTGTGTGTCTGTTTTTTGTTGCTGTTGCAAATAAATTTCCACTCTTTTTCTCTGCCTTGACAAAGTGTGTAACAGTGTATGGCACACATTGCCCGCTAGCATCTCTAAGACCTTGGCGCCTGCCATAACCACCGGCCGCGTGGCGCAATGGATAACACAGGTTTTGCGCGATAGGCCTATAATAGGTTGCGCGATAGGCCTATCGAGTACCCGCGAAGGACCCTATAGTAAGCCTATTATAGGCTTATCGCGGCTCGCCGCCTATAATAGGCCTATAATAGGCTTATCGCGGTTGACTTTCGCCTATAATAGGCTTATCGCGGTCATCAATAAGCCTATTGTAAGCCTATAATTGGCCTATCGCGGATATTCCTAAATCGAGGGTAGGCTTGTAATAGGTCTATAAAACGTCTACAGACTCACCCTATAGGCTCAAAAGTGCTCGCATTCAAGCCATTTCATGTAAAAGAACAAAACACTGTTAAAAAATAATAAAAATTTATTGCAATTGTAGCACATAGAATAGTAAAAACAATAAAAAGAAGATGATTGGGAAGAAAATATAACAGAAAAGGAAAAAAAGACATTAATTTGGGTTTTCAAAGTTTTTAAAAGTTGGCTAACACGTAGTTCGTTTTTAAATAGTTTTTTTCTCGTGGGACCATGAAGACTAGCTTATCTGGAGAAAACCTATGCATAGTGTAGTTTTTTCCTATTTTTCTCTAAACAAAAAATCAACTAAAGTTTGCATGATACAATTGCATATTCCCATTTTTATAGTGAATCGCGATTATTTTGCAAGTTTTTTGAAGTTCTATTACTGCGTTTCGAGTATTGTCGGCCCGCCAATCTAGTCAAACGCTCTCCGCTGAACTCAACGCTATGCGATTTTCATTTTGGCCACCAAATTATTTCATTTCACGTATAAATTCAACGTGAAATTTAATAATTTGGAAACCAAGATGAAAATTGCATATAGCGTTGAGCTCAGCGGAGAACGTTTGACCATTTTGGCGGGCCGACAATAGTGTGCGTTACCGAAAAAATTTTTACTGGCAAACGCGCCAAAATTCGCCGGTGATTTACCGAACTTGGCGGTAAATTCGACAAATTTATTGGTAAATTTACCGGTAAAATCGTCAAATCTTTACCGGTCACGCACACTAGTCGCGAGGAGCAGGCAGTGGCAGCGTCGTGTGGGTCATGCCGAGACGACATGTCGATTTACGAAATTTTTTTAACCTTACTGAAAATTTTAAATTAGCAGCGTAAATCGACACACTGCCGCAATGAGACTCACGCGATGCTACCACATTTTTGCCTGCTCATCGCGAAGCAGTATTACCGAAAGCTGGAAGAATTCTAAAGTAATCAAGGTATACATTTGATACGTTTTCCTATGCACGAATTGGTGTTGAAACAGGCAAATTTGAACTAGCGGCTGTACATCGCCGACCTGAATATTTTATTCGAACTTTGGTCATATTTTTTACTTCACACAGCCTGCTACTTTTGGGGACTACTCGCCTTTTTTCTATTCTTTTTTTAAAATTAATTTGTTGACCCTCGTGGTGAAGTGATTAAACGGTTTGAACGTTAATTGAAATTTTTTAAACTGAACGCACTGTTAAAAAGAAAGGTAATTAAAACGAAACTATTTCTTGTGTTCGCCAAGTTTTAAAAACATTTGAAACCTTACAAAATACAATTGTCGTCCAATGACATCCACTTTTTGCACTCTCTTCTTTCGGTCCCTCGCCTCGATCTGAAATAAAAATTGATGATGAAAATGACAAAAAAAAGTCATGAACCTATTCAGTGCTCGACTAAAACGGAGGAATATTAAGGGGCGATCAGTACGCCTATTTTTGCAGCAACTTGCCGATTTTGGGGCAAGAAATCATTTCCCACTGTTCTTTTTCTACCTTTTTCAAAAAACAATATTTCAATATAAATCAAATTATCGAAATAAATTAATGTTTTGTGTGTTGAAGAATCGTTTCTCACCAGAATCTATTTAAAAAATGGGAAACGGATCATTTTCGGCCAATATACGAGTATATTTTCATTGGAAAAAGGTAGGAAATGAACAAAAGTAAGAAAATAACAGTGGGAAATGATCGTTTGCCGAATTTGGCAGCAAATTGTCGATTTTAGGAAAAAATCGCCCCGGTAAATTGCGGCAAGTTGCCTCAAACTCGGCAAATTGTTGCAAAAATCGGAAGATTGCCGACAAAATCGGTGTACTGGCCACATCTCTACGGTAATTTTCCGTTTCTGGAGTTTTTCAGTATAAAGGATTCGTCGCGGAGTGACAATTTTTCACGTTTTTAATTGAAAAAATGAAGAGATTTCTCGTCACCCCGTTTGCCTTGAAATGTTACTTCATCACGAATCCATTATATTATGGATTCGCGACGTAGCGAGACAGCGTGTCAAGTTATGCGTCAGCAAATGTTGCGTCTCGCCACGATTCAGCTCTTGAAAGCGTGAGAGGAAACAATTTTTTGCAAATTTTTTTCATTTTGCTGGCGCACAACTTGCAGCAACGTGTCGCTACGTCACGAATCCATAATAGGAAATATGGAATTCCGTGTTTTTTTCTGGCGATGTAGAAAACTTTTTCTATTATGTAGACAACATAATACTTACATGGCATGTCCTTTCGCCGCTCCTCGTGAAGATCCATTCTCCACTCCGTGATCGCATCGTCACCTGAAAAATGAACAATTTAGTGTTATTTATATGAAGGGAAGCAAAAGATTTGTGAGAAAAGAGTCGTGCTCGCCGCTCCTCAATGCCAAATTGCCATTGAGGGGCGGCACGCCGATTTTTGCAGCGAACTGCCGATTTCAGGAAAAATCGCCCAACCGAATTGCGGAAAGTTGCCTCAAACTCGGCAAATTGCAGCAAAAATTGGACAATTGCCGCCAAAATCAAAATACTGGCCACATCTCAACGGTAATTTGCCGAAGAAATTAGCGTGCTGAAAACTGCCAGTGGTCAGACGCGCCGATTAAGGCCGGAAATCGCCGAACATTCTCTGAGAACATGTTTTACGGGGTACTTTAATGGGGTTATTCAATGGCAAAAAACACCGCAAAATCTCGGAAAATGTTCCGATTGACCAGAAATTTTGGGAAATAAGGTCAAAAATTCAGACCAATATATCGATTTCGAACATTTTCAGAAAAAATTCAATATTTTTTAAAAAATCGATATTTCGGCCCAAAATTTTGTGTTAATGTCCGGTAGAATTTTTTTTTCTTTATTTCCCAAAATTACAGGTCAATCGGAGTATTTTCCGAATTTTCGCGCAGCTTTTTTGCCATTTTTGCCATAAAGAAAAATGTAATACTTACATTGCATGTCCGGTTTGCCGCTCCTCGCAAAAATCCCGGCTCCGTCATCGCATTTCCACCTGAAAAATGAACAAGTTGAATGTTATTATATGAAATGAAGCAAAATATTTGTGAAAATAACGCGTGAGTTCAACAATGAATAAAAATTTTTTATTTAAACCCTCTTATCGGCCTACAAACGTAATTTTCGAGTTTGGGCGGCTTTATCACATATTGGAAAAGATTGACACTTTTGATAAACAAAATCATGTTTTTTTTTAACAAAAATAAAGAAAATAGCAAAAGAAATGAAGATAATCTGGCCTAAAAAATGTATCGCGAAGTGTCAATCCTTGCGAATGTGTCATAACAGGGAAAAAACAAGAAAATTTCTATTTATTAAAAGATAAAAAAATATTTAAAATCTGAAAAACGGAAAACAGTTGAAATGCGACGGCAAAAATTAATTAGGCCAAAGAAAATGTTTTTTCTTATGAGTGCTTGCTTGCGTCTCTACCGATATAGTGTAGCCGTGGAGCGCGTTTGCGTTGCCCTGACGTCACGCCGCTAGACCTACAAGTAGGCCTAACGCGGTCGCCGCACACCACGTCCGCGATAAGCTTATTACAGGAGGGTAGGCGCTGCTGCCCGCGATAGGCCTATTATAAGCTTATAATAGGCCTATATTTGGCCTCAACCTATTATAGGCCTATCGCGCAAAACCTGTGAACGCGTCTGCCTACGGAGCAGAAGATTGCAGGTTCGAATCCTGCCGTGGTCGAAATTCCTTTTAGCAGAAAATGCCCACATATCAATTCGAAGCGGCGCGAGGGCCTGTGATTATCGGAAGTCTACCGCTCAAACTTGTGTTTCAATGGGCGGTGAGCATGCCAGGCGTTGGAGTTGTAATTGCGTTTATCATCGGTTATACGATCCACACTTCTTTGATGTATGATTATGAATGGGTTTGCAGGGTAGGTATCGTCCAGTGTTGGGGTTTGAAGGTTATCTTGTTGATAATCGGTGCTGCGTTTTAATTGAGTTGCTAATAACACCAAAACATGAAACCCCGCCCAGCTTTTCACAGGAACATTGTCGGCCCGCCAAAATGGTTAAACGCGCTCCACTGAACTCAACGCTGTACGATTTCCATTTTGGTCTCCAAAAGATTTCATTTTACGTATTAATTCAACGTGAAATAAAATAATGTGGAAACCATAATGAAAATCGCATGGCGGACCGAAAATATTCGCGTGAAAAAAATGGGCGGAGTTTCCTGCGTTGGTGTTATTATCATCTCAATTAAAACACAGTAAGAAGTTTTATCGAAAATTGTTGTCCGTTTGCAACGACACTCCAACTCCATTATCGAAAATGCACGGTATGTTGGAGCGTACATTTTTTTCAGACGGACAAGAATTCGGCAAAGTAAGCAGCCAAATTTGAACGTTGCGAATAACGTTATAATTTGGTTGCGTACGTACTAATGACGGCAATTTTTTTTCCGTTGGAAAAAATGTGCGCGTCAACAAATGGGGTTATTCTTGGAACCAGCAAAAAAAGCAAAAAATAGACAAAACCAGCAAAAAATTCGGAGAATGCTCCGATCGGTCTGAAACTTTGGGAAATCATTAAAAAAATACTTCCGGTCATTCCCTGAAAATTTCAGACTAAAATATCGATTTTGAGAGTTTTCAGAAATAAATAGATATTTTTAAAATCAATATTCCGGTCTGAAATTTTAAGGGAATGTCCGAGGGTATTTTTTAAATGATCTCTCAAAGTTTCAGACCAATTGGAGAATTCTCCGAATTTTCGTTTTTTTTTTTTTTGCTGGTTCCGAAAATAAGGCTCCCCGACGATTCGCAACCCGACGATTAGAAACCGCGTCATTCCGCCATTCGCGTAGATTTGAAACCGCGAACTTTCGAAATCCAGCAGTTCCAAACCGCGACAAACAGAATTCGCGCGTTCTCAATACCCGTCAGTTTGCAACCCGATATCACGCAACCCGTCATTTCGAAAATTCGCGGTATAAATATCGACATGAGTGGCGAAATGACGCGGTTTCGAAGCGTCGGGTTGCGAATCGTCGGGGAGCCGAAAATAACCCCAAAACCATTGAGTGATTATGGAGGAATTTGTCGAAACCGGTTCAATTCCAGAAAGTATATCTTCCATCCGTCTCACGTCTTCTAAATCTGCCTCTGGAGCGCATTGCCTGGAACATTTTATCACTGGCCAGTGTCCCACTTCAACTTTTTGTGGTGATGAGACAATGTAACGACGAATTGTAAAGTTATGACCCAGAAGATGATAATTCAGACATTTTGACCTTCTCCACTTCTCCAAAACAACAGTATCTTCGAATCGTTCTCGTCATCAGTTCGGTTTTTCAATCTCTGTTCCTCACTCTTTTGGCCACAGTTGGCGAGCGAGAGAGTGGAGGTTAGAATAGCGAATGACGCATCGATGAACTATAACTTTCCAGCATTCCACGTCGCCTTCTTCTCCGGATTTTCAGTGGCCACTATCACAAACTATACGGTTTTCACAATTCTCATGAAATGTAACGTTGTGGAAGCACCGGAACATGGAAGACGAAGAATTTTCATCCTATTGGCATTGATGCTCGTTCTTCCCATCATATTTGTCGCCTTCATTCTTCACAACGTGTTTTGTATACCAGGAAGTAGGGAGAAGAAAACTGAAAATAATAATATTAAAAAATAAATAACTTTCAGCATACGAAGCATTTGCCATATTCGAATATCTGACAATCATATTGATCTACTCGTTTCATCTCTCCAACTTTTACCTCTTCTCCGATCCATCGCAAAAGATTCTCGTCTGTCATAGGAATGGTAAACTGGCACCAGTAAGGATATGATAAGATAAACAATTAAATAATAATGTACATAAATAAATGCATAAATAAATATGTAAATAATTTTTTAAATGCACAGCGCGCGGCTGCCCTTCGATTTTATTGAATTTTCGAACTATTTTTGGCAAAACGTTGTTCTTTTTTTTCCCAACATCGACCATTTGATGCGCCTCTTCTTTTTCTCTTTCCGAGTCTGTCTCTCTCGTCACTTTTTCAATACTGTTCTCTATTGTATCGGAAAGTGACGGGAGGCGCTGACTACCGCTCTTCTTCACTGCGTCTCTTTGAACTTTTGACACTCTACGTTTTTTTCAGCACATTTGATAGACTTTTATAGTTCAAACTATGATAACTTTTTTTTTCATTTGATTTTTTTTAATGGGTCACATTGATTTCTGTCTGTATCCCAGTTAGATTTCGTGTCTGTCCCGATTTGCACCAAACTTGGCTAAAAACATCCCAGTAGACCCAAGATTTATGACCGCGAGTTTTAATTTTAGTTTCCAAATTATTTCGTAGGTTGTTCCTTCATTTTTATATAAATTATGTATTCGTTGTTCTATTAAAACAATAATTATCACAATCACTCTATTTACCCGGCATGCCGGGCAATTAGGGACTGCTGGTCTATTTTCCGCATAATTTTAATTAAAAATTGTTATTTTCCACTGATTTGTTTGGAAGGATTTTTGTTCAAATACATCATTTTAATGTTTTCTTACTTTTTAACCCGAAAATTACTGATTTTAATTTGAATTCCACCAGTTTTTCACCAGAACGGCTAATTTTTATTAAAATCAGTAATATTCTGGCTAAATAGTAAGAAAACATTAAAAATATTATCATGATTCTTTCCAAAAAAAAAAATGAGTTTAGAATTTTTAAGTGTGGCAAATCATGGCGTGTTCGGGACTACGTTTCAGAAAACTTTTTTGAGATCAAATTTTCGCTTCTGTGTCTCCAGTTTTGCAAGACTTGGCAGAATGCCACTGTCGAGACAGTCACATGGGAAAAGGCGCGAATTCCTTTACATAGGGTCTAGCATACCGTGCAAATTGGAAAAATATCGAATTTTGACTGAAATTATACATTAGGCGGAAAATTTTCACACAACTTTACGAATTTGGTCTCAAATAGAACTTTAGATTTTATTTATTATCTATCAAAAATGAATACATTACAAGTTAAATCGAATCTTTTTTATATATATTACGCTATCCAAGTATGTCCGTCTGTTCGCTTTGAAGGGTCAAGGTCAAGTTCAATCCGTTTTCACGTTTAAATCATTTTTTTTCTGTCACTGCGCCGATAGGCGCCAGATCAGGCTTGTAAAATAAATATTGTGTTTTCAATTGAGTTGCGACGTCAAGAGGTCAAACTCCGCCCCCTTTTTTTCACGCGAAAATTAAATTTTAGTGCATTTTGAATTTTTGCGTGAAAAAAAGTGGGCGGAGTTTGACCTCTTGACGTCGCAACTCGATTGTTAAAACAATAAATGGGGGTAATAAAAGTAAAATTAACTGTCAGATCAAAAACAGTCGACCGGTCAAGTGTGGGGGGAAGAATTTCGAGCAGGAATGATGCTACAGTAAAAGCCTCCGAATTTAGTCTCCTCGGAAATAGTTTGACGACGTGGTTCCATAAGGACAGATTGTCGAATAGAAAACCGTGTGAGGACTAAACTAAATAAATAATTATTTTTTTACCAAGAAAAACGGAGATATTATAGAAAAAATGAAGGAAAAACCGACGAAGTAGATAATTTGTAAATATTCAAACCAAAATGAAAATCGCGTATTGTTATTTGAATTCAGCGGACCGCGTTTGATAGTCTTGGCGAAAAAAGTGAAACATTCACTATTTATTTACAAAATGAACAACCCCATAAAAACTCGTTTTTTTAGCCAATAATTACTTTTATTGAAAAAAACAAATGAAAAAAAAATAAATTTAAAAATTGCCCTAACATTTTTGTACCTTTCGTGCTGAGACGCGATGTATAAATTGAGGTATGCGCCTTTAAAGTCATATGGTAGTCTATTTTTATTTTCTTTTTCTGTTTTTTTCTGCAATTTTTTCTATTTGGCGTGGCCTTTTTTTGCCTTTTTCTGTCATTTCGGCATTCATTTTAATCCATAAGAAATGAATTTATTGCAAAAATGCAGAGAAATTCAGAAAATGCAGGTAAAAATAGGCCCATAAACTGTGTCTCTTAAAAAAAAAATTCTAAATATTTAGTTCAGTTTCGAATTAATGCGATCATAAAAAGTGCGAAAAAAGTTCACTGCAGAAAAAATCTTGTTAAACCCAAACCGGCTGTTGAAACCCAATGAAAAATATAGATTTTTGATGTCAAAGTCCACTCATTTCTATTCTTTCGAACTTTTTTAAAAATACTGTAACTTTCTATATTCTTCTCTTTCTTTCAGCTCCTGCCACACGATGCTCGGAATGTGGCGGTCACGAACTCCACGCTCACCACATACAGCGGTAAGTCAATCGTTTCTCTGATACCGACAGATTAGCTGACAGCCCGGGGCAGGAAGACCTTTTTGATGAATGAATGAATACGAGACTCGTGGGAAAGCTGCACACAATTCTTGTCATGTGCACTCTCTCTCTATCCGCCTTCCTTCCGTTTTTTCCTCTTTCATACATGCCCGGCTGGCTATGGCAAATTACACCCCACAGCGCGCGCCCAGCCGTCATATCATCTTCAACTTTTTATGTTACGTTAACGTGTGATATCTGTGTTTTTTATTTTAATATTTTTATTTTCGACGGCACCTAGCACCAGAAGACGTCGCGCGTGTGGCTTGACACGCCATGTTATCCCATCAGCAAATGCGAGACTTAAAACAAATAGCAGCTGAAAAAGAGAAATTTGGTGATCGGTTCATTGAGCCGGAAACGCTGTAATGAAGTGCACTTTCATGTTCAGTGGCGTTAATTTCAGTTCTAAGTTACACACCAAGGCATTGGTGATGCTTGTCGCCCTTCAAAAATTACAATTGTTCTGCGTATTTTCATTTTTCCCAATTTCTCGTTTTGTCTGTCTGTCTAACTTATCATCTCTTTTTAATTTTTTAACAAGCTGTTTTTCATCGCAACATGTTGCGCAACACACCTCACGTCATCAGCGGAGCGTCAGGAATATTTCTCACTACGGACACTTGATAATTTGTTAACATTTGTCTTTTGGAAAAGTGAAATAAATATTTTTATCGCAAAAATACATGTAATTATAGGTTTTCTAGGCTGAAAAAGATAAAAAAAGATATTGTCGGCCCGCCAAAATGGTCAAACACGCTCCGCTGAACTCAACGCTATACGATTTTCATTTTGGTTTCCAAATTATTTCATTTCACGTATAAATTCAACGTGAGATGAAATGATTTGGAGACCAAAATGAAATCGCATAGCGTTGAGTTCAGCGTAGCGCCTTTGACCATTTTGGCGGGCCGACAATGTTTTTTACAATCATGTTGCTTGACCTCTGGGATGTTTCGAAACTTTAGTGCTATTTTTCGGGCTCTGGGATGTTTCAAAACGTCTCAGTTCGAAATGTGCTACTGCCAATTCGAAACTGTGACGTTTCGAAACCTGTCACTTTTGGACCTATTCATAGGATTCGTTTTTTGACATTTTTTAACGTTTTTTAACATTGTTTGACATTTTTTGACATCTATGAATAAGAAAAAAAAACAAAAACATACAAAAAAACATTTTTTTTTCCTCCTATGAATAGGTTCATTTGATACTGGGACTTTTCGAAACCTGCCACTTTGATACCGGGACGTTTCGAAACTTTAGTGCATTTTTAGCGGTAAATTTCGAAATTTTTTCCGAGTTTACCGGTAAAAGATACGACAACTATTTTATCCTTGGCCAAATTTTGTCAATAGTGCGAACACTGCGACGAAAAATAGCAATAACGTTTCGAAACGTCCCAGAGCCATTTTTCGTCACCGTTTTTGAATTATTGACAAAATTTGGCTTGGGGAAAATAGTTGTCGAATCCTTTACCGGTAAATTTGGAAAAAATTTCAAAATTTACCGCTAAAAATGCACTAAACTTTCGAAACGTCTCAGTTTTGATTGAAAGGACGGGTTTTGAAACGTCCCAGAGCCAAAAAACACGGTCTCGTGACTAGATGTAGCAACTTCATTGAAAACACTATTGATAGAAGGGCAGTATATATTGTCGGCCCGCCAAAATGGTCAAACGCATTTTGTTGAACTCAACGCTATACATTTCACGTATAAATTCAACGTGAAATGAATTTGTTTGAAAAAAAAAAACCAAAATGAAAATCCCATAGCGTTGAGTTCAGTGGAGCGCGTTTGACCATTTTGGCGGGCCGACAATAGGGACGAAAATTGACATTTCCTCGAAAAGTCTTGAAAAATAAAAGTGCATGCCCTTCTAATAGTGTGAATACGGTAATCGGGATATTCATAGAAAATTGCAAACAATTGGGAGAAAATTCGAATAATTCTTCGAATGGCCTGGAACTTTGGGAGATAATGACAAAAATACTCGCGGATATGCTCAAAAAATTTTGGACTGAAATATTGAGTTTTAATTTAATCAACATTTCAATCCAAATTTTTCTGAGAATGTCCGGGACTATTTTTGACATTATTTTTCAAAGTTTCAGACAAGTTGGAGCATTATCGAATTTTTTTGAATTGCTGGGAATTTTTAAATATGAATATCCCGATTATAGGGGTTTTTTCTTCCGTTTTCAGCTAAGAAAACCTATAATTACACGGATTTTTGCGGTGAAAATATTTATTTGGTTGTTTTTCCAAAGCGCGCGAAAAAACAGACATTTATTCCGCGCTCCATCGATTCTCAGTTTCGCAATTTCAACAAGACTCAGTGTTGGATGTCTAGTTTCCTCTATGTCACTTTGCAAAACATTTGTATTGAAAAGACGAAAACGAAGAGGCTCGAATCGAACACATTTCATTTTTGGCGTTGCTCCGTATCCTGAAAAATAAAACGCGTTGAAGGGACGAATCGTGACAACTTCTTCCTGGTGTCGTTGGCGTGGCAAAGAAGGCGTAGAAGAAGAAGAAGAAGACCAAAGGTCTCGAAGAGATAAAAGCTTGCGCGTTTCTTCTTTCGTCTCTGTGAATAATCGGGCGATTTCTAATCTGATATCTTCTGTGTGCCCGCCGCTGCCGCTGCCACTCTGATTCAGACCTTTCAATTATGTATTCATGGCCGGAAAAATAAAAGAAAATGAATATTTTTATGTCTTCTTCTCTTTTTTTCTTCTTATAAGAATTCTTACACCCACCCCAGCCAAGCCTCATTTTATTTTTGTTTTGACACTTCCAAGGGCTTTTCAGTCTTACCGAGTGTTTAAAAGTAGCAACAAAGAAAAATAAAAACAATTCTCTATTCTTCTTCTTTTTTTTGGGCTCGCCTCATTAGGAAGAGCTTGTGTGAAGATGACGCAAGAGGTGGAGTTCCTAGGCTCGATGGATTATCTATTATTCATGAGAACAAGTTTACGAATATATAATCAGTGCGACAAAGTTATGAGAATATTTCCTATCTACGTTCTCTTGAGCTAATCTGATCTTCGGTGGGCTTTCTCTCTGGAAGTAAGTTAGGAAACCAGATTTTGACGAAATAAACGGCTTTTGATTTTTGTTCCGCTTCCGTCATTGCTTTGAGATAGAGGTAGAGGTATTGTTGGTCTGTCAAAATGGTCAAACGCGCTCCGCTGAACTTGGTACTTTGTGATTTTCATTTTTGTTTCTAAATTATTTCATTTCACGTTTAATTTAGACGTGGAATGAAAAAATTAGGAAACCAACAAGAAAATCACGAAGAGGGGTCTCTTTCGGAATAGAAATTCGACAAAATTGAAGTGTCACGTTTTGCAAATTGCATGAAAATAGAAATCCACGAAATAGAAATGTAATAAATCAGAAACTTATTGTTAACAAAATGGAAACGCGTGAAAACAGAAACGTAGCATAGCAGAAATGTGTCGAATTGGAAGTAAAATGGCAATGGAGCGCGTTTGCGAGATTTATTTTTTAAAACGACTTTTTCGATATCTTCCACGTATTTTTGGATTTTTTTCGATTTTTTTCACGTTTTTAAATCGACAAAAAAACGTGAAAAAATCTTTAAAAAATACGTGGAAGATATTGAGAAAAAATATTTAAAAAGTCGTTTTAAAAAATAAATCTCGCAAACGCGCTCCATTGCCATTTTACTTCCAATTCGACACATTTCTGCTCTGCTACGTTTCTGTTTTCACGCGTTTTCATTTTGTTACGTTTCTGATTTATTACATTTCTATTTCGTGGGTTTCGATTTTCACGCAATTTCCAAAACGTGACATTTCAATTTTGTCGAATTTCCATTCCGAAAGAGCCCCACGAAGAGCTAAGTTCCGCGGAGCGCGTTTGATCTTCATGGCGGACCGACAATATGCGAAAATTACCGGCAGCCAGGCCGCTAATTGCCACGGGATTCGGCAACTACCCGGCATCTTCCAAAACTCCAGATTTAGGGCTCTTTCAAAGTCATGTGCACCCAGAGCAACTCGATACGCACCGGTCGGTCTCTGAAACTTGAAACTTGAAACCCAACACAACACAACACCAAATCCGATTGAATGCTCAGTTTTTTTTTGCCAAGCACGTGAGATAACCAACTTTACATATTCCTAGCACATGGCCTGCAAATTTTGCATTGCATTCATTCATTCGATGAACGATTAATCCGAGCTCTTCCTTCCTTCCTTCCTTTCTTCGTTCCGCCCGTTTAACGTCAATGCACCAAGTTTTTTTTTTCCTTATTTGAAAATTCGGCTCTCGGACGTTTCGAAAATGTGACCCTTCGCATTCTCTGCGTCTCCACAGTGCCATTCTGCCAAGTTTAGCTAATGGACCTATTCACAAAACTAGAAAAAAAAAGAAAAAACTGAAAAAAATTGCGGGAAAAATCGGAGAATGCTCCGATTGGCCTGAAATTTTGGGAAATATTGGAAAAAATTCTCCTGTACATGCTCAAAAAATTTTGGACCAAAATATCGATTTTTTCTGAAAATTTTTAAAATCGATATTTTGGTCCAAATTTTTTTGAGCGTGTACAGGAGAATTTTTTCCAATATTTCCCAAAATTTCAGGTCAATCGGAGCATTCTCCGGTTTTTCCCGCAATTTTGTACCTTTTTCTTCTATTTTTCCGGTTTTGTGAATAGGTCCATAAGGAAATCCCATAAAAATCTTCTAAAAAATGATTGTGTGCAAACACCAAGACGACAAAATGCAGAACAATTTTCGAAGCGTCCAAGATCCTAATTTTTGCGTGACATTTCTCGTGTCTCTGCGTCTCCATTTTGCACGTTTTTATTTAGCTAAACTTGGCCGAATGGCACTGTAATTTTTTTCATCACTCCTCTTCCGTTTGATCGTCGAACTCCTGTGGCTCCTCGGCTCCTCAAGATTCCTCTTTCATTTATTCATTTTGTTCTTCAGTTTTTCTTCTTGTTCTTATTCTTATTCTTTCTTCCATGCATTGTTCCGGTTGGACAAAAGAGACCAGGCCTCCATCGTCTCAAAAGATCACTCTCGAAAGAGCAAAACCTCCTCTTTTTCGGTCTTCCGCTTTCCTTTCCCTTCCCTTATTTTGCTTCATATGTCTCAATCCGGTGCACCCATCCATAAGAATGAACACCACGTCTACCTCTCAAAAACACCCAAATTCGGTTATTTTTCTCCTCTTCCGCGTACATTTTTTGCTTTTTGCTTCTCACGTTTTTGTTCTCTGCAGTTGGCTTAAATTTATTTAGTACTTGAAAAATTAGCATTTTTCGTAGCAATGCTCACCGACCGTCTCATAACTCGGATCGGCTCCCTCCGCGGACTATCTCCGCTCAGAATGGGCAGCTTTGGATCCTCATCTTCGGCTCCACCAGGATCTGCGAAAATACCAGCTTTTCAGGTTTGCCGAACGTTGTGTTGTGAATTGTGGAAGTATAAAACTATTGGTTTTTTGTTGCATTTCTATGAACAACCTATTATGCTGTATCATACATTTTTATTGTGTTTTGGAATAAATCGTTTGATAGAACGCTATTAACAATTATTATTCTACCGTAATCTTTGAATTAAAAACTCATAAGACAGATTTATGACGGAGCGACCCTCCAATGTAAATTATGTGGCAAAAGTTAGCTGGTCTCGCCACGATTTTGACAGGCCACGATTATAACGAAAAAAATAATTTTTAATGGGTCTATTCACGAAAGCCAGCAAAATATGCAAAAAATTCAACGAAAATTCGAAGAATGCTCCGATCAGTCTGAAATTTTGACAAAAAATGTCAAAAATACTCACGGACATGTGCAGAAATTTTCAGACCAAAATATCTATTTTGAAAATTTAAAAAAAAAGTCGATATTTTGGTCTGAAAATTTTGCACATGCCCGGGAGTATTTTTGACATTTTTTGCCAAAATTTCAGACTGATCAGAGCATTCTCCCAATTTTCGCTAAATTTTTTGCATATTTTGCTGTTTGCTGGTTTCCGTGAATAGACCCATAAAAAAGCAATTACCATTCCACATTACCAAAAAAAATGAAGAAAAAAAATGTGAATCAAACGACAAAGAAGCGCAAAAAATCCTAATCTGTGAAATCCGTGAAAACAAAAAGATTGCTGCACGGTGTTTGCGTACTTTTGAAAAATCTCGAAAATGAAAAAAATGTCTCTTCATTTTCTATTCTGTTGGGGTTACACACGAAATAGCAGAAAGTAGCTAAAACCAGCTAAAATACAGCGAAAGTTCTCCGATTGGCCTGAAACTTTGAGAAATAGTGGCAAAAATAGTCCCAGAAAATTTCAGACCGAAATATCGATTTTTTGAAAATGTTTCTGAATGTTCTGGAGTATTTTTGCCAGCATTTATTAAAGTTTCAGGCTGTTCGGTGCATTTTTCGAATTGTTCGCTGGTTTTAGCTACTTTCAGCTATTTCGCGAATAACCCCAAAACAGAATAGAAAATGAAGATAATTTTTTTTCATTTTCATTTGAATTTTGAAAAATACGCAAACACCATGCCGCAGTTTTTTTGTTTTCCCAATATAATCTAAAACGTCGTTCTATCACACGAATTATTCCAAAAACACACAATAAAAAATGTCCTGACTACAATAAAGCATAATATGGTAATTCATAGAAATGGAGAAAATTCTAAAAAAAAAAAGACAAACAATTGTGAGAAAATTTGGAGAATGATCAGATCAAAAATAAATAGTCACGGACATTTTTTGAAAATTGTGGAAAAATTCGAAAGTTTAGTGAATTTTTGCGTCGGGGTGTTCACACTAGTGACAAAATTAGGCCAAGGATAAAGCAGTCGTCGAATAAGTTTTCCGGTGTGTATTTCTATTTGCACTGGAGCGCACTTTTCTCGAATTTTGCAAAGCCCTTCTCTTTCTTTTTTTTTTTCAGCTAAAAAAATGAGAGAGGCACGCCCAATAAGCCTCTATAATTCTGCCAAAACTCGTCGCCACTGTGTCATTCATTCATTTTCGGTCCTCAGCCTCTCACCCGCCCACCCAGCCGCCTGCCCATCAATTTTGACAGCAGCCAAAAAATTGGCGCCTAGGGACGTCGGCTCGAAAGAAGAGTCCAAAATTATGTAGTTTTTGAGCACCAAATTGATTTATCTCGATTGATGCGAGAGAGTGCGTGGGATAGTTGTGTGATGGGTGAATTCCCGGCGGAAGAAGAGCCACCAAAAAACCGTCAAGTGGTAATTTCATGGTTGCTTTTTTTTTGCAATATTAATCGGAAGAAAGAATTCTTTTTCAAGTAGAAGCAAGCGATGGAGCTTCGCAAACACGGCGTCCTCTTCTTCTTCTTCGGCTCTCTCTCTCTCTCTCTCCGTCGTTGCCATTGTTCGCATGTGCTCGTTCTTTCAGGGGTGCCCAAACGGGAACTTGTTGTCCTTCCTTGCTTCTGTCACGCGCTTCGCTTCACCGGTTGCAAAAGATTATTCTCGATTCCACAAGCTCTAGGTGTTTGCGGAATGGACTCGGGTTATTTTTTCTCCAATCGAGTTCGAGTTTTGATACGAAATTTTGAAATACCGCCCACTTGAATTAGCAAAACGCATAGATCTAGTCTCGTCTGGTGACAGCTGTGGCCTAGAAATTGTAAATGCAAACCAAACTCTTCCACGAGTAAATTCAGCACGACCGAACCCAGCTGAAACGAGTGTTACCGTAATTAGTCCATTTTAAAATTTTAACGAGAAAAGCAGTAAAAATAAGATTTTAATTTTTTTTCGGGTTTTAGTTATGGACTTATTCACGGCAGGAAAAAAGTATGCGGAATCGCAACAAAAGAAAAACTACCGTATCCAAAGGTTTTTACTAACAGAACAACCATATTTGCAAAAATTACCATTTTCCTCTGAAAATCATAATTTTTAAAGGTGCATTACATTTTTTTAACACTGGGTCTTGACCCGAAGTTTTAAAAACTGCATTAGCTTTAAAAAATGTTTTTAAGCCTTTGCAGTTTTCTAAATACTTCGGGTCAAGACCCAGCGTTAAAATAATGTAATGCACCTTTAAAACTTATGATTTTCAGAGGAAATGCGGTAATTTTTGCACAAAGGGTTGCTCTGTTAGTAAAAACCTCTGGGCACGGTAGTTTTTTTTTTTTTGCGTTCCGTATACATTTTTCCTGCACTGAATAGGTCCATAACAAAAATCACAAAAAAAAAAATTAAACTCTTACTTTCACTTCTTCTCTCGTTAAAATTTTTGAATAGACGAATTACGGTCACACTCATTTCAGCTGTGTCCGTTCGTTCTGAATTCACTCGTGGAAGAGTTTGGTTTGCATTTTCATTTTCTAGGCCACACCTCTAGCCAGTTGCGATGGGAGTAATAGATCTGGGAAGTGGGCGGGGTTTCAAGTTTTCATGTCGCAAATGGATTGAAGGTGCTCTTTCGGAATAGAAATTCGATAAAATTGAAATGTGACGTTTTGGAAATTGCGTGAAAATAGAAATCCACGAATTAGAAACGTAATAAATCAGAAACGTAACAAAATGGAAAAAAACGCGTGAAAACAGAAACGTAGCAGAGCAGAAATGTCTCGAATTGGAAGTAAAATGGCAATGGAGCGCGTTTGCGAGATTTATTTTTCAAAACGACTTTTTCGATATTTTTCAGGTTTTCTCGATATCTTCCACTTATTTTTAGATTTTTTCCACGTTTTTTTTTTTTGGTTTTTTTAAACTTTTTTTTGTCGATTTTTAAAAAAAATTTCCATATCGAAATCGAAAAAAACGTGAAAAAACCGAAAAAACGTGGAAAAAATCTAGAAATAAGTGGAAGATATCGAGAAAAACATGAAAAATATCGAAAAAGTCGTTTTGAAAAATAAATCTCGCAAACGCGCTCCATTGCAATTTTACTTCCAATTCGACACATTTCTGCTCTGCTACGTTTCTGTTTTCACGCGTTTCCATTTTGTTACGTTTCTGATTTATTACAGTTCTATTTCGTGGATTTCTATTTTCACGCAATTTCCAAAACGTGAAATTTCAATTTTATCGAATTTCTATTCCGAAAGAGATTGAAACGACAAAGAAAATAGAGTTAAGAAAAATGTATGCAGCACAATAAATATAAGATAAACAAATTCTTTGCTGCCAAATAATTTTCCACCCTCCCCGTCTTCTTCGCCGCCACAAAAACAAATTAATGGACTACGCGAGGCTAAAGGGCACGGAAAAGTTCATAAATCTCGACATTCTTTCGTCGTCGTTTTTTGTTCGCCCCCTTTCTTTCTTCTGCTCCTACTACTCGTGCTCCGCCATCCTTTCCTTCCACGACCCGTGTCACTGGCTCAACTTTTTCTTATTTGGATGGAATGGAATGGCAGACGGCCCAGCCGAGAGAAATACATTTTGTCTCTTGTTTTGGGTTACACCCCCTCCTCTCCCCCTTTTTTTTTTGCTCTATTCCTGCCAGCCAGCTCACTATTTTTTGTTCCTCTGGATAATCATGATTGGCTGTGTTTGGGTGTTGAGATCATCGGCTGCGATGTGATGCGGCCAATGACGTGTTTGACCCGTTTCTCGCTATTCGCGAGAAATGGTTTTCTTTTCTACTGCTTGCCGTCTTTCCTTCTTTCATAGCATTTCGTCGTTTTTTTTGTTGGTCGTCATAAAGAAAATAAAATTGTTTTCTTTGTTATTTATTTTCGCTCACCTCACTTTTGCCACCAAAACGGGGAATTTTCAACTTTTTCGCGCGCTCCAGCGCTTAAAATATTCGTTTTTATCGTTTTTACAAATCTAGATGGAAATTTAGACCCTTTGCCCTGAAATTTCGTCTCGGACGTTTCGAAACTGCGACGTTATGAAATTTTTCTGCATTTTGTCGTCGTGGTGTTTGCACATATCATTTTTTCCAAATCTGTAATCTTCCATTAAAAGCTTGAAAAAATGACTCTGTGCAAACACCGCGACGAAAAAATTCAGAAAATTTTTCGAAACGTCGCACAGAAATGGGAATTTGAAAATTCCGGCCCCAATCTATAAATTCCCCGTTCTGGTAGCAGTGAGATTTTTTTTTGGCTTTGGGACTTTTCGAAACTAAGACGGTTCAAAACTAGGACTATTCGGAAATGGGGCGTTTTGAAACTAGGACGATTCGAAACTGGGACGTTTTGAAACTAGGATGGTGCAAAACTGGGACGTTTTGAAACTAGGACGGTTCGAAACTGGGACGTTTAGAACCTAGGACGGTTCATAACTAGGACTATTCGGAAATGGGACGTTTTGAAACTAGGACGGTTCGAAACTAGGACGGTTCGAAACTGGGACGTTTACAACCGAGGGCGATTCGAAACTGGGATGTTTAGAGACTAGGACGTTTAGAAATTAGGACGTTTTGAAACTGAGACGTTTTGAGACTGGGACGTTTTGAAATTAGGACGTTTTGAAACTGAGACGTTTTGAGACTGGGACGTTTTGAAACTGAGAAGTTTTGAAACTAGGAAGATTCGAAACTGGGACGGTTAGAAACTAAGACGTTTTGAAACTAGGACGGTTAGAAACTGGGACGTTTAGAAACTAGGAGGGTTCGCAACTGCGACGTTTTGAAACTAGGACGTTTACAATCTAGGACGATTCCAAACTGGGAAGTTTTGAAACTAGGATGGTTCGAAACTGAGAAGTTTTGAAACTAGGATGGTTCGAAACTGAGAAGTTTTGAAACTACCGATTTGGAACTGGGTTGTTTTGAAACTAGGATGGTTCGAAAGTTGGAAGTTTTGAAACTACGATGGTTCAAAACTGGGACGTTTTGAAACTAGGACGGTTAGAAACTAGGACGGTTAGAAACTGGGACGTTTTGAAACTAGGACGTTTTGAAACTAGGACGGTTAGAAACTAGGATATTTTGAAACTAGGACGGTTAGAAACTAGGACATTTTTAAACTAGGACGGTTCGAGACTGGGACGTTTTGAAACTAGGACGGTTAGAAACTAGGACGATTCGAAACTGGGACGGTTAGAAACTGGGACGTTTTGAAACTAGGACGGTTAGAAACTGGGACGTTTTGAAACTAGGACGGTTAGAAACTGGGACGGTTCGAGACTGGGACGCTTTGAAACTAGGACGATTCGACACTGGGACGTTTTGAAAATAGGACGGTACAAAACTAGGACGCTCAAAACCTAGGACCGTTTGAAACTGGGACGTTTAGAAACTAGGACGGTTAGAAACTGGGACGTTTTGAAACTAGGACGGTTCGAAACTGGGATGTTTTGAAACTGGGACGTTTTGAAACTAAGACGGTTCATAACTAGGACTATTCGGAACCGGGACGTTTTGAAACTAGGACGTTTTGAAACTAGGACGGTTAGAAATTGGGACGGTTCGAAACTGTGACGTTTACAACCGAGTGCGATTCGAAAATAGGACGTTTTGAAACTACCGATTTGGAACTGGGTTGTTTTGAAACTAGGATGGTTCGAAAGTGGGACGTTTTGAAACTACGATGGTTCAAAACTGGGACGGTTAGAAACTGGGACGGTTCGAGACTGGGACGTTTTGAAACTAGGACGTTTTGAAACTAGGACAATTCGAAACTAGGACAGGCCAATCGGAATATTCTCCGAATTTTCGCTGAATTTTTTTGCTGGTTTTAGGAATTGTAGATTCCCATGGTATTTTGCATGACACTTCTCCAATTTCCTCCGTATTTGAACTTGGGCTCTCCTTTTTTGCTCCATCTGCTGCTGTTCTGCTCTGCAAAAGCTTGCAGCGCAGAGAAGCAACTAACCCAATCTTTCTTTATTGTGGTCGCATGTTTGGTCCGTCCGCTCGAATACGTCGCTGTGCAAAGAGAAGAGGAGAAGACCTTGTTTCTTTTTTTTTTCGCCTTTTTTGCTCACGCACCCCGCATTGCACCGAGTGTAGAATGATAATCCAGCGGCCGCGAGCGAGGCGAGGCGAGCAAAACACGTGTTGCTCGAAGAGATGGGCAAAGTAAAATAAAAAGAGAGGCAATGATTCAATTTGTGTGTGGGGTGTGGGGACCATCGGGGCGAGCAACGGAGCAAGCGACGGCACGCGAGCACACAGACACAACTAGTGTTCTTCTGGGAGTCGCTCTGGCGGTGGTCCTTTTTTTTTCTTTTTTTTTTTTAAGAGGCATGGCACGGCTTCTTTTCCGCCTCTTTGTTGGGGAAATTGAATTGAAAAACCCTGGTTAACCACTGATAACGAACATTTCGCGTGTCTGCGTCTATTCAATTCCAACCACGAATAAACATTCCGGTCATGGTGATTAAATTTCAACCGACCGCAATCGCGGTCAGGCGTTGTTTACTCCATCTCTATAATACCCTCTGCCAGTTTACTGAAATTTTAGTTTTCATCATCATCGCATAAGTCGTTCAGACATCGCATGACAGCGATAAAAAACTCCCGTTATGAAACAAAACAATTATTTAGTTCATTATAGAGGTTGTTTGCCCTTTGGCTCTTTTTTTTTGTTGCTTGGAAAGTCATATTTTAACTCAATTTTACAAGCAACGTACTTTTTTGTACGTTGTGGAATATTCTGAAAAAAAAATCAGGGGACACTAGAATTTTTGATGAATTTTTAAGATCTTAAAAATCGGCATAATGCTTCCAGAAAAAGTTTTTATGAGCCATCAAACTTTTGCTATATTTTTTGAGCACATTTTTAGCTGTAAAATCCTAAATTCCAGGAGTTTACAGGTAAAAATGGGCTCGAAAAATAGCAAAAGTTTGATGGCTCATAAAAACTTTTTCTGGAAGCATTATGCCGATTTTTAAGATCTTAAAAAATTCATCAAAATTCTAGTATCACACTGATTTTTTTTTCAGAATTTCCCAAAACGTACAAAAAAGTAACTTCCTAGTTAAACCTATTTACGAGAAGATCTTCATAATAAAGTTTTAAAAAATGCAATTAAATGTCGAAAGTTGTCAAAAATTGTGATTTTTGGCGAATTTTACAACAAAAAAAATTAGAAAACGTTCAAAAGGAGTACACGAATTCCATCCGATGGCCTAGAAAACCGCCGGCCGGCAATTTTTTTTCTAAACAGTTTTCTTCATTTCACCGGACAAACCCCGTATTTTTACTTACCTGGTAAATATTTGAATATGTACGTTTTATGATGATCTGTATAAAAAATAAATAAATAAATATTTTTTCAAATGGTTTTTATTGTGGTGCTATTCACGAAACCAGCAAAATATGCAAAAAATTCAGTGAAAATTCGGAAAATGCTCTGATCAACCTGAAATTTTGGGAAAGTTTGTCAAAATTACTCCCGGACATGTGCAGAAAATTTCAGAACAAAATATCGATTTTTAAATTAAAAAAAAATCGATAATTTTTAAAATCGATTATTTCGTCTGAAATTTTCTGCACACGTCCGGGAGTATTTTTGACAATTTTTCCCAAAATTTCAGACCGATCGGAGCATTCTCCGAATTTTCGCTGAATTTTTTGCATATTTTGCTGGTTTCGTGAATAGGCCCATAATAAATACCTTTTGAAAATTATTGATTTATTTTTTATACAGATCAACATAAAAGGTACATATTTAAATAATTACCAGGTAAGTGAAAATACGGATTTTGCCAGTTGAAGTGAAGAAAAGTGTTCAGAAAAAAATTGCCGGTCGGCGGTTTTCTAGGCCATCGGCTACACGCCGTGTACTCCTTTTTTTGTTGACCAAAATTTCTCCATGCAAAAACACTCTTCTTTGTTGTTCTTTCCTATAAATATGTACATTTCTCTCAAATTTCAGATGGAGTACACAATAACAGAGTCGGACACTCTGGAACGAGTGGCCGCCTCTCACGACTGTACAGTCGGAGAGCTCATGAAGCTCAACAAGATGGCGTCTCGAATGGTGTTTCCCGGACAGAAGATTCTGGTGCCCCTGGCCAGCTCGGACGACGTTTTCGATCCGCCGAGCAGCACCGCCTCTTCTGCCAAATCGTCTGGCAACCAAATATCGGGATTTGAAAATGCAGGTTGGGATTTTTTCTCTGGTCTCAACGGCTGATAATAAACTTTGAAAATAGCCAATTTTCTTCCCACAAAAGGTCTCGAAGCGAATGCTTTGACACAGTTGAAATGAGTGCGACCGTAACCCATTAAAAATGTAAACAAGTTTAAAAAAAAGCACTCATTTCAACTGTGTCAAAAAATTCGCTTCGAGACCTTTCGTGGGAAGAAAATTGGCTATTTTCAAAGTTTATTAACAGCTGCGGAGACGAGGGTAATAAGATGTGCAGGCTAGGCGGTATACTGTAGAAAACACTTGTCAAATGGTGCGCATGCGGGTCTCGCCACGACTGTCTATGCACACTTGTCGATTTACGACCAAAATTAATTTTTTTTTTGAATTTTTGTAAACCCATTCACACTTGTGGATTTACTAAAATTCAAATAGGAAAAATTGAATTTTGCGCGTAAATCGACCAGTGTGCAAACACCGTCGTGGCGAGACCCGCATGCGCACCATTTGATGAGATATTTATTTCCATTTTTTCTTATGGGTCTATATATTCACGGAAACCAGCAAAATATGCAAAAAATTCAGCGAAAATTCAGAGAATGCTCTGATCAGTCTGAAATTTTGGGAAAAATTGTCAAAAATACTCCCGGACATGTGCAGAAAATTTCAGATCAAAAATTTCAGAAAATAATCGATAATTTTTAAAATCGATATTTTGTTCTGAAATTTTCTGCACATGCCCGGGTGTAATTTTGACATTTTTTGTCAAAATTTCAGACTGATCGGAGCATTCTCTGAATTTTCGCTGAATTTTTTGCATATTTTGCTGCAACCCAAATTTCCAGAAGACGGAATCCGAAAAGGACCCGGCGGCGCGATACCGGCTCAAGTGCGGCGCGGCTCTTTCAACAAGGCCCAATCGGCGCCGGTTCCGCGCGGAAGCAACGAAGAGGCGGACACGGACTGTCTTCAACGGTTTCTCAAGATTAAAGTGAAACAGGTGACGGAATCGGATGGAACTGTGTCCGGAACACTTTTGGTCACACCAAACTGTCTCATGTTCGATCCAGATGTTTCGCATCCTCTGGTCAAGGAGAACGGACAAGATTTGTATGGAATGGTGGCAAAGTAAGGGGAAATTTAGGCGGCTTTTTCGGAATAGAAATTCGACAAAATTGAAATGTGACGTTTTGGAAATTGCGTGAAAATAGAAATCCACGAAATAGAAATGTAATAAATCAGAAACGTAACAAAATGGAAAAAACGCGTGAAAACAGAAACGTAGCAGAGCAGAAATGTGTCGAATTGGAAGTAAAATGGCAATGGAGCGCGTTTGCGAGATTTATTTTTTAAAACAACTTTTTCGATATTTTTCACGTTTTTTTCGATTTTTTTTCACGTTTTTTTTTCGATTCTTGCTCCACGAAACTTAGTACTTCGTGGATTTCATTTTCATCGCCAAGTTATTTAATTTCACGTCGAGTTTACACGTGAATTGAAATAATTCGGCGATGAAAATGAAATCCACGAAGTACTAAGTACCGTGGAGCGCTTTTGGTTTTTTCGCGAATGGACAATATCGAAATCGAAAAAAAACGTGAAAGAAAATCGAAAAAACGTGAGAAAATCTAAAAATACGTGAAAGATATCGAGAAAAACGTGAAAAATATCGAACAAGTCGTTTTGATAAATAAATCTCGCAAACGCGCTCCATTGCCATTTTACTTCCAATTCGACACATTTCTGCTCTGCTACGTTTCTGTTTTCACGCGGTTTTTCCATTTTGTTACGTTTCTGATTTATTACAGTTCTATTTCGTGGATTTCTATTTCCACGCAATTTTCAAAACGTGACATTTTAATTTTGTCGAATTTCCAATCCGAAATAGTCCCAATTGTAAAATGAAAAACTTTTCAGCATGGACGAAATTGTCTCTGTGTCAGTGTACACTGAAATCAGCGGATTAACAGGAGACACTGCTGAGAAGAAAAGGGACATTTTCGACCCAGAACACTTGAGAACGCCAGGGGACAGCCCAAAGAAGCAAGTGAATTCGGAAAGCATTGAAATTCAAAAGAACGAAGAAGTGACTTTTGACGCAGGCTCGCTGGATTCGAACCATTCACCGAAATTCGGAAGCGACATTGCTCTACCCGCTATTTCAGAAGAGGCAAAGGACTCGCCGATTGAAGAAGTCAAGGATCAAGAGTTGAGAAATCGGGCAGCTACTCTAGGAGATGAAGACGTGCAAATGAGAGCACGATCGCGGTCTAGAACGTCTTCACAAACGAGTAGCAATGAGGAGAGACCGAGGAGTTTCTCGGAATTGGACACCCCAGAAGCCAGAGGAAACATTGGCAGGTTTTCGCCGAATGCGGCAAGACGGTCTTTTGGTAAATTGGGACGGACTTTGAGGTGAGTGGGCATAAAAAATTGGGTGGAACTTTGGAAAATTTTACAGCGCTCGCGCCAAGTCAATCCAAGGCACAGTAACATCTGGAGCGGAAAAAGCTGTGCAAGGAACGAGAACAATGGCTCACGGAGTGGTAACACACACGAAAAGCGCGGCGGACTCGTTGCAGTCGGGAATCGAGAATGGTGCAAAGGTAAATTTTTTATTAAAAAAATTTCGCCTCTGTGGAAATTTTATAAGTTTTTGTTAAAATTGGAGTTTTTTTTTGTCAATTCGGGTCCAAAAAGCGGCATTTTTTGCCTCCGCGGCTCTACAAAAAACAGCAAAATTTTTTTTTGTTTCACCCAACAAAAAAAAACCGAGAAAACATTTCTTTTTTTGGTCCCAGAAGTTTCTAATTGAAGGACGCAAGCGTTTTTTAAAATCTGGAAATTAAAAATTTCTCCAAAATTTTGACATTTGAAATATTTGTTTAGCGATTTTTTGGGTTTTTTTTTCGAAAATTTATTGCCAGCCTTGAAAAATTGAAAAGCATGCCCTTCTAATAGAGTGAATACGGTACCTTCTTAGAAATGCTGAGAATGCTTTTAACAATATGCAAAAATTCAAAGAATTAGTCTGAAAATTTGAAAAAAAAACATTAAAAGTACGCCCAATCATGCTCTAAAAATTTTGGACTGAACTGAATTGTGGAATTTTCAACAACAAAAAATTACTGGATTTTTTTACGCTTGCCCTTTTTTTTGGCATTTTTCGACATTTTTATCGTCGAAAAAATGCTCTGGGACGTTGGTGCATTTTTGCGTCGCGGTATTCGCAAAAACTATAAAATATTTGAATGAAAAACCGAATGCGCGTGTGTTTTGGTGTCACTAGTGTGAACACCACGACGCAAAATTGCACTAAAGTTTCAAAACGTCCCAGTTTTGCAGTGACAAGTTCCGAAATGTCCCAGAGCCGAAAAAAATACTATCCCCGTAAATAGTTTTAAAAATCCCATAGTTATTGGTTCACCTTTTCAGGATCACCACGGGTTCCTTTAAATTAAAACAAAAGATAAAGCAGACTTACGAAACAACCTTTATTATCCCAATAGGGGATTTACACCACGGAAGCGATCACACGTGGCCAACACGACAGCTCCACAAAAATATCAACCAGAAATAAACAAACTAAATTTACACGTGACAACTCACGTCAAAAATAAACTTAAACTTATTCACGTGACCCTAACTTAGGCGTGCCACTAAAGTACCGCGAACCGGCATAATGGATTGTCGTAGCGCGGTAGAGAGAGTACGAGGCGACAAGATATAACGGCAAGAAAGGCTTGGCACCGCCAACTACCCCCTCTTCCGCAAAACCGGGCCCCTGACCGGTGTAATTACAACTCTCTCCGCGACTTACACGCTCTTACACAACAGGCAACGGTTTTGGTACACTACCCTAAACTACCCTACGGCACTATCAAAACAAACACAACAGTATACAACACAACATCACTAAACAATAATGCTTAACAGAGATTAATAACATTATCTTCGTTCCATCCGAACACGACTCCCCTTGGCGGCTGATGCATCCGCATTTGTCTGCACGTTTTCGCGCTTCATCCTCCACGTGTTGAGATGTACTCCACTGGACACTCGGTATCCACTCGCCCTCTGCGTTATCGCCTCTTTTTCTTTCCACCTCAACTCAATTCCAACAGCTTTGAACGCATTTGCTCCAAGCAGGAAAATGTCCGCATCATTCCTGATAATTTGGAAAATGACCACGGCTTCTCTGTCCTTGATCTTGATATCCAACTTGACTTGTTCCTGGACTGGCATCGCTAGTCTAGATGCATTCACCAACTTGAAATGTGGCTTCGCCAGCACTTCACATCGTTCCTTCCAGTCGACACAACCTCTTTTCAGCTTCTCCCATGCTCCGGAAGAAATCACTGACACCACTGCTCCACTGTCAATCGTGATTTTTCTTTTCTGTCCGAGAATTTCACAGTTCTCCCACATCTTCACCATTGAACTTCTTGTTCCTTTTAACTGACCTTTTCTAACGACATTGGCTACTAATTTTGAGGTACATTGCTTCACAATGTGCCCAACTCCACCACAATTGTAGCACTTGATGCTTGCCCTCTGAT
The DNA here is from genome assembly GCA_963572235.1 of Caenorhabditis japonica. Classification (NCBI taxonomy): domain Eukaryota; kingdom Metazoa; phylum Nematoda; class Chromadorea; order Rhabditida; family Rhabditidae; genus Caenorhabditis; species Caenorhabditis japonica. Next base: position 22,286,593 of record OY754346.1, read on the forward strand.
CCACGCTCTTCTGCGAAGCTTCTCCATCGCTTAGCTGCTCTTCTTTCTCGCTTTTCTTCCACCTCTCGCTTCCATCCCAATGCGACTCTGTCCTGTCATTGCCATCCGCTGCTCCCGTTCTATATACTCGCTCTTTCTTACGCTCGTTTTCTTGTTGTAGCACGATATCTTTCAGAGTATCGTATTGCTCATCGACTGGAGTCTCCCTTCTCTTCATTATCAGCAGATTGTGCAGGTTCCGGTCCTCTTTCGCGGCTTTCATTAACTTTGTCACTCTCATTTGTGAAATCGTCGTTCTGTCCGCTTCCGGGTATCCCTTACGTGACCACTTCTCCACTTCCACCAAGTACTCCCACATCTTCTGACCTGCTCCTCTACTCAGCTCCTCAAACACAGCTAACGCATGTGTCTGACTATCGCCCTGCCTCTTCTTCAGTTTCCCTTCGAACTCTTCGAACAGAAATTTTATCGGCCTCTTCCGTCGGTTTTCCAATGATCGAAATAGCGACTTTGCTGTTCCCACTAAAAAGTTCTCCTCTAGAATAGCCACCAAATCTTCATCGTCTTCTACGACCTTCCTGAACTTCATCAAGAATGTTCTCTTGAACTCTCCGAAGCTTCCACTTCCATCAAACACCTTTGGCTCTGGCAACGCCGCCACCCTCATCATCTTGTTCATGCTTGCCACAACCTCCTTAACTGTTTCCGCTGTAGACTTCTGCGACGTCGAACTTCTACTGCCGCTTCTCGTCTCACCATCCCACTCACTGCACCGTGTCTTCCTATCACCTCTCTCCAACCAAGCGCCATTCGGCCACTTAGCTACTTTCTCATCCCACCTAGCGCTGTTCTTGTCCCATTTTGATGCACCTGAACATTTTTTCTTCTCCTGTCTTGCCTCCTGCCCAGACGGTCTCCTTGCGCTATCTGTACTCATATCTTGCCTGCACGAGCGCCTTCGAAGTCTTTCCCGCATGGAAAGATAATCCTCTCTCGCTTCTGACTCTTCGTCCGACTCATCATTCTTTTCTTCGAACATTTGGCCTCTCTTCGCCGCCATTTCAGCTTCCTCGGCCCTGCGCCTCCATTTTTCAGCAGTCTTGCTGAGATCCCGGACAGTGTTCTTCAGCTGTTCCTTTTCCTTGACCCATTTGCTCCTGGAACTAGAAAACTCTTCTTTGAGCATTTCATATTCGTCTCTCAACTCTTCCGCACTCTCCTTCGCGTTTCTCACTTCTATGAACGATCGCTCCAAATCGTCCGCATTATCTGCGTTTAACACTCGCATCACGTTCATCACTGGTCTCATCCACGCTTCTCCTCCTAGCTCCAACCATCTTCCGCGCAATTCTTCTCCGAACTTCCGCAACGGCGCCACGACAGCACTTCTCGTCTGCCTACTGCACGTCGTGTTGAAACCAAGCTTTTCCAACACTTCTTCCTCCACTTTCACACTGTTCCGCAAGAACTCATCGAATCCTTTTAACAGCTTTCTGCGCCTTCGGATGTTCACTTCTTCTTCTTCGGCCGTCCGTGCCCAGGTCTCTTCCATCGGTCCTCCAAGACTCGAATTGGACCCACTCTGCACACTCTCCATCACTTCTTCGTGGTCGTCTTCCTTCTCCTCCAGGTGCTCCATTGGTTCCGTGTGTCGCTGCCAATCAATAGTTTTTCAAACTATCAATTTTATCTTAATTTTTCAGTGACTTTCAGTCAAAGAAAAGGTTTTTTGTAATCAGTGACTTTCAGTCAAAGAAAACAATATCCACGAGTCAGTGACTTTCAGTCAAAGAAACGCTTCGAAAATCCAGTGACTTTCAGTCAAAGATTTTCCAAAGCACGATTCGGCCCCCAAGTTATTGGTTCACCTTTTCAGGATCACCACGGGTTCCTTTAAATTAAAACAAAAGATAAAGCAGACTTACGAAACAACCTTTATTATCCCAATAGGGGATTTACACCACGGAAGCGATCACACGTGGCCAACACGACAGCTCCACAAAAATATCAACCAGAAATAAACAAACTAAATTTACACGTGACAACTCACGTCAAAAATAAACTTAAACTTATTCACGTGACCCTAACTTAGGCGTGCCACTAAAGTACCGCGAACCGGCATAATGGATTGTCGTAGCGCGGTAGAGAGAGTACGAGGCGACAAGATATAACGGCAAGAAAGGCTTGGCACCGCCAACTCCATTTATCGGTATATTTAGGCCACGCCCCTAATGGGTCTATTCACTAAACCAGCAAAATATGCAAAAAATTCAGCGAAAATTCGAAGAATGCTCCGATCAGTCTGAAATTTTGACAAAATATGTCAAAAATACTCACGGATGTGTGCAGAAAATTTCAGACCAAAATATCGATTTTTAAAAATTATCGATTTTTTTCTGAAAATTTGCAACATCGATATTTTGGTCTGAAATTGCACATGTCCGTGAGTATTTTTGCCTTTTTTTGTCAAAATTCCAGACTGGTCGGAGCATTATCCGAATTTTCGCTGAATTTTTTGCATATTTTGTTGTTCCGTGAATCTCAATTTTCTCAAGATTTATTTAAACTCTAAAAATCGATAATTTACACCCCCAAAAATATGGACGAAATTGCAAAAAACTGCGCGAAAACTCGGAAAATGCTCCGCTTGACTTGAAGTTTTGGTAAATAAGGGCAAAAATACTCCTGAATAAATATGTTCAGAAAATCCTGGACTAAAATATCGATTTTAAAAAATTTCAGGAAAAAATGAATATTTTCAAAATCGATATTTTGGTCCAACATTTTCTGAGAATATTTATTCAAGAGTATTTTTGCCCTTAATTCCCAAAATTTTAGGTAAATCTAGCCGTTTTTCATGGCTATTAGCCACATAGCTGCCAATTAAAAAATGGGAAAGAAATTGGAGAAAATCCATCGAAAACGGCTAATAGCCATGAAATTCGGTACGTGGGCTAAATTAATAGGGCACATGACCCGATTCGATGGCTGTTAGCCGTTTTCAATGGATTTTCTCCAATTTATTTCGCATTTTTTAATTGGTAGCTATGTGGCTGATAGCCATGAAAATCGGCTAGATTGGCCTGAGAAGTTTTGACAAAAAAAAAACCATCAAACTAAATAAATTCATGTTCAGACCATGTAAAAAAGGGTTAAAAAAAAAACAATTTTAGGCAGCTGCGGATGTTGCTGGACGTGTTGTCGACAAGGGGCAAACGCTGATGAGTGAAAGTATCAATGGCGTAACCGAGATATTCACCGTTCCAGACTTTGAGGTGAGTTTTTTTTATTTGTTTACACCCAACCTCTCTCCGAACAAAAAAAAAACAACAACCAGGAGCGGAATACTAGCCGTTCTATTTAGCAAGTGAGTAATCAAAGTTTGAGTAAGCACTCGAACTGGTTGTTGTGTAGTGTTGGCGTGGCGCATCGACCACTTTCAATGATGATGATGCGAAAAAAGATATTAACGAGATTATATGTGAATCCGCTTTTTGAATACTGCACTGCGTCGTCGCTGTCGCTGTCGGTGTCGCCGCCCCGCGGAACCATCCTCACCTACTATTATCACCTACTCTCATTTCTGCTACTCGCCAAATATGAATGTTCTACGAAAAACTTTTCGAAAACGCTCGGATAGTTATGATTTGCTCGCGCTGCATCGAGAATTTAGCCAAGAAATTGAGCATGTGGAGAATACGTTGAGTGAACAGGTATTTTTTTGGTTTAAAATCGCATTTTTAAAATTTTTATTTTTTCGTTGTTTTTTGTACTTTTGTTTCGTCAATTTCTAAAATTTTAAACGTTTATTTTTCAAAAACTATTTATTTATGTTCATAAAAAGCTTTCAGACGGCCACGCAGTACTCCTCGACCGCTTTCATGTGAATGTGGTCTCGCAGCGATAGAAGAAAAATACCACAGCAGCTGAGAAGGCGCAGAGAAAAATACAATTTAGCCGAGTTATTGAGCAAGACTGACAACAACTCTGCACGAATGAGGAATATTTTACAACAAAAAAAAACGGTTGATATCTGATTCATAAATTAACTTTTTTTTCATGATATTAATAAAAATTGATCGTATTTTCTGGAGTATGTGTAATGGGGTTATTCATAGAACAGTCGAAACAATGGGAAAAAAATAGGAAAGTAATTTTCTGATATGGTTTTATTCACGAAATATTGTCGACCCGCCAAAATGATCAAACGCGCTCCGCTGAACTTAGTACTACGTGGATTTCATTTTGGTTTCCAAATCATTTCATTTAACGTTGACACGTGAAATGAAATAATTTGGAGACCAAAATGAAATCCACGTAGTACTGAGTTCAGCGGAGCGCGTTTGATCATTTTGGCGGACCGGCAATAGCTAAAACCAGCCGATTAACCTGAAACTTTCGGAAATGATGGCAAAAACACTCCCGGACATTCGGCCAAAATTTTTAAAAATTGACGAAAAAATCCCGAAAATTGCAAAAATTATTGAAGAATGGCAACATTTTGCCAAGAAACTGGCAAAACTTTTGGAAAAATGGCTAAAATTGCCCAAAAATTGTCGTAAAATGTCAGAAAACTAAAAAAAAAGACACAATTTAACGCAAAAGAGCATAAATCAAAAAACGACAAAATGTTTCTAAAGTTGACGAAAAATTGCCAGAAAGGTCAAGAATTGTCGTAAAATGACCCAATTTTCGGAAAATGACAAAATGACGTAAAATTGACAAAAACTGGCCAAAAAAAAAAGGTAGGAAATGTCGAAATTCGCTAAAAATTGCAAGAAACTGACGGAATTGCTGGTTTTTGCTATTTCCCAAAGTTTCTGACCAATCGGAACATTTTCCGAGTTTTCCAATTTTTTCGCCTTTTCTGAGAATAATACCATTATATTGGGCAAACAAAAAATAGCGACACGGTGTTTGCGTACTTTCGAACATTTTAACGAAAATGAAAGAAATATTGTCGGCCCGTCAAAATGGTCAAACGCGCTCCGCTGAACTAAACGCTATGCGATTTTCATTTTGGTCACTATATTATTTCATTTCACGTTGAATTTATACGTGAAATTAAATAATTTGGAAACCAAAATGAAAATCGTATAGCGTTGAGTTCAGCGGAGCGCGTTTGACCATTTCGGCGGGCTACTTTTTTTTTTAATTTTTGAAGGTACGCAAACACCGTGTTTGTTGCAATTTCTGTTTTCATAATACACATAGTACAAAATTGGTGAAAATATAAAATTACTCTGTACAGCTTAAGAGAAATTATAGTCGGCGAATACATCATCAACCTCGCTCTACTGCAAATATCTTGTAAAACCGTGTGGCACTTGCAATAAATATTAACTCGAATTCTAGTTGTATTCCTATTTTTCTACGGAAAATGACGTATCCGCAACGAGTTGCAGTTAAAATGTTATTTTTCGCTTAAAAACAGGCGCACTACACTGTTGAAAATTGAAAAGTGCCGTAGAGCGAGACTGATGATGCATTCGCCGACTATATGTAAACAAAAAAAGTAGTACAATAGTAACGAAAATTGAAGAAATTAACTTTTGGCAAAACGAAACAAAAAAAAACTCTCGACAGTAATTTACTTACATAAATTAATTTTAGAACCAACCTCAAAAAAGTCCGTTAAGTATGAAGCGTGAGAAATCAATGGCAAAGCTGCAAGATTTGCGACGACAAACTGCAGAGGCAAGAGAGAACTCTGCCAAGGAGAACAAGGCCAGCGGGTGAGTCACCAACAAAAATACGAAAACAAAATACATACAGTTTGTACTATAGGGAACAAGTCACAAAAAGTTGTTGAGGATCTAGTATAGTTTGAACTATGAGTGAAATGAAAGTAGAATCCAAACAACGAAAATCTCGAATTTCAGATTTTCATGTGCCACGTCTGGGGAGGAAATGTCCGAAATCTTTGCCGCAGTTGACGAGATTGTAGAAAGAAGCCGAATTCAGAGCAACGACTCTACGGCATCTCAGCCGATTTTGCCGTTCTACATGGCCGTTCGTCTGACGAGGAATAAGAAGAAGAAGAGTGAGTTTTTTTTTAGGTTGGCTAATAAGGGGCTCCATAAGAAATGAGAGATTTCATTTATTGTTGGTTTGTTTTTTCGTATTTCTTTTTGATTAACGTTTTCGTTTTTTTTTTTCGTTTATTTGCTTGTTTATTTACGTAAGTTTTTTGCTTTAATATATATTTTTAAGCCTTTTCGAAGCCACGACGATTCCAGACGGCAATACATCATTTTATTTATTTATTAAGATTTTTCTAAAATATTTGAAAGTGCAGAAGTTCAAGGACCGAGCGGATCTCGAAGTGAGTCCACCTCGTCACCTACTTCCGGCACCAGTCCGCCCAGTTTTATGCCAGGACAATTGATCTGCCACAACTATTAATTTATTGTTTATGTTTTTTTTTTGTTGAATAAACTGGTTGAAAAAAAAATGCAAAAACTTGTATCATCCATCCCTGACGGTTTGAGCCGTTGCCAACGGAACGTGCACATCAGCCCAACCGGTGTCCCGCCACGAGAGATTAAAGGTGCACGCGGAAACACGTGACAAATTGAGAGATGCGAGAATGGGGCGACCGGAAGAACTTTTAGGGATGGATAATACAAATAAGTCATGGGGTTATTCATGAGAATAAAAATGCAGTTTTTTGATATTCTAGGGGCTGTTCGGAGTGACGTTATGAATTAAAGTTATGACCTAAAGGAAAATGCTTTATGGACCTAAAAATATGGCCTAAAGGCAATTTCGTTGTGGACATAAATATTCCATTAGTTTTTAACCCAAGGCAGAATTTGGTAAAACCTTTAAAAAACGTCTTAATGGAAAATTAGGAATTTGCGTTAGAGCGCAGTAACTGACAGCCCGTACTATTCATAAGAGCATTTTTATTCTCATGAATAACCCCCAAGATTTTGAGGCTATATTCATGAACATTTACCACACAGTAATTAAACACGGAAAAAGGTTTTTCGGACGGAAGATAATAATTACGTTATTGTGTTTTCAATCGACACCCGTGGATACCTTTTCCACCATTTTCCGAGAGCGCGAAACTCCGCCCACTTATTTGTGCGCGACCACGCGGACACAGTGATATTTGAAGAGACGCAGACAGAACGGTGAATGCAGACTTGACTCACGTTCTCATGTCGCAAGTCGATTGAAAACACAATATTTTTGAACACATTTATGGGGTTATTCACGAAATGGCAAAAATCTGCGCGAAAACTCGGAGAATGCTCCGATTGACCTGAAATTTTGGGAATTAGGGGCAAAAATACTCTTGGATATGAAATTCTCAGAAAAAATAAATTTGGATCGAAATAACGATTTTCAAACTTTTCTGAAAAAAATCAATATTTTTTAAAATCGATATTGCTATCCAAAATTTTCTGAGAATTTCATATCCAGGAGTATTTTTGCCCCTAATTACCAAAATTTCAGGTCAATCGGAGCATTTTCCGAGGTTTCGCGCAGTTTTTTTCTATTTCGTAAATATCCCCATTACGGACCGTTTCTAGGTCCTAAAAAAAGGATCTCGGACGTTTCGAAAGTTTTTCTGCATTTTGTCGTCGCGGTGTTTCACATAATAATTTTAAAAATCATCTTAAGGAAAACACCGCGACGACAAAATGCAAAAAACTTTCGAAACGTCAAACTTTAGAAATGTCTGAGAGCCTCTAAAAACCTAGTAAAAATTCCGAAAATTCATTTTTCTTTTCGTCCGAAAAATCATTTACCGTGCGGAAAACGTCATGAATACGGTCTCTGAATAAAATTGGATTAAATTTTAATTCAAAAATATTGTTAAAACAAGAAATCACGACACGGTGTTTTCGTACTTTTGAAAATTAAATAAATTATATTTATTTTCAAATTTACGCAATCACCGTGTCGCGATATTTTTGCATTAAAATATCATACAATGATGAATAAAAACAAAAAATGAATAATTTTTATTCTCATAAATGTCACATAAGAAAAATTAATATTTTTGCGAATAAATACTTTAAAATTACATGGCACGCGGCCATTTCATATAGATTCAAAGAACAGAAACTCTTTTCCCGAACTCGCATAAAGTCGGAGACTGGTTTTTGAAGAAAAAAAAAGACACTCTTGCGCTGTCTAATCCTGCCCATTTGGCGTCTCTCGGCCACCACCACTTTGCACTCGTCTAAATACCGCAAATCTCATTTTCCTCTTGCCAGTTTTGCGTGCGTACGACAGAATAGAACTGAACTTTTCCCAATTCTACTTTGTAGTAGTTTTACACTGGTTGTTTTCTTTTTTACTGCTCATCGAAATGCATGCGAAACGAGAGCGACAGAAACGTAGACGGGGAGAGAAATGCATGAAAGGGAAAGGCTTCTGAGAGACGCAGAGCTCTGTCCCGCTTCTTCATTTATCCCTGCGAGCCCGCCCGTATTTGTTTCGGTTGTGCTCTGCTCTGAAAGATTCCTCTCCCATTTTTGCAGAGTCTTCAACGAGTTCGCCCAGCTACGACGAGGATATTGCTTTTGGAAATAAGCTGAAACGAGAGTTTTGGTAAGATTTTTATATTGGGCAAAAATATATTGATTTTCCGGTCAAATGTGTCGAATTTTAAGGTTTGCCGTTCCACGTGGCCAAGCCGACAACATTTATCACTTTTTACTGCAGTGGTCTCCGGACAAGTACGGACTGGTGAGGTTTTGAGTTTTTCGAAAATAAATTTAAAATCGACAAAATCCAGAAAAACCACTTTCGAAACGTCCGAGAGCCTAAAAATCACGATGTCGAGGATTTGAAATGTGGGCGGAGCCTAAACTGTTTTCTACTGGCGCATTTTTTATTGATTTTATTATTTTTCTTCCCGTAAAACCCCGAAAAAAAACGCAAAATCCAGTGGAGCGCGTTTGCTTTGACTGAAAATGACAAAAAGGAGAAAAGAAAAACGAAGAAAATAGGGTGGTAAATTTGCGCAACACAATCGAAAATAAAGCAATTTTATAGTCGTTTTCGTGTCACTCGTGCCACTCTAATTTTCCTCATTCAGGACACGACGACGTCGTCTTCAAACGAGGAACCGACGGCGATGGCCGCCAACGAGGCGCACGACAAAGGTTTCATTATTTTGGGATCGAACGCCGACGAATCGCTTTCCGGTACGCTCATTTTTGAATTTGTTGGAATTATTGGAAATTAAAAGTAAAAGAGGTGTCAAATTTTTGGGCGAAACTGGTGGAAAATGTTTGCGAAATTTTATTTTCTGGGTTTTATCGATTGCTGCTCATAAACTCTGAAAATGGCCAATTTTCTTCCCACGAAATATCTCGAAGCGAATTTTGACACAGTTGAAATCAGTGCTACCGTAACCCATCATGGACCTTTTCACAAAACCGGAAAAAAATTGCGGGAAAAATCGGAGAATGCTCCGATTGACCTTGGGAAATATTGGAAAAATTCTCCTGTACAAGCTCAAAAAATTTTGGACCAAAATATCGATTTTAAAAATTTTCAGAAAAAAATCGATATTTCGGTCAAAAATTTTTTGAGCGTGTACAGGAGAATTTTTTCCAATATTTCCCAAAATTTCAGGTCAATCGGAACATTCTCCGATTTTTCCTGCAATTTTTTTCTTTTTTTTCCGGATTTGTGAATAGGTCCATAATTGGTTACTGTAGCACTCATTTCAACTGTGTCGAAAAATTCGCTTCGAGATATTTTGTGAGAAAATTGGCTATTTTCAGAGTTTATGAATTCTATGCAAAAAAAAATGTTCGAACAAAATGCTTTGTCTGAAATTTTCTATTCAAAATCTTCTATTTCAACTAGAAATTAACGGCACGAAATTGGCTTTCCGTGATGTTCCCCAGCGAATTGGAACATTAAAATGCGATTTGAACATGATTTATTTGAAATTTATGGGAAAAATTCTGAGAAATTTGAATTCCCGCCACCTCGTGTACTCCTTTTGGACGTTTTTTGATTTTTTTTTTGTAAAAATCACCAAAAATTAGAATTTTTGCGATTTTACACTAGTTTTCCCGAAAAATTGACATCTTTTTTATTCCGCTTCCAAAGTATTTAAAAATCAAATTATGATAAAAATCCCGACGGCGGGCATTTTTTGAAGTCCAAAGTTTCACAAAACAGGCTCTGAAAAAGTCTGTACCGTAGTAGTTTTACGAGGAAAAATTCCTATTTAAAATTAGGAGGTCTCGCAGCGAAAACACTAATGTAATACTCGTCTGAGCAGCTGCTCATAAGCCTTGAAAATAGCCAATTTTCTCACGAAATATCTCGAAGCGAATTTTATGACACAGTTGAAATGAGTGCTACCGTAACCCATTTAAAAATGTGAAAAAGTTGGCATTTTTAAATGGTTTTGTTTACGGTAGCACTCATTTCAACTGTGTCAATATTCGCGTCGAGATATTTCATGGGAGCTATTTTCAATGTTTATGAGCAGCTGCCAAACCTCATAATTTAAAACTCGAATTTTCCCGCGTAAAACTACTACGGTACAGTCTTTTCAGCGCCTGTTTTTCAGGGTATTTTTGTGAAACTTTGAACGCGGTATTAATAACAGAATGATGTTGGCTCCAAAAAGGAAACAAAAATATGTACTTTGTGTCAATTTCTGTGCTTTCTTCTGTGACAGCTTTCGCAAGAAGACAGTCATCACCAAAAAAAAAAGGAAAATGACGAGCTGCTGATTGACCAGTGATATCGATGAATCATGCGACATCGGGCTCATATGCCTATAATTCGTATAAAAGTCTCTTATCGACACATTTAGGCAATCACTTTTTTTTGCGAACTCTTTAAAAGTGGCTGACGCTCTTTGACAGACCATTTTTCTCTGTGTCTCTTTTTCGCATCTTCTTATCTTATCACATTGGTTCAAAAAGATGACCACGGGGAATGTATTTTAATGTAACTTCCGTTTAGCTTGGTTCCTCTTTTGTTCTGGGCTAGGATCCATGAGACAGGAAAATGGGCTTGTCTGTTTCTCTCAATCTCTCACCACCAGCACACAAAATTCATAGATTTCCAATTTTCGGAAAACGGTGTCTCTTTCATAATTTCAAGGTTTTTTCTTTGCGAAATTTAATAATATTGTCCATTCGCGAAAAAAACAAGTGCGCTCCACGAAACTTTGTACTTTATGGATTTCATTGTCGTCGCCAAATTATTTCAATTCACGTGTAAATTCAACGTAAAATGGAATGATTTGGCGACGAAAATGAAATCCACGAAGTACTAAGTTTCGTGGAGCGCACTTGCTTTTTTCGCGAATGGACAATATTATTAAATTTCGCAGAGAAAAAAACCTTGAAATTATGAAGGAGACACTGGTTTCCGAAAATTGGAAATTGATGAATTTTGTGTGCTGGTGGTGAGAGAATGGAGCGCGTTTGTTGCGCACCGAGAAGAAATATAGGGGCTCTTTCGGAATGGAAATTCGACAAAATAGAAATGTCACGTTTTGGAAATTGTGTGAAAATAGAAATCCACGAAATAGAAATGTGATAAATCAGAAACGTAACAAAATGGAAAAAAACGCGTGAAAAGAGAAACGTAGCAGATGTGTCGAATTTGAAGTAAAATGGCAATGGAGCGCATTTGCGAGATTTATTTTTCAAAACGACTTTTTCGATATTTTTCACCTTTTTCTCGATATCTTCCACGTATTTTTGGATTTTTTCACGTTTTTTCGATTTTTTTTTCACGATTTTTTTTCTCGATTTAAAAAAAAAATTTTCCACGTATCGAAATTCTATTTTTTTCGATTTCGACACGTGGAAAATTTAAAAAAAAAATGGAAAAAAACGTGAAAAAAATCGAAAAAACGTGAAAAAATCCAAAAATACGTGGAAGATATCGAGAAAAACGTGAAAAATATCGAAAAAGTCGTTTTGAAAAATAAATCTCGCAAACGCGCTCCATTGCCATTTTACTTTTAATTCGACACATTTCTGCTCTGCTACGTTTCTGTTTTCACGCGTTTTTTTTTCCATTTTTTTACGTTTCTGATTTATTACATTTCTATTTCGTGGATTTCTATTTTCACGCAATTTCCAAAACGTGACATTTCAATTTTGTCGAATTTCTATTCCGAAAGAGCCCAGAAATGTACCGTATTTACTTTAATTGCCCCGCACATAGGCCGACAGACTCTAAATTTCCGGCACTCAATTAGAAAGATTCGAAGAGTAAAATTGGCGGAATTTGCAACTTGTTCAAATATTTGTTGTTTACGTCTCTGACCCCCCACGTGGAATAGTCACGCAAAATAAAATTGGGGGATATTTCTGGTTTTTGGCATTTTCCCATTTTTTTTTCGTTTTTTCGCACTTGATTTTTTCGATGTTTGTATTTAGCTCTGGCTCTGGTTGAGTTGAACATGATCATTTGCGATCTGTGCTGCTTTGTAAATATACTTTCTCTAATCCGCGTCCTCTCTCTCTCTCTCTCACTGACCATATGATGAATTAAACTTATCGCCACTCGAGTTTGTGCTAATCCAGTCATGGGCGGTACGCGTGTATTTAATGAAAATTCATGACCAACTTTTATTGTACGCATGTTGTTTGCAGCCCTGTTTCCACGTGATAAAGGGGAAATTTAGGGGTCAAATAGTACACCCTTTCTTTCTTTTCTTTTGTTTTCATTACGCGCGCAAGAATATATAGAAGGAACAAGTTTCTGGGCATCTATTTGATTTCCATAAAAGAGTACGAAATGATTGGACGTCTTATCAGCTGCTGTTGCTGCATGCTCCTGTTCACTTTTGATAAGGGTCTAGATTTTGTTTGGGCCAAAGTAGAATAACGAGTGGTACAGTCATCGTTCCGTGACATTTGCACATTTGGCATTCTAGTCTAGTTTCAAGTTTTACTTTGACCTACCAACCTGCTCGCTCGTTCGCTCTATTGTGGTGAATGAAGCTCGGTATAAAAGTGTTTGGCGTGTTCCGTCATTCCACTATTCCATCCGGCACCATCGGCCGCCCTGTCTCTCCACCTGCGCCTTTTCCTCTTGCGTGCTTCCTCCCTCTTGCACCACGGCTGACCTTTATAATACGTATCGATTCTCCCCCGTCTACTATACATTTTATGATAATTCTCGAATCGAAAATCTCTATTGTCCTTTCTTCCTTTCGTCGCGCACGCACGCTTATCATTGTCAGGCAGACATTTCATTTCCCCGAATTCTCAAATTTGGACATTTGAAACTTTGAAACTAACAAATCCGTAAATTTACGTATTGTCAACCTGCCAGGGCGGTCAAACGCGCTCCACTGAACTTGGTACGTTGTGATTTTCATTTTGGTAGATTTTTCAAATTATTTCATTTCACGTATCAATTAAATTAAACTTTTACCTTTAAATGTTTAATTTAATTGATACGTGAAATGAAATAATTTGGAAAATGTACCAAAATGAAAATCACAACGTACCAAGTTCAGTGGAGCGCGTTTGACCGCCCTGGCAGGTCGACGATATGTAAATTTACGAATTTGTTATTTAGTTTCAAATTTCCAATGACAAAATTTGGGAATTAATTGAAATGAAATGCGTGTCCTTCAACATTTGAATTGGATTTTCAAAAATTTGTATCTTTTCAAATCAAAAAAATCACGAAAAAAACATAAAAATTTGGAAAATTCGAAACTTGGAACATTTTCGTCTTCTATCAATAAAAATTCAGAAAACATTATTTTGTCGTGTTGGAGGGCACGATTTTTTTTCTTGAAATGTCGGAAAATGATAAACAAATGTGCAGTCTGAAATTTTGGAAAAATCGCCGAAAATTTTGCCGGGAATGCTCAAAAACTTTTGGACCTATTTATTGCTAGCTGAAATGCTAAATTTAACATTTTAGCCAACAGTAAATATGCCCAAAAATTTTTTCTGAGCATTCCCGGCAGAATTTTCGGCGATTTTTCCAAAATTTCAGACCGCACACTTGTTTATCATTTTTCGACATTTCTAGAAAAAACACGTGTCCTCCAACACGACAAAATATTGTTTTCTGAACTTTTATTGATAGAAGACGAAAACGTTCCTTTAAATATATTTTCCACAATCACAAGTTTCGAATTAATATATTTTGCCCTGCACGGAAAACAGCCGCGCCAATTTTGTAAAAAGGCCGAGTTTGAACTTTTGTTCGATGTTTGATCCGTACGAATCCCAGGGTCTTTTGATATTTGGCGCCTTGATAGATCACAACGGTCGCCGACCGTTTTGCCACCGGATGCATAATTGAAGGCGAATAGAGCTAATTGAGCTGAACTAGTTGTCGCCTCGCGTCCACCGTATTCGCCTCGCCACACTCGCATCAAAATTGGGCGTCACGCATTTTTGTTTTGGAACAAAATTATTAAAAATGAGATCAAATGCACGAACGATCTGATCTGGCTACAATATGGTCCAATTTTGGCTCTAGGACGTGTCGAAAGTGCGACGATTGGAAATTTTTTCTGCATTTTGTCGTCGCGGGGTTTGCACGCAATCATTTTTTTGATTGAATTTTCCTTAAAAAGCTATTAAAAATGATTATGTGCAAAAAAACACCGCGACGACAAAATGCAGAAGATTTTTGACAAATTGAAAACAAAGAAATTTAAAAAAACCACGTGGAGTACACGAGTTGGCGGGAAATTCAAACGCATTTATTTTTTTTTCATCATTTTCTCTTCTCTTTGCATTTTTTTTCTAATTTTTTGCGTTTAATTTTGCAAAATAAAGCATTTTTTCATAATTAAATGCAAAAAATTGGAAAAAAAAATGCAAGAAGGACTGGAAAATGTGGTGAAAGGCAATAAATGCGTTTGAATTTCCCGCCAACTCGTGTACTCCACGTGGTTTTTTTGTAAATAAAAGTTGTCAAAAATCAGCATTTTAGGATTTTTTGTATCCATTTTTCTCCGTTTTTCCATTAAAATATACATTTTTATTGGATTAAAATTGCAGAAAAATGCATATAAATATTGTCAGCCCGCCAAAATTGTCAAACGCGCTCCGCTGAACTCTACGCTATGTGATTTTCATTTTGGTCTCTAAATTATTTAATTTCACGTATTTGGTGACTAAAATGAAAATTGCATAGCGTCGAGTTTAGTGGAGCGCGTTTGTCCATTTTTGCGGGCTGACAATAATTTTTTTTTCTTAAATAAAAATTTTGTAACAGTAAAAAAAAATTTTTTTTTTTTTACATTTTTCCTAATTTTAGACACGTTAAAATGGCAGAAAAATACCTCATTGAATGCCGTAATCTGAGCAACCACAACCGCATTCCTTTGTTCCAAGTTTTCCGCTCCGCACCGCACCGCATGCCGGCCATTCGTTCATCCGCTTGCTGCGTCTAGCCAACTCTAACACTATTTTTCCACCATTTTCCGTTTGAAGAAGCCTGCGTCCGTCCCGTCCTTGGAATACGCTCATCTCTCTCTCTCTCTCTCTCTCTCTCTCTCTCTCTCTCTCTCTCTCTCTCTCTTTCCAAAACACTTGTATTGTCTTGTTCAACCTAACCTGGCCTAGTTGTTGTTTTCTTTAAATGCCAATTTTCTATTTTCCATTTTCTGCAGATTTGTTGTTTTCAAGTTGGGAGAACTTTTTTTTTTCTTTTTTTCTCTTTTTCTTTCTTGCCCACCCTCTTCACACTTTGAACATTTTAAATTTATGAGCTTGACGAGATGTTGACGAGAAAATGGTATCAGTGCCATTTTTTGACACGTCTTACGATAACACTTTTTCTTTTTTTTTTTGGTTTCTTTAGTAGGATTAAATGCCTTCCCACGCATTCCAGACAAGTACAAAAGCGTTGTTCGCTTCGCTCGTAACTTGTATAGTTTTCATTTTGTGTTTCACACTTTTTTTTTTCTTCTTTTTTTTCTGGTTCACAATGTACGCTCGATTTTCCGTTTTTTAGCACATACACACACACCTAAATCAGCAAAAAATGGGCGCCAACGAGTCTGCCGCCTCGACGCCGCATCGACGCCGTGCACACACCACGTTTGCCAGACCACCAACAGACAAAAACTCGAACAACATTTTTCTGACCGAATTCGACGTTAAACAAATGATGGCTCGTAGCCGTGCCGGCACCATTTGTGTCTCATCAGTACGTCCCTCTTACGAGGAGGCTGAAAAGGAGATTATCGAGACGGTGCGACAGGCGGACGACGATGAGCAGTCCACGTCTTCTGGAATGGCAAAAAAGGGAAGTGTGACGTCGAGAAAGTCGACGGGATCGCATGACTCTGGAGTTGGGACTTATGCGAACTCGCCGGTCGCTTCGAACCTTCATTTGGCGGCTGGCGACGATACAGTTTTGGTGCGAACCTCTTCTCAAGACGAGAAGGAAGAATACGAGCAGAGAAAGAAGCGAAATATCAAGCGAGCAATTATGAAAAAAGTTTTCAAGAAGAAGACGCCGAAAAATCAGGAGCAGCGCATTCGTTCGAAATCTCTTGGAGTCAATATGAAGTTTAATAGTGAGTAAAATTGGCGGAATGGCGACTCTGGGACGTTTTGACAGTTTCGTGCTACTGGTGAATTTACCGGTTTCAAAACGCCCCAGATCCATTGTTGCATCCTAGAAGTTAATTACTGCTCAATAAAAACAGAAGACTGTCTGCTAAAAGTGTGTTGTTAGAATACCAGAGGAAAACAGTTTCCAGGAAAACGAAATTTGGAAATGTATGAATTTTGTATGAAGGTGGTGAGAGACGCAGAGAAACAGACTACCCTCTTTCGGAATAGAAATTCGACAAAATAGAAATGTCACGTTTTGGAAATTGCGTGAAAATAGAAACCCACGAATTAATGTAATAAATCAGAGACGTAACAAAATGAAAACACGTGAAAACAGAAACGTAGCAGAGCAGAAATGTGTCGAATTGGAAGTAAAATGGCAACGGAGCGTGTTTGCTAGATATTTTTTTTTTAAACGACTTGTTCGATATTTTTCACGTTTTCTCGATATCTTCTACGTATTTTTGGGTTTTCTCACGTTTTTTCGATTTTTTCTCGTTTTTTCGATTCTTTTTGATTTCGATACGTGGAATTTTTTTAATCGACAAAAATACGTATTTTTGTCGATTGACAAAATTCCAACAATCGAAATTGAAATGAATCGAAAAAAACGTGAAAAAAAATCGAAAAAACGTTAAAAATCCTAAAATACGTGGAAGATATCGAGAAAAACGTGAAAAATATCGAAAAAGCCGTTTTGAAAAAAAAATCTCGCAAACGCGCTCCATTGCCATTTTACTTCCAATTCGACACATTTCTGCTCTGCTACGTTTCTGTTTTCACGCAATTTCCAAAACGTGACATTTCAATTTTGTCGAATTTCTATTCCGAAAGAGCCCCCGTTTTTTTGTCGCGGTGTTTGCGCACAAATTACCTTTTTTGCTTTAATCGATTATTCTTGAGAAAAATCAATCTTTCCGGAAAATTTGATCTCGACTTTTTTACAATACTCGTCAAAAAGAATTGCTCTTTCGCAGTTTTCTGTTCAAAATGACTAAAAACTTTGATTGAGTGCCACAAAGTCCCAGAACTTTGTACGTTTTACTAGTGGATAACATGATTTTTTTCCGTATGACACCTTTCAAAGGCGCTGTAGATTGTGAGGAGCTAAAAAGCCAAAAGGTGTCGTTTGAAAAAAGTTAGGTTATTATCAACTAGTAAAATGTACACAGTTTGTGTGACACACTAAAATTTTTTGGTCATTTTGAGCAGAAGTCTGCGAAACGCGAACTCTTTTTGACCAGTACTGTACATTAGTCGAGATTAAATTTTCCGGGAAGATTTATTACACGGAAGTGCTGCCCATTTTTTTCTTTGCCTCTTCCCACACAATGAATCTAATTTGAGATGTAAGAAGGAAGATTTTCACTGAAATCCGGAATTGGATTGATGGATTCTTCTTTTCTTTTTATCTAGGCAAGCAATCTAGTCACCTGTTGCCTTTTTTTTTTGCTTCGTATTTTCTTATTTATAAGAAGCGAAGCGCGTGAAAATGTGGCCGAAAATTGAGTTCTTCCACTTTCAATTCAATTCAATTCGTTTTCCATCCTCTTCTTCTTCTTCATCTTCGTTTTTCCCTCTACCTCTTCTGAAAACTGGTAGATGGATACTCGAACAGAATAGGCTCAATTTAGGCGTGAAATGGCTCCGTCCACTTTTTGGGTGTGAATAAGGTCAATTTGTCACTCGGCCTCGGCTCCAAAAAGGGCGAAATTTTGAACTTTGCGGCGTCAAACATGGTCCTTTCTTTTCTTTCTCAAGAAAAAAAAAAGAGAAACGAGAACCTTTTTTTGGCTGGCTCCTCGCATCTATTGTTGTCGGCTGATTGTACCCAGTACCCAGTACCCACCAAAACAATTAGGCTCTCTACTCGGAAAATCTGACTTTTCAGCCGTGGAGAGCAAAGTTTGTTTTCGGTCCAATTTTCGGTACATTTTGCTCTTTCTGTCTTTCTCAGAGACTTGTCAATAAAGCAGACGTACTCGGCGAGATGGGCGCAAACTATTTTCTAATTCCAAGCTGTTGGGAATTTGAATGTACAACTCGTGCCGCTTGCTTTTTCCTTTTTGCTGCCACCAGCCAGATTAAACAAGACGAAAAAATTCATTAAAAGCGAATTTTTTTGTTGAAAAGACGTTTCGAAAATTGTTCTGCATTTCGTCGTCGCGGTGTTTGCACAGACGCGGAAATAAAAACTAGGCTCCGCCAATGATCGAGGAATTTCGGCACGAATTTCGACACAGTTGAACGAGTGTGACCGTAATCCATTCAGCGAGTTCAGCGAGGTTTTCGAAATTTTTTTCTGCATTTGGTCGTCGCGGTGTTTGCACACAATTCTTTTTAAAGCTTTGGAATTTTACATAAAAAGCGTTTAAAAAGATTGTGTGCAAACACCGCAAAGACAAAATGCAGGAAAAAATTCGAAAACCTTGTTTGCTCACTTTCTCGCTGAATGGATTACGGTCACACTCGTTCAACTGTGTCGAAAATCGTGCCGAAATTCCTTGAGAATTCGGTCATTTGAAAGGATGATGGACAAAAAAAAAGAGGGAGCCTAGTTTTCATTTCCGCGTCTCTAGCGACTCTAGCGAAAAGTGGGCGGAGCTTGCGTAAACCCACCCGAATATTCTAGAAAAAACCGAGTTGTTAAAAGCATAATAGTATGTAATTTGGCACCCTTTTTCGCGACGCTCTATGATCTCGAATGTCTTTATTTTTTTCGCTCGTTCAAATTTCTTTGAAATGTTCATTTTTGGAAGCTCTCAAAAAGATTTTCGGCTAATAGCCATTTAAGGAAGTTTTTGAAGTTTTATCTGGTCAAAAAAAATCAAAATTTTGCAACCCTACTCGTGTAATCTTTGTCTATAGTGGCTAATAGCCGACGATAATGGCTAATAGCCACCGATAATGGCACGGAATATGGCTATTAGCCACTATAGAAAAAAAATACACGAGTAGAGTCGCAAAATTTTGATCTTTTGACCACTTCAAAAACGTGCTTAAATGGCTATTAGCCGAAAATTCGCTTTCTGTTCATTTCGGATGAGTGTTATAATGCTTCTAGCAAAACAAAATGGCCATTTTTTCGTCAAGTAAAATATTCTAAAATCGTGAAGAATAAAAAAGCGAGTCAAACAGAAAGATACAACTTTTAGTTTTTGAAGAAAAAATATAAATTTTATGCAGAATTTATATATCTGGTCAGCTATAAAATGTACAAATTTTTTGACTCTATTTGTGTAATTTTTGCACGGATATAGGCAGCCATGTGGCTAATAGCCGTCGAACATGTCATATTCGACGGCTAATAGCCACATGGCTGCCTATATCCGTGCAAAAATTACACGAGTAGAGTCGCAAAATTTTGTATATTTTATAGCTGGCCAGATGTATATTCTGCATAATATTTCTATTTTTCTTCCAAAACTGAAAGTTGTGTTTTTCTGACTGACTCGGTTTTTTTTTTATTCTTTACGATTTTAGAATATTTTGACGAAAAATTGCTATTTTGTTTTGCCAGAAGCATTATAACGCCCATCCAGAATGAACAAAAAGCGTTTTCTCACAGCGGGCCTTCTTTTTTTTTTCTTCGTTTTTTTTTCTTCAATTTTCGTTTCCCACCCGAACCTCACGTAAACACTGAACTTTTACCGACCTAGTTCGTCAGCTCAGCATTCTCGTAAATTGGTGTACACAGAGAAGAAGTGGGCGTG
Organism: Caenorhabditis japonica; assembly: GCA_963572235.1. NCBI lineage: Eukaryota > Metazoa > Nematoda > Chromadorea > Rhabditida > Rhabditidae > Caenorhabditis > Caenorhabditis japonica. The sequence goes on from OY754346.1 coordinate 22,306,862, forward strand.
GCGTCTGCCAAAAAGATGCTCCACCACATTTTTTTCTTGGGTATTCTTCAAGTGTTTTTTGCTCTGCTAACTGAAGAATATGAAACGCAAAAAATAAAAAGAAAGAAACACGTTTTTTTTTCGTTGCTGCTTCACTGCACTAATGCACACACCTTCTTCTTGTTTGCTCCTCTCCTCATTTCCTTGTCTGGATGAGTTTTAGTTTGTTATAACTCTGACTGTCAAATTTAGCCACTCGCGTAAAACGAGCTCAATTAGCCATGTGCAAATACTTTTTTCACGGATTTCTCTTTTTTCATACACATCGTTTCCTCTTACTTACTCATCATCATCACAATATCTTCACGTATTAGAGAAATGCTCGCGTCGCTCGTTGACAAGGTGCAAACGTCCACCAACTCGTTGGCGTCGACAGTCTCCCAGGCGTCGTCGTCTGAAGAGCTGAGTCCGTACCTGCGACAGATTGGATCGTCGGTTCGTCGTTTGTCGATGCCGCTCGGCAAAGTGCGACAATCATCGCAACGCCGTCTGTCGCACATGGTGTCGGTGATTGGCGAGGTTATTGATCAGGAGATTTTGATGACACAGCCAGGTACTGGGCGATAGATTTGAAAAAATGAACTGACGCGTAGGAAAACGCGCCCTATTGCATTTATCTGCGTCTCCACAGTTGCAAAACTAGAGACGCAGAGAAACATACTACACCATTTTCCGGAAAATGCCGTTTTCGGGGCTCTTTCGGAATAGAAATTCGACAAAATTGAAATGTCACGTTTTAGAAATTGCGTGAAAATAGAAATCCACAAAATAGAAATGTAATAAATCAGAAACGTAACAAAATGGAAACGCGTGAAAACAGAAACGTAGCAGAGCAGAGATGTGTCGAATTTGAAGAAAATGGCAATGGAGCGCGTTTGCGAGATTTATTTTTCAAAACGACTTTTTCGATATTTTTCACGGTTTTCTCGATATCTTCCACGTTTTTTTGGATTTTCTCACGTTTTTTCGATTTTTTTTTATTTTCCACGTATCGAAATCGAAAAAAACGATACGTGGAAAATAAAAAAAATCGAAAAATCGTGAAAAAATCCAAAAAATACGTGGAAGATATCGAGAAAAACGTGAAAAATATCGAAAAAGTCGTTTTGAAAAATGAAATCTCGCAAACGCGCTCCATTGCCATTTTACTTTTAATTCGACACATTTCTGCTCTGCTAAGTTTCTGTTTTCACGCGTTTTTCCATTTTGTTACGTTTCTGATTTATTACATTTCTATTTTGTGGATTTTTATTTTCACGCAATTTCCAAAACGTGACATTTTAATTTTTTCGAATTTCTATTCCGAAAGAGCCCCGAAATATACCGTATTTACTCGAATTGCCCCGAAAAACTGAATTTATTGGCCGAAAAATTTCAAAAATTCAAATTTGCGCGTAAATTCATCATAGTAATTGAATAGAAATTATCCAACTAGTCTGAAAATTTGGAAAATTGTGTAAAAATTGTCAAGAATTGTCAAAATTGTCAATATTTTTCGAACCTCCTAATTGGATGCCGGGCAATTAGAGGCTGCTGGGAAATTGAAAAAAATTTTGAGCAGTCGCGGCTTGATTTTTATGGGGTTATTCACAGAACCAGCAAAAAAGCAAAAAATAGAAAACAACAGCAAAAAAATTCAGCGAAAATTCGGAGAATGCTCCAATCGATCTGAAACTTTGGGAAATCATTTAGAAAATGCTTCCGGTAATTCCCTGAAAATTTCAGACCAAAATATCGATTTTGAAAATTTTCAGAAATTAAATTCGATATTTTGGTCAAAAATTTTCAGGGAATGACCAGAAGCATTTTTAAATGATTTCCCAAAGTTTCAGATCGATCGGAGCATTCTCCGAATTTTTGCTGAATTTTTTGCTGGTTTTTTTTTCTATTTTTTGCTGTTTTTGCTGATTTCCCAAAATAGCAAAAAAAGAAGATGCGAATTCATCTTGGCAATCTCAATCTCTCATGTAGAATTTATGAGATTTTTGGTTTGGTGTGCTCACGCGCACCCTCGTACGGAACTTTTTTCCTCTCCGGAAGCATTGAAGAGCGCCCCGACACACATACACACACACATGATCCAACATTAATTATTCTGTCTTTTTGAATCACCATCATCATCATTTTGGTGAAGACCATGAAAAAAATGAAATAAACTATGTACAAGCTGACATCATTCTGAATGAAAAGCCAAAATGGACAAACGCGCTCCGCTGAACTCAATGCTATGCGATTTTCATTTTATTTCATTTCACGTTTAATTTACACGTGAAATAAAATAATTTTGTGAGCGCGTTTGCCCATTTTAGCGGGACGACAATAAAAAATGGACATTTGATAGTTTCAGGCGAAAAATCGACGCCACTGTTCGGCTCGTCGTTGCTCAATCGCGAATGGGAGCTCGTCACAGTCTCCGAGATGTGCCGACGCCTGTCGCTAGATCAGGAGCTGGAAATGCCGATTCCAGACGGAGCGAACACTTCGCAAATATTGGATGAGCTTATGATTCGTCAGGTTAGCGCACTTTTGGGCTAGCCGGGGCTCTGTTTTTGGCTCTGGGACGTTTCGAAACTGGGACGTTTTGAAATTGGGACGTTTCGAAACCTTTTTTTTTTATTTCCGCGTATTATTTTTGGCCACATGACACCAAATCCACTAGTATGCCGCAAAACTGCCCAAAAGTTTCGAAACGTCCCAGTTTCGAAATGGCAGGTTTCGAAACGTCCGCTCACCATTTTCGGGGATCTCTGAATATCGTTCCTCTATGGTTCCAACGGGCGATAATGAAGTGTCTTTTTTTTTAGTTGTTTACCAGGGGTTCCCTTCTGTTTTTCCTTTTCGTAATTTGCCACACACACACACAGCTGATGCTCTTTGTGGGAAAAAAATGAGAAAAAAGTTCCGCCTACGTAACCTCTAGACTGACAGAGAACAAAAATACATTGAAAAATAGACTAGGCACACTCTACGAGCAATTAAAATGGGCTCTGGGACGTTTTGAAACTGGACCGATTTGAAACCAGGATGATTTGAAACTGGGACGATATGAAACTAGGACGATTTGAAACTGGGAAGATTCGAAACCCGGACGATTTGAAACCAGGATGATTTGAAACTGGGACGATTTGAAACTGGGACGATTTGAAACCCGGTCGATTCGAAACTGAGAAGATTCGAAAATGGGACGTTTCGCAACTAGGAATATTTGAAACTGGGACGTTTCCAAACCAGGACGATTTGAAACTAAGACGTTTCGAAACTGGGACGATTCGAAACTGTGGCGTTTCGAAACCCGGACGATTTGAAACTGGGACGATTCGAAACTGGGACGTTTCGAAACCCGGACGATTGGAAACTGGGACGATTTGAAACCAGGACGATTCGAAACTGGGACGATTTTAAACTGAGACGATTTTAAACCCGGACGATTCGAGACCCCCACGATTTGAAACTGAGACGTTTCGAAACTAGGAGTACGATCACGGCGACGAAAAATAGCACCAAAGTTTCGAAACGTCCCAGTTTCGAAACGTTCCAGAGCCTCAAAACGGGACCTTGGGAAGTGTGAAAATGACAACCATTCCCGAAAAGTTTACTAAACCATTTCAATAATTTAGGTGATGGACATTTTGCCGCCACGTGCCGAAGGCTATCCATGGGTGAACATTTACAACTCTGAGAAGCACGGATTCTCTCTGGCCACCATGTACCGTAAAATGGCCGAATTTGACGAGGACCTGTCGCCTGTCCTTCTCATCATTCGCGACACGAAAGAGCACGTGTTTGGAGCCGTCGTCTCGTCGGCCATCAGACCATCCGATCACTATTTTGGCACTGGAGACAGCTGTCTGCTCTGGCGATTCACTGGAGAGGCACCGCACACTAGGTGGGCTATTTTTTTATTTGACGGTAAAGCTAGATCCTACGTAAAGCAAACGCGCCTTATCTCATTCTCTCCTAAAAAATCCTAAAAAAGTCCTCCGAATTTCGGGTCCTCCTGCCGCCGCGCCGAGGGCGGGTTACGGTCGCCGGGGTTCCTTGCGGCGCCTGCACATCAAACTTGCCGCCGCGAAGATTCGAATGGCTCGAGGTCCCGCGATGGATGCGAGCGTGGTTTGGGGCTCATTTCGGGCCGTTTTTCTTGTGATTTGTGTAGAATCACTATCTTTTCTGTTGGCGCGTGCGGAAAGGGAGTTGCGTGCGGGAGATCCTCTTTTGGGTCTCCCAATTCGCAACAGCGTCTCCACAGTGGAGAGCAGCAAAACATGTCTGCGTCTCCACAGTCGAGAGCAACAAAGTATGTCTGCGTCTCCACAGTGGAGTGAAAAAATGGAGACGCAGAGACGCGAGAAATGGCCCGCGAAAAAAGGAACGCAGAGAATAATACAGTTTATTTCCAAATTTCAGAGAACTCCGTCAGTACACGTGGACCGGAGACAATCAGTTCTTTGTGAACGCGGCAAAAGATTCGCTGTCGATTGGAGCCGGTTCGGGAAGATATGGATTGTGGTTTGATGGTGCGTTTTTATTTTCTCTTTTGCCTCTTGCAATTTTCTTGCTGGTCTCAAATCTCACTATTCTCTGGGTTGCAAATTGAGAGAAAATGATAATTTCCCACCACGAAAAATATGCCAAAAATGGCATTTCCAAAAGGGTGGTAAAATGATTGTTTGATCTGAAAAAAATGAGGTGTCAATTTTTTGGGGAAACTGATTTTTGGTCGGGGATTTACGAACATCACATTAAAATTGCCCTTTTTTGCGAATTTCACAGAATAAAATATACAAAAAATCCAAAAGGAGTACACGAGATTAGTGGCCTAGAATTGAACATATGGCCTAGAAAAACGGCGGCCACGACTTTTATAAAATTCCATTTTTCCTCAATTTTCATTAGTGCGCCAAAATGGCTAATAGCCATTTTTGGCGGCTCAGCTATTAGCCACATGTCCGCCATGTACGCGCCATGAATTACCTGAAAAATAATGGGAAAAATTGGAAAAATGCTCGAAAAACGGAGAAAAATGATGAAAATGAATAAATTTTTTTGAATTTCCCGCCACCTCGTGTACTCCTTTTGGACGACTTTTAATTTTTTATTGCGAATATCACAAAAAAAATGGAGAAATTGAAAATTTGAGCGATTTTTATGTGACATTCATGAATCCCGTTTCGAAACTTGGGCGATTCGAAACTGGGACGGTTTGAAACCGGGACTCGGATAATTTTTCAAAATTCACTGGAAATGTTAGCACTAAAAATGCACTGACAAGTTTCGAAATGGCATTTTCTTCAACAAAAAAAATATGCTTTCGAAGAAAAAAACTTTTTTTTTGGGGTTTTGAGTCTCCCGAAGCTCCGCCCTCTTTGCAAGTCTGCGGGACGGTTTTTCACGTGCTACAGACTTGCAAAAGGGGCGGGGCTTTGGGATTATTACGGTACATAGCTGCTAACGGACACTATATGCATCCACCGAAATTTGTTTTTCTTAAAAGATCGAGCAAGAAGCCACGCCCCTTTGCAAGTTTGCGGCACGAGTTTTGTCCAGAAAATGCTATAAATTGCAGCAAAAACCGTGCCGCAGACTTGCAAATTTTCCCGGTTTTTTAGGGTCTCAAACTTTGAATGAATGATATAAATGTGGTCATTTCTTTGTTTTTTCGACAATAAAATGTTTAATTTTTTTAAATTTAGCCCATTTTTTCAGCCGATTTGAACCACGGACGTTCGCAAAAATGTGAAACTTTTGACAATGAGCCGCTGTGTGGTGACAATGGAGATTTTATTATCCAATTCATTGAGGCCTATGGTTTCAGAATGTAATTGCCTCTTTGTTTTTTTTTTTCGTTTGTTTGCTTCCTCTAATTTATAGAATTGCCCCGCCCCTCTATTCGTTATGTGTACAGTCTTTTTTCCATTTTTTTTTCTTTTCTTTTCATATGCCCATTGATTTTATGAAAAAAAAGTTAGTCTGTCAGTGTGATAATTTTCTTTATTTCTATTCTTTTCGTTTCCGTTTTTTTGAGTTTACTGGTATTTCGAAACTAGTTTATTGCCTTTTCCTATTATCTTTTTCGCCCCGCCCCGGCCCACCCAGGCCCGCCCGCCCGCCCCATCTCAATTTTGTGAGATATTGGATTGATTGGCTCACCGTAATAAATTTATGTACAATTGAATGTTGAGTTCAATTTTTCTTTTCTGTGTATGTATTTTGAGAGAAAACAAATAAATGCATTCGAAAAAAAAAATTATTTTTTTGGGTTCTGTCCCTTTTGCAAGTCTGCGGCACGGGATTATCACGTGCCACAGTCTTGCAAAAGGGGCGGGGCTTTGGGATTATCACGGTACGCAGATGATAACGGACACTATATTCATCCACCGCATTTCATCTGTGTAAGCGAAAAAAAAATTGTTTTTTTTTTGGGTTTTGTGTTTCCCCAAGCTCCGCCCCTTTTGCAAGTCTGCGGCACGGTTTTTCACGTGCCACAGTCTTGCAAAAGGGGCGGGGCTTTGGGATTATCACGGTACGCAGATGATAACGGACACTATATGCATCCACCGCATTTCATCTGTGTAAGCCAAGAATAATTTTTTTTGGGGTTTTGAGTCTCACCGAAGCTCCGCCCCTTTTTGCAAGTCTGCGGCACGGTTTTTCAAGCGAAAAAGAAAATTCAAAAAAAAATAGAAAAAACCCGTTTTTTCTTCAGGAAAGCACATATGTAGGTATTTAACAATTAAAAAAAATATGTTAGTCATATGCTTCACAATTTCCGATTACGGACCGCTGCAGACTCTTCGTAAAACTTTTGATAGCCCTCTCCGCTAAATTTGAACTGATCGATAATGTCAAACACTTTTTTTGGCTCCTTCTTCTTCCCATCCTCATCTTCATGCACCGCTCGTTTCCCACGACGCTGTGCCTCAAACTCGTCGTGAGCCGTCTTGAATTCCACCAAACGTTGCGGTGAGAGCACCTGAGCCAAATACTCGTCCATACTGTCCTTTACCATCTCCTCGTCGGCGCCAGACGTTCGCGCCGAGACGATTAGTTGGTGCAGGGTTTTCTGGAAATTTGAAGGTCAATTTTTTGAGTCCCTGGCCCTGAAAAGACTGGGGAACAAGCTCCGCCCTTTTTTGCTGACACGGGCTCGGTGGGGCAGAGATTCCGACACTACGAAAAGTATTTCCGCACCGTGTACTCCCCGTGGACAATCTGACAATTTCGCAACATTTTTCCTTTATTTTTTAATTTCCCAGAATGTCAGCAAGTTTTGAGGCATAAACATCCAGTAAAAAAACAAAAATGTCCCAATTTTCCCATTTTTTTTTTCAATTTTTCAAAGCCCCAAAGCTCGGCCATTTTTCTACGAAAGTTCTCCGTTTTTGGATAAAAATGAAGTTTTTAACGTGAATAATCTGACAATGGAGCCGAACTCTCAAAAAATAATTCGTCGAGTGAAATATTTGAAAAATAAACTGTCGGCCTTTTCGTGTACTCCTCGTGGACAAAAGATGTTTTTTTTTCATTTTCCTGGCTTTTTATGCGAAAAAATGAAGGAAATTGCAAGAAAAACCATTGGCGACAAATGAGATTTTAGGTCAGCCTCGTGTACTCCTTTTGGACGATTTAAATTAATTTTTTGAATTTTTCAAATCAGAAATTTTTCGCGTTTTTTTTTCGAAATTTACTCCTTATTGAGGCAATAGTATTAATTTCAAAAAAAAAAAAAAGAACATTACCTGCTGATCCTCCGTCAGAAATGTGGTGAGCGGAGACATTCTGCACGGTCCTCCTGACGCCACGACGACGACGAGCAAAAGAGCAGCAACGAAAAGGTTCATTTTTGGGTTGGTTTGATTTGGGAGAAGAGCAAAAAGGACACAACTGGCAAAGTGACCATCATCTAAACGGGGCGACGCGAAACGACACGCAAACATTCTTTTGTTTGGCGAGCACTTTCGACAAATCAGCTAGACCAGTCCTGGTGTGGGACGGAAAAACCGAACAATTGGCTTGAAAATAGGTATCACGGGGTCTTGGCAGTGTGCCCATTTATTCGAATTCCTCTTTTTTGACGCAGAGAAGCCAGTTTTGCCACTTTGACGTGAAAAAAAGAATTTGCAAAAAAAAGCAGCGCCAGCACCACGTGAGGTGTACAGTAGCCGAAAGTCTGGCATCTTCTCGGCATGGAGTCGATGAAACGGTCCAAAACTGAATGTGGGATCATGGAGCCTGCAACTGTGCGAATTTCTCATCCGAATTTCGTTTTCTCGAATTGTTCCCAAAGATGTTCAATAGGATTGAGGTTCGGAGCAGGCTTTCTCGGAAATGAAAATTCCTCTTCCGAGTTCCGTCGGAAATTTCCGATTTTGTAATTTTCTCTTCCGATTTTCCGACGGAATTCCGAGTTTTTAATTTTCCTTTCCGAATTTCCGTCGGAATTCCGAAATTTCAAATTCTCGCTCCGATTTCCGTCGGAATTCCGACTTCCGACGGAATTCCGATTTCCGATCGGAAAAATCGGAAATGAACCTGAATAGGCCCATCCCATAAAATCTTAAATTATCCACAAAAAGTTAAAAAAAATTGAGGAAAGATACGTAAACTCGTGTTTTAAATGGGAAATTTGTGTCACGGATAGTGTGCGTTACCGAAAAATTTTTTACCGGTAAATCATCTTTCGGCAAATTTATCGGTAAATTTACCGGTAATTTCGCGAAAATTTTACCGGCAAAATGGTTTTCGGCAAAACTTAACGTGGGGTCAAGTTCACGTATTAGAAAAACAAGACATCGAGAAAAACAAAGATACGCAGACGATACGTGGCGCGACCTCGGCCTGGCACAATCACGTCTTTTACACATTTTTTTTAAATTTCATCTGTATTAAAGCGTGACCGACCAAGATACCAAGACTAGAATTGTAACGTGACCTGTCCCACTTCTTCATGTATAAATAATGTCAATTTACCGGCAAATTACCGATAAAAAGTTTTGCCGAAACTTTTATCGGTAAAATTTACCGGTAAAGGATCGACAAAATTTGCCAAATTTACCGGTAAAAAAGTTTAGAAATGGTTTCTCTTTTGCCGAATATTTATCGGTAAAACGTGATTCGAAAATTTACCGGTAAAATCGTCAAATCTTTACCGGTAACGCACACTAGTCACGGACATGGCCGAATTTTTTCCAAAAAAAAATAACCATTTTTCGTACCAAATTTTGACAGAAAAACATGTTTTTTTCCGACACCAGAAAAAAATGTTCGACGGAAACGGGATTATTTTCCGAAATCATTTCGTCTCGGAACGGAATCGGAAATTTTTTCGGAAGTGAAACTGCCTCGGAACCGGAATCGGAAATTTCCGACATCGGAATTCCGCGCATGAACGACGGACAATGGGATAGCTTTCCAAGCAGCTTCGAGCTGAGCAAATTTTTGGTCCGCATTTGATGCTCTAACACCAGCAAGTTGCCTCACGAGTTCCTCCCACAAGTTCTCATTCGGATTCAAGTCCGGTGATTGACTTGGCCAGTCAAAAACATCCACCCGACGACGTTAAAGCCAAGTTCTCACATGCAACGACGTGTGTTTCGGGTCGTTGTCTTGTTGGAAGACGAACGCACGGCCGATATTTCAGAGTGCCCATGGTCTTCGTATTGATATCGATCCATTATTCCATTTACACGCCTAACCTGTAGTAATATCACGTGATCTTTCGCAATGAAGTGGACCGACACCCCGACTGCTTACGCCACCGTGTTTGATCAAATCTGGTACCAATTCCGTCAGAACCTAAAATCATGTACCTGCTTTCGTCACTAATGACGAGTCCATCTGCTCTATTGCGGTCAGAGATAAAGGGTTTCTTTTGAAAATAGGTACAGAGAAATAAATATCGAAATGCATATATAAATACTAAAATTGTTCATTTTTAATTTTTTTAAAACTAATCTTTAGAGGAGGGAGAACGAATTCTTTGCAAATCAAATAAAATCAAATACAATAAAATTTAGAAGAAAAAAAAAAGAAGAACCGGTCAAAAGTGTACAGTAATCATCCGCACCTTTTTTCCAGCAGTCAAACCTAAAGAATAGCGAGCCGCTGCTCCGATTCGAGACTATTTGGCTTAGAGCTCAAAGAATCGGAGAGCCAGCTCCAAGATCAACACCAATCGGGGGAAGAGGAGAAATAGTAAAAATAAAAAAAATAACACGTTCGATCATGCTTCACAGGTGGGAAAAATAGATAGAGTGAATATTGTGTTTTCAATCGAGTGGGCGGAGTTTCACGTTGAAGTGGCAACTCTATTGAAAACACAATAAGAAGGAAAAAAAATCTACGGCGCAGTAGTAGCTGCAGCAGCAGTCCACTTGTATTTGGCAGTTGCTCCTGCTCCTTCCGTCGAAATCGGAGCTGTTGGAGCCACTGGAGCTGTCGGTTTGTGGTAAAAGTAGCACGAGGCGTTGCGGCAATTCGTTCCGAATCGGCATTCCTGGAAATCATTTCAGCTTTTTAAAAAAGTGGGCGTGGCTACTGATCTCCCCCAAGAAAATGGACACGATAGTATCCATGCAAATGAAAAAAGGTCAAAACCGGGGAACAAGCCCCGCCCCTTTTGCACTGTGCCGCAGACTTCCAAAGGGGCGGAGCTTGTAATTTTTTGCAAGACCCGCCCATTTTTGGGGGTTTGAAAATCCTAATCTATCATGTATAAGGCCGGCTTTTCCGGCTTACATTAATTTTTTAAAACAGAAAAATTGTCAATTAAAAAAAAAAAAAAATCAAAAACGAACCTTTGGATGTTTAAAGTGACAAACTGGATTTCGACATCCACCGGCATATCGGCACGGGATCATATTTTGAAGTGGGGCGATTCTGGAACAGTATTTTCATGTTTGGGGTGTCAAAATTTTATAAAACTCACTCTGGAAGTGTTTTTGCTGGTGGTTTTGCGACAATCGCAGGAACCTCCTTTTTCTCATTCTCATCCGATTTCTCCTCCTTCTTCTCCACAACTTTTCTCTTGAGCGAAGCGGCAAGTTTCTCAGCCAACGATCCAAGAGTTCCACGAACAAGTGGTTTTGGCAAATCTTCAAGTTTTGGAACTTCCACGGGTTTCGGAGCGATTCTGTTCGAAGTTAGTGGATTTGTAGTCTCGGAGGGGGGCGGGGCTTGTTGTCCTGGCTGCACACCGCCAGTACCGTGATGAGTGTAAGGGCAGTGTTTTTTGGTACAAAAACGGTCAAAGCGGCAAGCCGGATGGATGAAAAGACATCGTATTCCGTAGGAGCAGTTTGGAAAGTTTCTGGAATTGGAAAAATGGGTCTGGGACGTTTCGAAACTTTTTTTCTGCATTTTTCCGTTAATGCAAAGTTTGGAATCAACCACACTAGTTTTAGAACCCTAATCACTTGTGTATAAGACCGGTTTCATTTCTCCAAAACACACCCGCTCACTCGTTTATCTGGCTCACGCGCACTTCTCTCCTAACGGTCTTATACACAAGATTATCGATTTTTCCTCTGATTTTAAGCAAAAGTCGATAATATGGCGTGCATGGCCAAAAAAATGATCATCTCGGCCCGATCCGACTCGTTGGAAGACTGATAACCATTCAAAAGTGGTCAAATTTGAAAAAAAAAAACACTTTTATAAAAATAAACAAGCCTGGCTGAATCAAAAACTATTTTTGATCTTTTCTCATCTCTAAACTGTTTTTTATTTGATCTTATCCTCTACCCAGAGGCGAACGCAACGTCATGTTGCCAGCCGCGAACAAATCTACTCCTCGAGAGCGTTCATACCGCGTGTCCCGTGTGGCGCAGGCGGTTGCACGCTTGCCCGTCAAGTTTTTATTTGGCCGCGGGTGCTGAGTTCGACCCCGCCATGCGCCTTTGACACAGACACACAAAGATCCTCAGTTACAAACCCAAACGGAATTTTATATATAATAAAAATAAATTTTGTAAATTGTAAAACAAGCCTGTTGCGCCATTCAGCCCTGGATGCTAACCCAGCCTTTTTAGGATGCTATTGTCGGCCCGCAAAAATAATAAAACGCGCTCTGCTGAACTCAACGCTATGCGATTTTATAATGGACCTATTCACAAAACCGGAAAAAAGGAAGTAAACGGAAAAAAAAAACTTCGGGAAAAATCGGAGAATGCTCCGATTGACCTTGAATTTTGGGAAATATTGGAAAAAACTCTTCTGTACATGCTCAAAAAATATCGATTATTTCTGAAAATTTTTAAAATCGATATTTCGGTCCAAAATTTTGAGAGCGTCTACAACAGGAGAATTTTTTCCAATATTTCCCAAAATTTCCGGTCTATCGGAGCATTTTCCGATTTTTCCCAAAGTTTTTTTTTTCCGTTTTCTTCCTTTTTTCCGGTTTTGTGAATAGTACTCGCGTTGCAAACCGATTTACGAGACTCCGCCCACTGCCCTGCTATTGTTTTCTGTTTTTTTTCAATACATTTTTGTTTCAGATCGATAAATGGCGGATGATGCGAAAATCGATAAAAAATGTTTCTTCATGGTATATTTTTTTTTTTGAAATAATTGATTTCAGGTCCTAAATGTTTTGTTCGAATGGGGATTCGATTAAAAAGCGCGAGATTTTTCTCAGTTTATCGAATTTTTTTTTCGGCCCGCCAAGATGGTCAAACGCGCTCCGCTGAACTCAACGCTATACGATTTTCACTTTCGTCTTCAAATTATTTAATTTCACTTGAATTTATACGTAAAATTAAATAACTTGGAAACCAAAATGAAAATCGCATAGCGTTGTGTTCAGCGGAGCGCGTTTGACTATTTTGGCTGGCCGACAATAATTGAATCCGTATTCGAACGAAACATTTGGCGACCGGAAACCAATAATTAAAAAAAAATTCACTATTTACCATGAAAATACGAATGAATGAATGATTTATTGATGAAGGGCAGTTAAACCTCTGACTCAACAATTAGCAATATAAGTTAGAAGATAAAAAACAAATTTTTTATCGATTTTTGCATCATTCGCCATTTTTCGCTTTTTCTCGAATTTTCTTGTTAAATATTCATTCGCAGCCGCCATTTATCGAACTGAAACAAAAATGTATTTAAAAAAAAAGAAGGAAAACTGCAAAATGAGGAAAAAAAGGAAAAATCACAACAAAAAAAAGCAGGCTAGTGGGCGGAGCCTCGTAAATCGGTTTGCAACGCGAGTACGCATTTTTTTTTTTGAAACTTTGTTGCATTTTTCCTAGTTTCAAAGTGACAGGTTTCGAAACGTCCCAGAAAAATTACAGACAATTTAGAGAAAATGGATTCCACATAACATATTCTGTCTTTTCCTCTGATTTTAAGCAATTTTTTATCGAAAAAGTCGGTCATAATCAATTTTCAATCAAAATAAGGCGTGCAGAGGCCTAAAAATGTTCCTCTCGGCCATTTAAAATTTTCCAAATTTGAAAAAAATAAATTACAAGCCTGCTTCGCCGTTCTGCCCTGGATGCTAGCGCAGCCTGTCCATGACGCTAAAATGTCGGGGCTCTTTCAGACGAGAAATTCGACAAAATTGAAATGTCACGTTTTGGAAATTGCGTGAAAATAGAAATCCACGAAATAGAAATGTAATAAATCAGAAACGTAACAAAATGAAAAAAAAAACGATTGAAAACAGAAACGTAGCAGAGCAGAAATGTGTCGAATTGGAAGTAAAATGGCAATGGAGCGCGTTTGCGAGATTTATTTTTCAAAACGACCTTTTCGATATTTTTCACGTATTTTTGGATTTTTTCACAATTTTTTTTCTATTTTTTTTAATTTTCCACATATCGAAATACGTGAAAAAGGTAGAAAAAGTCGTTTTGAAAAATAAGTCTCGCAAACGCGCTCCATTGCCATTTTACTTCCAATTCGACACATTTCTGCTCTGCTACGTTTCTGTTTTCACGCGTTTTTTCCATTTTGTTACGTTTCTGATTTATTACATTTCTATTTCGTGGATTTCTATTTTCACGCATTTTATAAAACGTGTCATTTCAATTTTGTCGAATTTCTATCCCAAAAGAGCCCCAAAATGCGCTTTTTTTTTAAATTTTTTCAAAAAAAAAAAAAAAATTTTTCTACAAGTTCCATGTATTTTGAGACAATTTGTTTTTGGACTCACGTGCAATTTTTGGTTGGATGCATAAACTGACAAGCATCTCCCTTTGTGCATTTCGGCCAGAAGACACACCGCTCTTTCACGTGTTGATCCTCTTTCACGACCGTCACCTGATTCCGTTGTTCTTGCAAAACGCTCAACGGAGTCGGTACGTAAGTGGGCACAATCGATGACTGATGATAGCGCTGAGCAGCAAAAGTCTTGCCGACGAGCTCATGGGTCGGCAAGAGTTCCGCTTCCTCCTCGCGAACACTGTCCCTTCTGGCTATTCCTCTGGCTTCTGCGACAAGGGCGTCAATTTCAGCCTCCTCGTCGGACGAATCCGAATCCTCGCCCAGTTTGATCTGTCCATTCCATTTTTGCATTGTGGGTGAACCGTCGGTTGGGGTGGTGTCGCGAGAGCTTGGCGTTTCCACGTCAAATGTGATTCTCTCGTGTTTGCTCTTCGGCTCATCCGACACCTCCATTCGTCTTTTCAAAAGCCCTCTACGCAGGCTATCGTCGACGACAATGCGTTCCTGAATACGGGTTCTTTTGATGGCCTCCTTGCCTCCAGCGAGTTTGACAATCACTTGTGGTCCGCCTGCTTGTGGTTGACTTCCCAGGACTACACAATCACCGCTTGCATTTCCAGTTCCAGTACCAGAATTAGTCGCAACTCTGCTCATTCTCTCGTGAATGCTCTTTTTCGGCGATTTTGTGGTTTTTGAGGGCAGAGCTTCCACATCCGACATGTCATCGTCTCTGTCATCGTGTCCTTCGCTGTCTTTTGATCTCTTGGAAGATGATGCTCCGGCACTGACGCTCGCCTCATTCATAGCTCGGAGGAACATGGAACCGCGGCCTCTGACGTTTGCGCTGAAAACGTTTTCATGTCATTTTGATGGCTTTCAGACGTTTCGAAAGTGCGAAGTTTCAAAAAAAATTCTGCATTTTGACTTCACGGTGTTTGCACACATTTTTAAATAAAAGCTTTTAAAAGAAAATTCCATAAAATTATTGTCTTTTCAATCGAGTTGCGACATCAAACCGTGAAACTCCACCCACTTTTTTTCACGCGAACAATAAATTTTAGTGCATTTTGAATTTTCGCGTGAAAAAGTTCAAACACTGCGACGACAAAATGCAGAAAATTTTTCTAACGTCAGAGAGACTTCGTGTACTCTGCCGTGGTCTTTTAATTTTTTTTTTGTGAAAATCATTTAAAAAATCTGATGCGTGGTGCGATGGAGCGCGTTTGCATCAATTTCAAATTGTTATTGGTCTTTCAGTAATTTTCATCAGAAAATCCACAATGAATCTTTTATTACGTGCCGGTTCGGATCGTACATCATTTTGCGAATTTTTCTCTTCATGAAAGAAGAAATTGAAAAAAATAATGCAAACGCGCTTCATCGCAACAGTTCTATTCTGTCGTACCCTCAAGAAACTAGAAAACGGAAAATGCTGATTTTTTCAGAGAAACAGGCTATTTGGCGGCTATCTAGCTACTATTTGGCGGCTATGTCGCTGCTATTTGGCGGCTATTTTGGCTGCTATTTGGCTACTATTTGGCGACTATTTGGCGGCTATTTGGCGGCTATTTGGCGGCTATCTGGCTACTATTTGGCGGCAATTTGGCTGCTATTTGCCCACTATTTGGTGGCTATCTGGCTACTATTTGGCTGCTATTTGGCTACTATTTGGCGGCTATTTTGGCTACTATTTGGCTGCTATTTGGCGGCTATTTGGCTACTATTTGGCGGCTATTTGGCTGCTATTTGGCTGCTATTTGGCGGCTATTTAGCGGCTATCGGGCGGCTATTTGGCGGCTATGTGGCTGCTATTTGGCGGCTATTTGGCTGCTATGTGGCTGCTATTTGGCGGCTATTTGGCTACTATTTGGCGGCTATTTGGCTGCTATTTGCCCACTATTTGGTGGCTATCTGGCTACTATTTGGCGGCTATTTGGCTGCTATTTGGCCACTATTTGGCTGCTATTTGGCGGCTATTTGGCGGCTATTTTGGCTGCCATTTGACTACTATTTGGCGGCTATGTGGCTGTTAATTGGCGGCTATTTGAAGGCTATTTGGCTGTTATTTGGCTGCTATTTGGCGGCAATTTGGCGGCAATTTGGTGGCTATTTGGCTGCTATTTGGACACTATTTGGCGGCAATTTGGCGGCTATGTGGCTGCTAGTTGGCGGCAATTTGGCTGCTACTTGGCGGCAATTTGGCGGCAATTTGGCTGCTATTTGGCGGATATGTGGTGGATATTTGACTGCTAATTGGTGGCTATTTGACGGCTACTTGGCTGCTATTTGGCGGCTTTTTGGGTGCTATTTGGCTGCTATTTGGTGGCTATTTGGCGGCTATTTTGACTACTATTTGGCGGCAATTTGGCGGCTATGTGGCTGTTAATTGGCGGCTATTTGAAGGCTATTTGGCTGTTATTTGGCTGCTATTTGGCGGCAATTTGGCGGCAATTTGGTGGCTATTTGGCTGCTATTTGGACACTATTTGACTGCCATTTGGCGGCTATTCGGCCGCAATTTGGCTGCTAATTGGCGGCTATTTGGCGGCTCTGTGGCTGCTATTTGGTGGCTATTCGGTGACTATTTGGCGGATATTTGACTACTATTTGAATAAAAAAACCGTAATAACTCACTCTCCAGTCGGCCGAATATTCCTCTTGACCACCACTGTTGACTGAACTTTCTGCGGCTCCGGACTGCCTGATGGTGGCCGCATAACCGTGGACGGCACTTTCTTCCGTTCTGCAGATCTTCCTCTGTGCTCTCTACCACGTCGCTCTTTGTCTCGAATACGCTGGTTGGATTCGCCATCTGAGTAGGTGTTGGACCGGCTTCTCGTCCTTCTGCGAATGGTTCTGGAATGGGGTTGTGAAAAAAATTAAGAATTACAGCCAAATATCTTACTTTTGAGCTTCTCTTCTCTTCTCCTCACGTCGTTTCTCATCTTCTTGTCGCTTCTCACGATCTCTTTCTCTCTGTCTCTCCTTCTCTCGCTCTCTTTCCTTTTCGCGTTGTCTGAATATTGAATATTATCATTTATTCGGAAAGGAGGAAAAATTTTGATGAATAAAAAACCTACACTTCTTCTCTGTCCCGGTCCTCTTTTTCCTTCCGATGCTTCTCCTCTCGGTGCTTTTCTTCCCGATCTTTCTGCTCAACTTCCTTATTTTTCTCTTCCTCCTTCCGACTGCTTTCTCCTGGTTTAGAAGAAGAAGAGGACGCATTTTGAAGACGATCAAAGAGATCGAACAGCCTGAAAATTTAAAATTTTCGTTTAGATGCACAAATGCTCGGGGTCCAAAAGGAGTACACGGGGTGGCGGGAAATTCAAATGTTTTCTTATAAAACTTTGCGTTCAGTGGAATTTTCTAGATTTCTTCAAAAACCACATTTTCAACCATTTTCAACCTACCAATCCACGAATTTAGCAGTGCTCTTCCCAATGAACAAGCTCAAATCGTCCTTCATCTGACTCTTCTCCTTCTTATTGGCAATCATCACCATTATATAATCGGGAAGCTCATCGTCCACATAAACGCCGAGCTCTTCGAGTTTTGCACGAATCGCCGCCTGGAAATCAAATAAATTTTAAAGTTTAAGAGTTTTCAAGGCATATTTTTTGATACCTTTAATTTTTTGGAGACTTCCGAGGAACCCGCTTGAGAACTCATTTTCAGCCAAAGTTTCTGAAGATTTGCGATTAGTTATGTGAAAAGGAAGGAGTGGACGAAATGGCAGCGACGGAGACAAGAAAAGAAAACTGGATTTGATTGGCGCCCTGCCCGGCCCGGTCCGGTCCGCGCCGTGACGCAGACAAAATGTGTGTCATTTATTGATTTTTAGAGGAATATGCGTTTTATAAATATAATTTATTGAATACTTAATTAATTCAGCGCTCCAGATGAAAAAAATAACCAAAAAAAGGGAAAAAATAAACGAATCGATTTAAAATTTTCAGAAAAATCGATATTTTGGCCGATGACTGTTTTCGTTGCGAGACCCACCACACAAAACTTTGGTCTGCGCCTTTAAAAATACAGTAAGATTTTAGATTTTTTTGGAATTTTCGAATCTAAATACCGATATTTATTAGAATTTCCTTCTCCGCACGCATCGTAAGTCGCAATTTCGCTTCCTTTTTGCACTTAAATAATTACAAACTAAAAGTTTCGAAAAACACGACCGGCTTCTAAACTATTTTTAGCACAGTTTGAGATCAATTTTCAAACAAAAAACCACGAAATTCAACAATTTAATTTAAACATTCCGCAAAATTAACAAAAAAACGTAAAAATTTAAAGAAAAAGAACAAGAAATGAGCTGAAAAATAAAAAAAATTTTCCGAAAATTTTTCGACTTGGAAAAAAGAGGCGGAGCCAAGTTGCAGTATGCGTGCACGGTTTTTCACGTGTTCTTTCAAAGGGCGCATTTTGCGAAAAACATATCATTTTAACACTGTAAATTGTAAAAAGAGGCAAGAGTGAACCGTAAAAATTGCAAATTGCGAAGAAAACATGGAAATTTTCGATTTTTTGCACAATTTTCACAGGAAAACCCCGGTCCTCAGGTTTAAACGGTCTTGTGCATTGTTTTTATGCCGTTTTTGTTATTTTGTGATTTTACAAAAAATCTTTGATTATTTGCACTTATTTATTTATTTACAAAAACATCAAAAATAGGAAAACAGTAGAGAAAAGTCAAGAAAAACTTTGCATGGCCTAGAAAACGACGTGGCCGAACACGCTGATTGGTCGAACATGGCTGGGTAAACTTCGGCCTCACAACTTTAAAGTCTTCGTTCGGGCTTTTTCAAAACTTTTTTTGCATTTTTCATTGCACAAAAACACATTTTTGAGTCACTTTTTACAAAATAAATTGAAAAAACAACAAATAAAATGAACAAAGAGCAAATTCGGAGCCTTAATAGCTGTTGATGGAAATTTTATCGGCCATGTCGTAAAATGTGGTGTTTGTGTGAACACCATCACGTCAGAATGCACATATTTAACGATTTTCGTTCAATTTTCGAGTTTAATTGATTTTCTAAAAAACACAGGTTTTTATAAATTTTTAAGTTTAAAAATTATTAAAAAACCTTATTAGAAGTCAAAATTTGAATATAAAATTATGATATAATGCAATAAAGCAGTTTATTTAGTGATTTTTTACTTTATCCATAAGGACATTTAAATTATAATTATTTCTTTCATTTGGATAAATATTGTTTTTTTTTCCAGGAAAATGCAACGAGGTGGCTATGACCACATTCCGAATAGGATTCTCTCATCGCATGTTCCCATTTTGTAAGTTTTTATGAAAATTTTGAAATAAAAATAAAATTTCCCAATTCCAGAGACAATAATCAACTGAGACGTTCTGAATACGAGCAGCGATTAGGACGAGATCCATACGCATCATCTGCAACTGCGCGACAACCGCTTCTTGGCAATGCTCCGATGGACTACTCGGCCTATTCGCGAGCTCAATCCTTCTCTCCAGCTGTATACAATGGACCTGTTTTGGCCAGTGAGCCTGCAAGAAGACGTGGATTCGATAAAGGACCGTTTGGCGAAGAGTTGGTACCGTCGAGATATGAATCGAGGCTGCCGCTGATGAGAACGGTTAGAACTTTTGAAAAAATTTTAAAAAAAGAAAAAAAGAAGTTTTTGTTTTGTTTGCAGCCAGGCTTGGCAGTAGAACGTATTGGCGGAGATATGGAAATTGCGAGAAGTAGATCGGTATCTCCAGATGCGAGGCTGGTTAGTGGTAAGTTGACACTTTTGGCTCGTCAGACTATTTGTAAGTGCTCATTTTTCAGCTCGATCCGTTCGCGATGACCGCAAGCGAGACAGAACTCGAACCAGAAGATCCCGCACCCGTTCGCGGTCACGGTCACGATCACGTGACAGGGACAGAGACAGGAGTAGCAGAGATCGTCCGAGACGTGACAAAGAGAGAGAAAAGCAAGGAGACGTTGGCAATATGCCAGTTCGAGACGGAATCGTCTACACCAACGACAATTATTATGAGTTTCTCGCGTTTTTCGTCAGACTCCTCAACGACGAGATTCAGGGGGAGACGGATCGAGCGGTTCAGGGACAGCGAAAGCTTTCTGAAAATGTTACACGTTAGTTGCTTGAAATTTTTGAAGTTCCGGGGGATTTTTTTGCCTCTCAAAAATCCAGCAGCGACATGCGGCACATCGGAATGACCGGTAGCCGCTGTCAAAAAACCGACGCTTAGCGATGTTTTATCTATTTTTGATTTTTTTTTATTCGCAATTTTTTTCAGTAATTTTTCATGTTTGAACGGAATTTTTAGCGATTCTCTGGCTCTTACCATAGCCTGCAGCGTTAAAATTTTTTTTTCTTATTTTCAATTTAAATTTTAGTTTAGTTTATGCATATTTTTGGTGTTTATTTTTTTCGAATTTTTCTTGTAAAAAAAATTTCAGAGGACGAAGATGCACAACTTCACTGAAAATATGAAGTTTTTTGAAAAAAAAAATTAGAAGATACGATCAACAAACGATTCTATTAAATTTTGTGCCTTTTCCTATTTTTTTGATGTTTCTCTTGTATTTACTGTGGTTGTGCACCTACTTTTCCGATTTAATAAACATTTGTACTTTGAAAATTAAGACATCACTTCTAATGGTGCGTCCAAAAAAGCAGAAAAGGGTAAAAGTGGATGTCCAAAAATGCTTATTTTACTACTTTTTTATTGTCTACATGTGAAATCAATTTAGCTGGAACGGCCGCACTGATTTGACGTGGACACAATAGCGAAAGTGCCAAAAATTGGCATTTTTGGATACACAGTTTTCTTCCATTTATTCCTTTTTCTGCTTTTTTGGACGCACCATAATTGACCGGCATCCTCCAGTTAGCCGGGATCTTGTGTGGTTATTCACGAATTCGGTAAAAAGGAAGAAAACGGAAAAAAATTGCGGGAAGAATCGGAGAATGCTTCGATAGACCTGAAATTTTGGGAAATATTGGAAAAAAATTCTCTTGTACACGCTCACAAAAGTTTGGACCGAAATATCGACTTTAAAAATTATCGATTTTTTCTGAAAATTTTTAAAAACTATATTTTGGTCCAAAAAATTTGAGCGTGTACAGGATAATTTTTTCCAATATTTCCCAAAATTTCAGGTAAATCGGAGCATTCTCCGATTTTTCCCGAAGTTTTTTTTTCCGTTCTCTTCCTTTTTTTCCGGTTTTGTGAATAACCGCATTGAAAGAAGGTGTCAAATTTTTGGGGAAAATTATTTAAAATATAGTATTGAATGGGGGATTTACGAATATCACATAGAACGAAAAATTCTATAAACGAAGTCGCGGCCTAGGAAACCGGCGGCCAGCATTTTTTTGAAATTGACAAAACTCATATTTCCGCCCACCTGGCGCAAGTTTTGCCGATTTGTAATGGGGTTATTCAGGGTCGAAAAAAAAAAATAGTTTTTTTCCTTTTTTTCCTTATTCAAACGACGAAAAAAAAATCCGTGGCCGCGAGAGTTTTTTTCCGTTGCTTTTCTAGGCCATCGCAAAAGTTTTTTAGACCCTCCGCTGTGAGACCTGCGCGCGAGACCAATTTTCAAAAATTATTCGCCCGTAAATCGATATTTCGCAGGTCTCACGGCCGAGGGCCTAAAAAACTTTTGCGATGACCTAGAAAAGCAACGGAAAAAAAACTCTCGTGGCCACGGGTTTTTTCTTTTTTTCCGTCATTTGAATAAGGAAAAAAAGAAGCAAATAGAAGAAACAAACCGATTATTGCGCAAGAATACGATTTTCTAGAAAACTTCGTGTACTCCCCATGGTCTTCTATTTTTTTTGCTGTGAAAATCAGAAAAATCGTTTAATGCGATTTTGATGTGATATTCGTAAATCCACACTCAATACTTTATTTTAAAGCGGTTTCCCCGAACAATTGGCACCTCTTTTAACGGACGATATAAAAAAAAGACCGAAATTCCACCATGTTATGGACCTATTCACAAAACCGGAAAAAAGGAAAAAAAATTGCGGGAAAAATCGGAGAATGCTCCGATCAGTCTGAAATTTCGACAAAAAATGTCAAAAATACTCCCGAACATGTGCAGAAAATTTCCGGGAGTATTTTTGACAATTTTTATCAAAATTTCAGACTGGTCGGAGCATTCTCTGAATTTTCGTTGAATCGTTTGCATTTTTTGCATATTTTGCTGGTTTCCGTGAATAGACCCATTAGAGAGAATCCCCGATTTCTGAACTATAGCCTTGGTTTGCGAATCGTCCGGGTTGCCGGATATTTCGGTTTTTTTTTTGAGAAAACAATGCCGTTTTTCTTTTCCAATTTCTGAGTGTTCATCGCGTTTTGGCGACTAGTTTTTAAGACGAAGTTTTCAAAGGCATGAAAAAAACGTTTCGAAACTGATTATGAAATGATATAAAAATATGCTCACAAAAACAAAAAATTGATTTTATAGGCGCTAGCGATTTGGAAAAACAAAAAATAATCCTGCCACCGGATTTCAAACCGTCTGACCGAGAAAGAATGCTCCATTGCGATACCACAATCGAAGGGCTCCCAGCCGCGATATTCTTTGGCAGTGGATACGGCGCGAGAACTCATTATGCAAAGTACTCGGCTGCGAAGGATCTGGTGGATAAATGTCACCGGATCGGAGTAATCAACAGTGACCTCCACGCTGTAATTGGAGAAAGACCGAGATTGGATAGAGTGAGTTGAATATGGAAATGAAACAGAGAGAGAGGAACAAAATGTTTGTTTTAGACCTTCCAAAAACAATATGCTTTGCAAATTTCCAAGGCGGTACATGCGGTAATTTTGCTAATAAAAAAGATGTCACAAGAAATTCTTCCACCTGGATTCATGACACTGCGTCATTTAGATCCGGATATTATCGATCGCTTCAAGCATATTCTTCGAATGGTTTATATCTTTTTTTTTCACTTGTTTTTTGTGGAGTTTTAAATTTTATGTTCAGGTCATGATTGATGTCTACTATCAAGGAATCAACGCCCCAGTGAACATTCCAAAGGCTCTTGAGGTTTGTTTGTAATTTATTTTCTTTTTTTTATTATTTTTCTTTTCTTTCTCCAACAAACGGATCTGTGCAATACAAGGAAGAAAGGTATGTATGAAGATATAATTTTCTCTTTTTGTAGATTGCACCCGATGCACCGGAAAAAGAACGACGTCGTGTTGATTCGGAGAGATCGGTAAAAGTGGAAAATGTAGTTGATATTGATGACAGAATCTCAACAAGAAAGCGGCCGGAAGATGTGCTTGCACTCAGAGAAAAGGAGCTCAAAGAACAAATGGAAAGGGAATTGGTGAAGAAACGGCAAGAGATGGAACAGGAAATTCGACAGAAAATACTGGAGGAAGAACGATCCAAAATACGCGCCGAACTTGAAATGGAGAAGAAAATTGAAGCGATGATGGTTCAACAACAACAATATGAAAAGGAGAAGCAACAAAAGGAGGAAGAAGAGCACGAGAGAAAGAACATGATGTTGAAGACGGTGGAAACTGAGTTCAACACGATGGTCGGACAGTTGGAACAACGTTTTGTAGAAATTCGTGAAAAGAATTTGAGCCACATACTTGACATGATCTACGCATCTTCCACATTCAAAACTATACAGTTATACTCGTCAACTCTGACCTCTCTATCCATGGAACAGAAACAACAACTCGTCATTGATCTTAAGACTTTATTGGATTGCATTTCCAGGTCTATAGAATCGGCGAACAGGCCGCCGGGAGTGGTTCATTTAGGCAACTCTCAAGCCGCTTATTCAATGCCCTCACATATGCCTAGTCCGGTACCAGCTCCATTACCATTATCTTCTTCTACTCGCGGTGAAACTGTGAGTATTTTGCTGATCTATATGTGTCGTCTTGTTAGCTCTATAGAATGGAATGGTTCCGGAGACGTTTCGCAGCACAGCAATTTTTCAATTTGTCAAATCAAAAAACCGTCAATCAGCAAATAAAGACGGAATTTTCAGTGCCTTTATTATGGGTTATTCACGAAATAGCTAAAACCAGCAAAAATTCGGAAAATGCTCTGAAACTTTGGGAAATATTGGCAAAAATACTTTCGAACATCATGATCAGAAAATTTCAGGTCAAAATTGATATTTTGATCTGAAATTTTCTGGGGATGGACGTCCGGTAGTATTTTTGCCATTATTTTCCGAAATTTCAGAGCATTCTCCGAATTTTCACTGGTTTCAGCTGTTTCGTTAATATAGAAGTCATTGAAATTTCCGTGCCTGGCTTGCAACTTATTCCTCCTCACTTTATTTGCTGATTGGCGGCTTGACGATGTGAAAAATCATTGTTCTGTGAAACGCCCCGGAGCCTAGAGAATGAGGTCCTGACGAAACTGGATTCGCGATTCGATTCGATTCGATGCGATGCAATGCGGACGCGCTCCATTTGGAACAAAAAAAAATCGTCGGGAGCAAAACGACGATTATAGCGAAGCCAAGCTTTTTCGATAGGCTATGGCCATGCACGGTGTGCTAGAACAGCAAACGCGCCCTATAGCATTCTCTGCGTCTCCACAATGACGTTCTGCCAAGTTCAGCTAAAAGCGTGCAAAAATTGAGACGCAGAGACACGAGAAATGCCACGCGAAGATTATCGATTAAAATAAAGAAGTTTCAAACAGGAAACGTCGTTTTCCATGGATGTTAGCCACATAGCTGCCAATCCTGCCATTTACGCGCCAAAAATTCTCTGATAATGTTCAGAATTAAAAATTCGAAACAAGTTGAAGAGAAAAGCCATCGAAAACGGCTAATAGCCATTGAATTTAGGACGCGTTCCACGTGCGTTTGGCTCACGTCCCGAATTTGATGGCTATTAGCCGTCTTCGATGGCTTTTCTCTTCAACTTGTTTCTAATTTTTAATTCTGAACATTATCAGATAATTTTTGGCGGGCATTGGCAGCTATGTGGTTAACAGCCGTGTAAAACGGCTAATAGCCATCTCATTCGAGGCGTGTGCCAAATGCATATGGCACACGACCCTATTCGATGGCTAGCACGCCGTGCCATGGTCGCCGCTTTGTTTTTTGTTTTCTAATTGGAGCGAGTTTGCATCGAATCGTGCCGAATTTTTTATTTTTAATATTTTTGTTATTTGTTCATCCTGGTTTCATCAGGAGTTTGTTTTCTTTCTTTTTTTAATTTTCCTATTCAATCAAATTTCTTTCCGTAAGTATTTTAGTTTAGTTTATTTTTTTTTAAATTTATGTACATGATGGTTTTTTTCCCCAGGTCCATCGTATAACAGTCGGAGACATTAGATTGCGAGTGCTATCCTCGTCGGAGCAACGCAAATTGACGACTGGAAACAAAGTAATAGCGCAAGACATGAAATCTGGCGCGTGGAACTTGGCCACCGTTGTGATTGCTCGAGAAGGAATCGCCACTCTAACTGTTGGCAATGAGACGTGGAGAAAGAATCTAAATGAACTTTACATTGAGGACAAGAGCTCCAAGTATTGAGATTGCAACACACACTCTTCTTTTTTTTATCCGATTTCTGTTGGACATCATTTTTCGATAGACCGTAATAAATCATGTTTAACAATAAAAAGTTGACAATAATACCGCCGCTTTTTCCTGAAAAGGGTCATATTTTAAGTTTTAAGCTTAATTTAGGGTTACACCACCAAACATTCTGCATCGATTTGTCTGAAAACGAAGAAAATCGGATCAGTTATAAGGGCGCTAGGGCTGGCGACATGCCAACCAGTGGCCGGAAGTGAAATCTTGATTTTCGGAAAACGGAATACGGAAAAGGACACAATTTACGGCAGACTGAAGAAATTTCATATTGCGGAACACGAAAGAACACGTTTAAATAAACAGACAAACAAATGAAAATAATCAGTTATTACAACACAAAACATGCAAGTTCCATTTCTACAAGTGACCACGAAAATAATCGGTTTTTGGCAGCAGATGCCGCAATCCAAAGTTAAAGAGAAGACACACACACGCAGACGTTTCGAAACTTGAAGAATTCGAAGTTGCGCGTTTCGAAACTTCGGTGCAATTTTTCGTCGCGGTGTTCACACTAGTGACAAAATTAGGCCGAGGATAAACCTGTTTTTCAATCTTCCACCGGTACATTCGCAGGATTTGCCAAAATTTACCCGTAAGGGTGACAAATTCTCCGAATATACCGGTAAAAAATTCAAAAACAGGTTTATCCCTGGCCGAATTTTGTCACTAGTTCGAAAACCGCGACGGAAAATTGCACCAAAGTTTTGAAGCGTCCCAGATCCGATAGACCACGCCCCTCGACAATAATTGATATCTGAAAAAACTGATACGAAGTTGGACGGTTCGACAAAACGAGACATTGGAAAAACGAAGATACGAAAAAAAAAACAAAAGGACTCGAGCCCTCAGCTGGGCGCAAAATGGATTTCAGCGTCGTGACAATTAAAAAAGTATTCAAATATTGACGGCCCGCTAAAATGGTCAAACGCGCTCCGTTTAACTTAATGGACCTATTCACGAAACCGAAAAAAGGAAGAAAACGGAAAACAATTGCGGGAAAAAAAAGTTCAGCGGAGCGCGTTTGACCATTTTGGCGGCCGACAATAATTTTATCGATTTTTGACATGAAAAGTCAATAAGGTGAGATCATAAATTGGATGGGGTATAATTATTAAACATATCCCTTTTGTATAAGGCCGGAGAAGGCGCGAATTTGAAAAATAGGCTCCGCCTCCTCGCCGACTGCGCGTGCCAGTTTGCAACTGAGGGGCGTGGTTTCAAATTTTAGCGCCATTTCTTACTGTTGATTTTTTACTGATTCTTGTCTGAAAATATGTTTCTCTCACAATCAGAAAATAAAAACGTAAATAATGGAAAAACAGTTTTAGGTGGCACGCTAGGGAGTTCCGTATAGAACATTTTTGACGGAAAACGGAAGACGGAACAAAAATATGTATCTACGGAAAAACGAAGCAAATGAAAATTTGGATGGATAAATGGATAAATATACTCGGCTAATACATCATCAATCTCGCTTTATTGTGTTTTCAATCGACTTGCGACATGAGAACGCAAAACCCCGTCCACTTATTTGTGTGAGATCACCCGAACACAGTGATATTTCAAGAGACGCAGTCAGAACGGTGAATGCAGACTTGACTTGCGTTTTCATGTCGCAAGTTGATTGAAAACGCAATTCTATTGAAAACTAGAATTTGAGCTAATTATGCAAGTGCGTCATGGTTTTACAGGAATTTTGCCGAAGAGCGAGGTTGATGATGTATTCGCCGGCTATAGATGCAAGCCAAGAAATGATTTGCAGAGTCAAAGATAGAATTAAACTGTTTAGGAATTTTTATCGACCCAAAACTGATGAGAGTGGGAGCATATTCGAGGCTAAACAAGCATGGTCCACAGTAGGAAGGGATGTTGTTGTTAGTGCAACTTGTAATAAGTTGGAAATTGTACTTCTGTGAGACATGGACGTTCAAGGAGTCAGAGCGGTCACCAACATGCTCGAAATTACCGGATGCGACCACCAGACATGGAAAAGCAAGTCTTACGTATCACTATGAGCGAAGATCGTATCAGAATGGGATTCTAGGGCCGACGACATCAAGGATTCGATCACAATCTTCACCACATCTCAAGCACGCACGGGGTAATGGCGAGTGCCCTGGTGAAAACGTGCTCCATTGATAACACGCGCACGCCGCATTCGACGGCAAAAAATTTGGGCACTGTGCCAATGAAAACATTTAGAAAAGAGACGAGGCGGAGAAGACGAGAGATTCGAAACGCGTCGCGCGTGTTTTCGCGCCAAAAAAATCGATTGAAAAAAAGACAGTCACCAGTACCCCGTGAGCACGGCTGCAGAAGACTTGGCCTACGCGAGGCAAAAAAAATCATGGTTCACAGGTCAAACTTCACAAGTAAGTTTGATGAATTAGAAAAAAATTCAACTCACGTGAACTCCTAACCTTGCCAGATATTTTCAACGTTTTGAAATAAATATTGAAAAACAACGTGTAAGTTTCAACATATTTGAGGTTATATCCACGCCGCCCCTAGACAAGAATGGACGAGCCAAGGGATGCGACGAAACTGGCCTTCAAAAGGACGTTCAGACGATTTGATAAATCTCGAAAAGTTGCTCCAAACGTAGGTGGACTCTGTGAGTTTTATCAGTTTCTCTCTTCTCTTGCAGGTCACATGGAAGGCACAACCGCCGAAACATTCGATGGCGTGGAGGGATTTGAAGATGGGATGGATATCCAGTGCGGACAAGGTTCACAACGCGCTGATACCGCCGCTTATCGCGCGCATGTTGGCCGAAGAGGGCAGGCAGAGACCTTTGTGGGGAGCGAATCCGCCATCGGCTATGCCACTGATGAGTCTGAATTTGATGCCGATGCAGACGCCAGCGCCACCCGTCACGTTTTTTAATCAGCAGCAGCAACAGCATCAGCAGCAGCAGCAGCATCAGAATCAACTTCCTGGAGAAATTGGAAATGTGAAGACGCTAAGCGAGAGTGAAATGTTCAATGTGTTGAGCCGAGTGAGCAGTATCATGTGGAAGGTGGCGGAAGTGATGGGAACCTCTGTTCGGGCCACTGTCGGTGAGCATCTTATCTGGGGATTTTTCGGGGATTTTTCTGACCGCTCTTATTGGGGATTTTTTCGGGGATTTTTCTGACCGCTCTTATTGCAGAACGGCGACGGTCTGACAATTCACTGTGCCTGTACACGTCTTTCGCCAACTTCCCCTCCTCCATAATCGGAGGCACCATCGTCCTGGGCGAGGAGGACGAGATGAAGCCACCGTAAGAACTATTTTATCAAACCATCGTGCCCTTCTCTTACAGACCGCCCGCGAAAATCTACAACGTCTGGCGAATGCAATTCCTCCAATCACTACGCGCATTTCTCCCGCCACCGCTACTGACCAAGCTTAAACGCAACGTGGATCAGGATATGGGAATGGTGGGCGCTGTCGTCGTTTTATTGAAATTTGCACTCGGTGTTTGCGTACTTCTCTTCTCTCTCCCTTCAACTGGAATTTGTTTCTTCATGGATTGATTTTCAGCAAAACTAGACCAATTTATGAAAATCGGTCATTAAAATATATTCTTCAGATCAAATTCGTCGTTTTTATTACAAAAACACCACGATTGGTGCAGAATTGACGGAGGAGATGCATTTTAAATTTTGAAAAATCGAGAAAAAACAGAATTTGCACGTTTCGAGCTGCGAGAACCTTCTGCACACGGAAGAATTTTGAAATTCCTTATAATGTACCAGAAAATAAGTTTTTTTAACGGTAAATATATTTCCGGAAAAATTAATTTTATGCCGCGTCCAAAGTTCAAAAAATTCCTGAAATCAGGAGTATTTTGCAGTCCAAAGTGCCACAAAAAATCCCAGAAATAACAGACGATCACAGTTGAAACCGACGTTACCGTAGTGGATTTGCTGTGAGACTTTCTATGTTTGAACTTGAATTTTCCCACATTTTCTCAAATTTTTTTAACGGGAAAATTCAAGTTCAAACATAGAAGGACTCGCAGCGAAGCAACTACGGTAGCGTCGGTTTCAACTGTGATCGCCTGTTATTTCTGGGATTTTTTGTAGCAGTTTGGACTGCAAAATACTCTTGATTTCAGGAATTTTTTTGAACTTTGGACGCGGCATAAAATTAAGTTTTTTTCTGGAAATTTATTTACCGTTAAAAAACTTAATTTTATGGAACATTATAAGGAATTTCAAATGTCTGCCTTGTGCAGAAGGTTCTCGCAGCTCGAAAAGTGCAAATTTGGTTTTTCACGATTTTTCAAATTTTCAAAATGCATCTCCTCCGTCGATTCTGCGCCAATCGTGATGTTTTTGTAATAAAAACAAAGAATTTCTTCTGAAGAATATATTTTAATGACAGAATTTCAAAAATTGGTCTAGTTTTGCTGAAAATCAATAAAGAAATACAATCCAGTTGAAAAATAACTGTGCTGTGGTGGGGAGGGAAAGAGACTTTGGGAAACCGTGATTTTACATCAAAAAATGAAGAAAAAACCGACGAAATGGGTGATTCGGAAACCAAAATGAAAGTCACAAAGCACAGAGTTCAGTAGAGCGCGTTTGACCGTCGTGGCGGGCCAAAGATTTTTAACGATTTGTGCATAATCTGGAATTATTTGTCCAATTTCCATTCGAACGCGATCAATCTATTGTGCGGTCTCGCAGCGAATACTACGGAACAGTGGAAAAATGCGGAACATTGGAGCGTCGTGAGCACCAGTTGTTCGTAAACACATCATATTGTGTTTTCAATCGATTTGTGACATCGAAAGTGAAACTCCGCCCACAATGAATTTTGGGGCTCTTTCGGATTGGAAATTCGACAAAATTGAAATGTCACGTTTTAGAAATTGCGTGAAAACAGAAACCCACGAAATAGAAATTTTATAAATTAGAAACGTAACAAAATGGAAAAAACGCGTGAAAACAGAAACGTAGCAGAGCAGAGATGTGTCGAATTGGAAGTAAAATGGCAATGGAGCGCATTTGCGAGATTTATTTTTCAAAACGACTTTTTTTTCGATATTTTTCACGTATTTTTGGACTTCTTGCACGTTTTTTCGAATTCGATACGTGGAAAATTTAAAAAAAAATCGAAAAAAAAACGTGAAAAAATCCAAAAATACGTGGAAAATATCGAAAAAGTCGTTTTGAAAAATAAACCTTGCAAACGCGCTCCATTGCCATTTTACTTCCAATTCGACATATTTCTGCTCTGCTACGTTTCTGTTTTCAAGCGTTTTTTTTCCATTTTGTTACGTTTCTGATTTATTACATTTCTATTTCGTGAATTTCTATTTTCACGAAATTTCCAAAACGTGACATTTCAATTTCGTCGAATTTCCAATCCGAAAGAGCCCCAAAACGTGAAACTCTGCCGACTTTTTCAATTTTTCAAATTCAAGCGAACATTGAATTTTAGTGAAATTTGAATGATATATACTCGGTATAAAACGCTGATAACTCGCTCCAATCGAACAAAGAATTTCGCATGCATTTGGAGTGAGGTTTAGAGAAATCAGAGCAAAACTTCGGCCACGGCTCTCTCAATTTTCTGCCCTCTCTCGTCGCCAACGAGGCCGCGTCTACCACTGTGCGAAGGGAGCGCGTTTGCAGCGCTCCGTACTGAGAATATAATAATGGACAGTGGGCTGAGCTTTGTGAACAATCCCGTACGCAACGCCAGTACGCAAACACCAAATGCCAATTTAAGTAAAACGACATTAGGCCTTGTTTTAGGTGTGGAACATGAAGTTATTGGAAAGCGACGACTTTATATTAATAGTTGGAAGAATCTTGAATCTCAAAAGCAATCGTCAGTTTTTCCCCCTTTTTTTCCTTTTTTAACTCTTTACCATGCTAAAACTGGATGAACCACATCATATTTTTTTAGCAATATACACAAAACTCTGGACTCAGTCACCACTGGACTATGATCCGCGAGACGTTGAATTCGCCACGGATAGGTAAGAAATACGCACACACACCCAGGCGGAAGTCGGCTGTCGTCAACAACATCAAAATACCTTCTTTTTTTTCTTTTCCTTTTCTCTATTTGCTCTAGAGCTCAATTGCTTTCAGATTAGCAGCCATCAGACAGATTGAAACGGAGGTGAAATCGTTTTGGACGTATGAGCGAATTGGTGTGCACTTGAAAAAGATGCACGTGGCGGCCGCGTCGTCTTTGAATTTGAATTTCAGGCCCAATCCCGTTTAGTCTATACATTTTTTTTTCATATTTTTCGTTTACGTCATCAATAAAATGGTTTATTTTTATGTTAGTCGAAAATGTTGTTTGATGATGATGTTATGAAAATTTTATTCATCATTCATTCATACAATTGGCTATTGTCGAAAATAATGGTTTTTAGGCCACGTACCTGGAAATAATAGGTGTCTGGCAAAAAAATAATGGAAACGATCACGGAAAAATACAGTAGATATTTATTATCTGTTCAATATTATTGCCGATTACAATAGGATTTCACGTGAAAATTCTGCAAACACCAAAGTTATTTTTAGAAATGAAAAAGCCTCGTGTCGCCACACTCACTCAACTTCTATCATTGCATTCAGTTGAAAACATAGATTTTTCGCGTGAACTCTTATGGTAGCCGACAAGAAGATTTTACTGATAATACAGTGGCGCGAAAATATGAAACTCCGCCCCCTCAGGTTTATCACTTGAACGCAGTGCAAAGGTTAGACAAAACGAAACACTGGAAAAACGAAGATACGCAGAAAACAAATGGATTCGACTCCTCGTTGGAGCGCGAGTGGATTTCACCATCCTGACAATAAACGTGAGCAGAGATTGAATGGGAATAACTACCGTTTCTAATGGTACGTCCAAAGTAAAAAAGGCGCAAAAAAAGACGAAAATAGGCGTCCAAAGTAACTTTGTTTTTGCGTCTTTTTTCTCTACAGTATCCCGCCAAACCTGCACATCTATTGTGAAAACAAAAACAATGCAACGCGGTGTTTGCGTACTTTTGAAATTCAAAAAGCAATGAAAGAAATAGCATGGCAAATGAAGAGATTTGTTCCCATTTTCATTTGAATTTTAAAAGCACGCAAACACCGCGTTGCAATTTTTGGTGCTACCTCGGAATAGAACTGAAGTGTAATAGAACTGCAGCGATATAGAACTTGCTTCGCAATAGAACCGTTCGGAACATAACTGTTCGGTAAAGAACTGTAGCAAAATAAAAATGTTTTGGAATAAAACTGTTCGGAATAAAACTGTAGCGTTTTGGAACTAAATTAGCAATGGAGCGCGATTGCATTGTTTGCTCATTCAAATATTGGAATTTTTCATGCGCGTGCTTTTTTCAACAATTCTATATTTGAGCTATTCATCAAAAATTGTTTGTTTTGTTGTTTTTTTGAATAAACTTTTATCATTTTTTTTTCTCGGCCCGCCTTGACGGCCAAGCAATGCAATCGCGCTCCATTGCTAATTTAGTTCCAAAACGCTACAGTTTTACCGAACAGTTCAAAAGTACGCAAACACCGCGTTGCAATTTTTTTGCTTTCACAATATTCCGGATCACCAATTTTCAGATACTTGAAATAGCGGAAATGGAACGGAAAAAAAGTAATTTGGACCACCAAAGAACGTGAAACTGGGTCTTCCGCTTATAAAATAAACGCGCTAACCACTTGACCACCAAACAAGGGCGAAAGACGCAGAAAAAAAGGCATACAAATAGCGTGTGAGAAGGAGAGAGTGAAAGAGAAGCCGGCTTAAAACGGGATGAGACGCAGACATAAAAAGCATCAAAACAGCGTATATAACGGAAAGAATCATATTTTGGAACCGGGAATTTCACATTCATTTGGAGTGATATTCAGAAAAAAAAGCAAAACTTTGGCCACTCTCTCAATTCTCTGCACTCTTTAGTCGTGGCCGCGTCCTCCACTTTACAAAAGCAACGAATTTGCAGTGCTCCGTTTTGAAAATATGATTCCACATTTGCCAACGCGATATGCCCTCATTCCTATCGTAGGGCACCGATCACGCCGACAATAAGTAATATTTACGTCTATATTATAAAATTGAAAAAAAATAAAAATAAAAACTGACATTTGCGTGAACTTTTCTTTTTTGAACTGATCTTATCTGATCACCACGTGTCACCTTTCAAATGAGAGTTGGATAAACAACTTTTATTCATTGAACTGTGATTCTTCTGGAGCTGTCTTCTGCTGCTGTTCGAACGAAGAACAAGTAAGTGTGTATTAATTATTATCATAAGATTATTCAGGCTTCGAAAAATGATTTTTTGATTTTAGAAAAACCCCATTAATATTTTAATATTTTCAGTGAAGCGACGCGATCCCCGAGACCCGTCAAAAGTGAAGAACATAGTTGAAGAGTCCATTTCGGAAACAGGTGAGCAAGATCTTCGCCCAGTGTTTGTTTATGCGTGGGTCGTCGTGGATCCACACGTACCTCGTGGAGGGCGCGTGGATCAACATTCGATTAAAAGATTAAGGGGAACATTCGATTGCGTCTTTTTAACCACTTTCAGTGTTTTTTGAAAGGAGTCTAACATGAAAAGAGGACTTTAGAACTGCGCGGTTTAGAATGGCTACAATCTATTTCTCGTATTTGTAATAATTTTGTGATAGTTATTCTAATCTTTGAAATGATCGCAAATAGGGGAATAGGGAACATTTGATTAAAACCCCCCGCAGCGTTGTGATATAGGCCCCCCAGCATAAACATTGGAAGAGCCCCCCACCCAACTTCATAGAATGTGGTGGTCTTATTAAAATTTTAAAACTTAGCGACATCGCGCCAGAAGCATGTGTGACATCTCTAAAAGTGACATACAATGAAACCGATTTCAGACCAACCGCTGTTGCGTACTCCACCGAATCTGAGCGACTCCAGTCCTACCGAAAAGGCAAAATGCAAATTGCTCACGGAAACGACGGATGACGAGGATTCTGGTACGTATTGTGAAGCCACTGGCCACACCCCCACTGATATAACCCCCCCCCCCCCCCCCGGTTAAAAAAAAAACATTTTCATACAATAAAACCGATTTCAGACCAACCGCTGTTGCGTACTCCATCGAATCTGAGCGACTCCAGTCCTACCGAAAAGGCAAAATGCAAATTGCTCACGGAAACGACGGATGACGAGGATTCTGGTACGTATTGTGAAGCCACTGGCCACACCCCCCACTGATATAACCCCCCCCCCCCCCCCGCTTAAAAAAAAACATTTTCATACAATAAAACCGATTTCAGACCAACCGCTGTTGCGTACTCCACCGAATCTGAGCGACTCCAGTCCTACCGAAAAGGCAAAATGCAAATTGCTCACGGAAACGACGGATGACGAGGATTCTGGTACGTATTGTGAAGCCACTGGCCACACCCCCACTGATATAACCCCCCCCCCCCCCCCGCTTAAAAAAAACATTTTCATACAATAAAACCGATTTCAGACCAACCGCTGTTGCGTACTCCATCGAATCTGAGCGACTCCAGTCCTACCGAAAAGGAAAAATGCAAATTGCTCACGGAAACGACGGATGACGAGGATTCTGGTACGTCTTGTGAAGCCACTGGCCACACCCCCACTGATATACCCCCGTTGAAAATGTGTTCGAAAAATAGAAAAAGTTTGACGGCTCATAAAAACTTTTCTGAAAACATTTTTCGGATTTTTAATATCAAAAAATTCACCAAAAAATCTAGTATTACCCTGATTTTTTTTTTTAATTTTCCAAAATGTACCAAAAATTACTTCCCTAGTCAGAAAAAAACAAATAGGGATCAATGTGTAAAAATAGAAAATAATAGTTTCCGGAAAAAAAATTAAACGTAAAAATACTTTAAAATGCGTTTTAACAGTCTGAAATTCATATGTTCCAAAAAGTGGGCGAGAGAGTGCCGAGAAACGAGACGCAGGCGCGGTGCAAGCGCGCTTTATTGAAAACCTTTTTTTCTGGTTTTTGAAGCGAGTCTTTCAATGCAAGGTTCAGTTTTCCCATCTACGAGTTGATCAGAATTTTCATAAAGTGGAACTGATTTCAGGCCAACTGCTGTTACGTACTCAATCGACTCAGAGCCACTCCAGTCTACCGAAAATTGACGAAAACGGATATCTCATGGAATTGACGGATGACGAGGATTTAGGTACGTCCCGTGAAGCCACTGGCCACAAGTTTAAATTAAAAAATAACTTTCCCTGTCTATCGAAGATTCCGAGAGATTTGAATAAACATTCCCACCTCACGGGGTGTTGAGAGGTACATGAAAATGAAAATTTAAATTTCGCGGGAAAGTTGCCACGTCACTCGAGAAAAAATTGCGCGAAATGGCGTATTCAAAACGTCGTTACTGCGGCGCCGCAGAAATTTTTTTTATATATTTTTTTTTATGGGTTCATATCTTTTGCATGATTCTAAATATTTAAACAATATTTACCCATTTATTTTATGCAGAAAACGTATTCCGCCAGCGCCTCGTTTTTGAAAATCCAAACTGTTTCAAATCTGTAACAACCGCGTTTCCTCAAATCTATGTGAGCAGTGGAGCGAATTTTCACGATGTACTCTTCAACACGCCGTGCCACCAGGGGTGGGACAAAAAAAAACTTTTTTTGTCTTCAAAAAAATTACAAAAAAAAAAAATTTTTTTTTGCTCTCAAAAATAATAACAAAAAAAACAAATAAAAATTCCAAAAAAAGTACGTATTTCTGCCATTTAAAGGGGGTGCCAACTTTGTGGGGAAAGTGGCTTAAAATATACTCTTGGGTGGGGGATTTACGAATATCACATCGAAATCGCACGAAAAAATTTTTCTGATTTTTTATGAATTTTACAAAAAAACAATAGAAGACCACGAGGAGTACACGATTTGGCGCGAAATTCAAACGCCATTTTTCTTTTTCATCATTTTTCTCCCGTCTTTTTCCAATTGAATCGAACAACAGGCAAATATCGATTTTTCGATATTTATGACTAAAATGTGTTTTCGCGATTATCTGTAATTTTAATAAGCGATTAGAGCATCGAAAATCGATGATAAAAACGAGGAAAATTACAAGAAAAATAAATATTTATCGTGAAAATGGAATTTTCTAGAAGCCGCGGCCGCGGGTTTCCTAAGCCACGGCCACGATTTTTCGTGTACTTCTCATGGTCTTTTATTTTTTTTTTGTAAAAATCATAACAAATCAGAATTTTTTTTGTGCGATTTCAATGTGATATTCGTATTGTCGAACCGCCAAAATGGTCAAACGCGCTCCATTGGACTCAACGCTATGCGATTTTCATTTTGGTTTCCAAATTATTTTTTTCGGTTTTTCTTTGATTTTTTGCATAAAATCTTCTTTTTTCGTGCTTTTTCCTTGTAAAAATATTTTTTCGAGACCAAATTCATGAAGTTTTATCAAAATCTTCCGCATATTTCCGAATTTCAGTGAAAAATCAATATTTTTCGATTTCTGTGCACTTTAAAAAATTCATAACTCATTTGTTTGGAAAGTTTTTTGTTCAAACTTCATCATGGTGATGTTTTTCAATATTTTCTTACCTCTTAGCCCGAAAAGTACTGATTTTAATATAAATTTCACCTTTTTTCCGCCAAAACGGCAAATTTTCACTAAAATCAGTAATTTTGTGGGCTTTTCTCCGCTTTTCCATTATTTTTTATCTCTTTCAATCGTATATATTCTTTCAATTATTAATATTAAAAACTTATTTTTGCAGGAGGAGACCGCACAGCGACATGAGACCGACAACTTCTGCTGAATAGTTGCGTGAGTTGATTGTCAAATTTTTTTTCCAAAAAGTCCAGAATTCTTGTAGATTTAGTTCAAAATATTAAAAATAATCCTTATGCCACTCTAGTAAAATGATGCAAACCTGCATTTTTATGCAAATTACACACATTTTCATAAAGATGCAGATTTTCATTGGGCTAAAATGGCAGAAAAATGATTTTTTTCGACTATTTTACAACAAAGAAAACGTATTTTTCGAGTTATCTTTATTTCTCACAAAAAATTGGAAATTTCGTGTTGAATAGAGTATAATTTTATTAAGGAAGGATGAAAAAAAATACAGAAATATAAAACAGACTAATTTAAAACATAATTACAGAGAGAACGAAGCAAAAATTAAATTAATTGGTTTTCCGGAGTCCCGTCGGCGGTTCGTCTGAAAATAAAAGTTTAGAGCATGAATTTTTTTTCGTGAGAAATAAAGATAACTCGAAAAATACGTTTTCTTTGTTGTAAAATAGTCGAAAAAATCATTTTTCTGCCATTTTAGCCCAATGAAAATCTGCATCTTTATGAAAATTTGTGTAATTTGCATAAAAATGCAGGTTTGCATCATTTTACTAGAGTGGCATAAGGATTATTTTTAATATTTTGAACTAAATCTATAAGAATTCTGGACTTTTTGGAAAAAAATTTGACAATCAACTCACGCAACTATTCAGCAGTAGTTGTCGGCCTCATGTCGCTGTGCGGTCTTCTCCTGCAAAAATAAGTTTTTAATATTAATAATTGAAAGAATATATACGATTGAAAGAGATAAAAATAATGGAAAAGCGGAGAAAAGCCCACAAAATTACTGATTTTAGTGAAAATTTGCCGTTTTGGCGGAAAAAAGGTGAAATTTATATTAAAATCAGTACTTTTCGGGCTAAGAGGTAAGAAAATATTGAAAAACATCACCATGATGAAGTTTGAACAAAAAACTTTCCAAACAAATGAGTTATGAATTTTTTAAAGTGCACAGAAATCGAAAAATATTGATTTTTCACTGAAATTCGGAAATATGCGGAAGGTTTTGATAAAACTTCATGAATTTGGTCTCGAAAAAATATTTTTACAAGGAAAAAGCACGAAAAAAGAAGATTTTATGCAAAAAATCAAAGAAAAACCGAAAAAAATAATTTGGAAACCAAAATGAAAATCGCATAGCGTTGAGTCCAATGGAGCGCGTTTGACCATTTTGGCGGTTCGACAATAAATCCCCCACCCAAGAGTATATTTTAAGCAACTTTCCCCAAAAAGTTGGCAACCCCTTTAAAAATAAATTTTCCAAATTTTTGTTCAAAATTAAAAGTTTTTGTCAATTCGGAACATATACTGAATGAGTTTTTGCCCAAAAACCGGAACTTTCTTTCGCCTCCGTGTCTCTAAAAAAATTTTTTTTGCCTGCGGCGCTTCATCAAAAAAAAAAAAAATTTTTTTGGTCTCATCCAAAAAAAAACCCCGAAAAAACAAAAAAAAATGGAAAAAAAAAAATTTTTTTTTGGTTCCACCCCTGATTCCCACTCAATATTTGGGGGCTTTGAAGAAAATTTTCAAACTATTAAACTAATTTCAGAAAAAAGTTTGTTACGTACTCGATCGTGCCTGAGCGACTCCAGTCATTCGCAAAATGAAAGTAGCGAACTGGCCAAGGAAACGACGGATGACGAGAATTCTGGTACGTCTTGTGAGGGCACGGGGGTATTATTACAGAATAGGCACCCACATCTATCAAAAAATGTACCTATTTGAGAAAATCGGCTCTCGGACGTTTCGAAAGTAGACGTTTCGAAAGTGTGACGTTTCGAAAGTGTGACGTTTCGAAAGTGCGACGTTTCGAAAGTGTGACGTTTCGAAAGTGGACTTTTCGAAGGTTTTTCTGGATTTTCTCGTCGCGGTGTTTGAGGAATTTTCCTTAAAAAGCTTTTTAAAATGATTGTGTGAAACACCGAGTCGACAAAATCCAGAAAAACCTTCGAAAAGTCCACTTTCGAAACGTCACACTTTCGAAACGTCACACTTTCGAAACGTCGCACTTTCGAAACGTCACACTTTCGAAATGTCTACTTTCGAAACGTCCGAGAGCCAGAAAATCTTATTCTTTCAGTTTTGTTGGTGCCTTTACAATAGAGTGGGTTTCTATATTGTTGTGGGTGGCTATACTGGAATTTTCCCGCCATTGGAAAATAAGGCCATTAATCCAAGGCGACATCGGATTTAGGGGTCAT
Organism: Caenorhabditis japonica; assembly: GCA_963572235.1. NCBI lineage: Eukaryota > Metazoa > Nematoda > Chromadorea > Rhabditida > Rhabditidae > Caenorhabditis > Caenorhabditis japonica. The sequence goes on from OY754346.1 coordinate 22,346,700, forward strand.
CAGGGGGCATCGCTATCTTGGGGGCTTCGTGATTTTAACAAAAAGCATCGGAGAATAATATAATAACTTTGCATAAATGTGTCTGATTTTTTAAACCGGCCAAAAAAAAAACCCTTTTTGCTGCTTTCTGTTCGAAATGACCAATTTTGAGTGTGTGCCACGAACTCTGAAAGTTCACTACTAAAAATGTTTTTGTTGAATTTTGTTGAGTTTTTGATTTTGATTTTGACGGATATGGTCGAATTTTTTCCAAAAAAAAAAAACGATTTTTCGTACCAAATTTCGATAGAAAAACATGTTTTTTTCCGACGTCGGAAAAAAATTATTTCCGACGGAAACGGAAATATTTTCGGAAATCATTTGGTCTCGGAACCGGCATCGGAAATTTCCGACATCGGAATTCCGACGTAATTCCGACTTTTCGGCACCAAACAGGTGTTTTATGCATAATGAACATTTTTTTGCGAAAACTTGTCGCCTGAAAGGATGATACAGCAGTCAGCGCACTATTGTGTTTTCAATCGACTTGCGACATGAGAACGCGAAACTCCGCCCACTTATTTGTGCGCGACCACGCGAACACAGTGATATTTCAAGAGACGCAGACAGAACGGTTAATGCAGACTTGCGTCGTCATGTCGCAAGTCGATTGAAAACACAATTGCTTTAAAAATATTTAACTAAAATATTTAACTCGAAAATTTTACGGATTTCACGGACAGCCGTGAAAACCGTGAAATCACACCCCTGATCTACAGTACTTTTAAAAGTGGCCATACGAAAAAGTTATCAACTAGTAAAATGTAGTCCTAGGTTGGAAGGTTCAACACAAATTTTTAAATTAGTAGCGCCTTTCTGGCAATAAATCAGGTTCAACACTAGGTTTTTTATTTAAAAAAAATCTGCAGCCACCATCCACGCAAAGCATGCTTCCACCCACCTCCCTACGGTCGACCTTGTTTGAGGTGTCATAAGATCCGATATGAATCCACGCGCCCCCCGTGGCGCGGGGGAGGATGGAATACATATGGAGGGCGCGTGGATCCGTGGCGTGGGAAAATGGAAACATATCGGATCCAATATGGATCCACGTGTCCCTAGTGGAGAGCGCGTGGAATTTTTTTAACGTAGAGGGTGCATGGATCCGTGTTCATCTGAAGTAGGGCGCGTTGGTGGCTCTATTAGAAGGGCAGGCAACTTGGTAATTTACCATTGTAGTCCCCCTGGCCGATCTCGCCCACCAATGATCGGCTTAGCACCTCTTGTAAGGTCCGATTTACTCGGTGGTTTGTTATAGAGTCTGGCAGGTATCCTGGTATATGAGTGAACTAGTATAGTGGGGGCTATTCTGATATAGCGGAGAGAGATATTGATAGGAAAAATAAAAAAAGGAAGGAGTGGGGAACTTATCTGATAAATAGGCCCTACCTCGAAATAGAACCTTCTTAAAATAGAAAAGAAAAAATATTTCACGCAATTCTATTTCGGAACAGTTCTGTTTTGAACAGGTTATTTTTCGAGGTAGCGCTTATTTATCTGATAATTCCCACTCTTTGCTTTTTTTATTTTCTATATCAATATCGCCCTTCGCTATATCAGAATAGCCCCCCCCCCCCCCACCAACGGATAAGAATAGCAAAACAACAAGCGAAAATCGACCGACATCGAAGAGCAATCCCAATTAAATGACGCCTCTTATAGAAATGCATCACTCATAGTTCTTTCTACTTTTTTTGTCGCTTTTCGAATAATGAAAATCTTCGAATCAGGACATTCCTGAATCAGAATTGTCCCGAATCTGAACCATTTTCTTTCCGAGTGGATACGTGTCAAAAGTGTTGTTTAACAATAAGCTATTGTCCATTCGCGAAAAATGCAAGTGCGCTCCACCGAACTTAGTACTTCGTGAATTTCATTTTCGTCGCCAAATTATTTTTTCTTTTTTTCTTCGATTTTCTGCTAAAATTCCTTGTTTTTCATGTTTTTTCTTTGTTAGATTAATTAATTACAAGCAAATTTATAATATTTAATGAAAAATGTCCGGATTATGTCCAATTTTGGTCAAAATTCGCCATTTTTTGAAATAGCCACATTGAAAAAATTCCAAACGCTTTTGTTTGTAATTTTTTTTTGTTAAAACGCAATAGTAACTCATTATTTTAGTCTATTCTTTCTTTTTTTCACAAAAAATTATTGATTTTAATGAAAATTTTACCGAATTTCCGCCAAAAATGCCAAATTTCATTAAAATCAGTAGTTTTGTGGGTCTTTCGAAATTTTTTCTCTCATTTTTCCTTCCCAATCGTTCATATTCACTTTTTCGGCACATAATCATTAATAAATTGTATTTATTCAGAAGACACCGACACGGAAACCGGAACGGGAGCGCGACGTCGTTGGCATAATGAGTTGGTGAGCCGGTTTGATAAATTTTTTGTTTAAAAAAAAAGACAATCAATCTGAAACTTGGGAAAAATGCAAGAAACATTTTTGCAGCATTTTTCGGAACGTTGTTCCCAATTTTTTGGCATTTCTTGTATGTTTAAATTTCTAATGTGGTTATTCATTTCATGCATTTTGAATTTTTTTTTTTTCAATTTTTCCTTATTCATTTCATGCGGAAAACGACATTTTCTGCGGCAGAAAACTGCATTTCGTCGAACTGCAGAGTGCACTTTTTGTCACGAAAAACACGCGAAAAATTCAAGAAAAAATGATGTTATTCATGCAGAAAATGACAAAAAGTCCATTTTGCAATGCAGTTGTCTGCTGCAGAAAATGTCGTTTTCTGCATGAAATGAATGAGGAAAATTTAATGGGGTTATTCACAAAACCGGAAAAAAGGAAGAAAACGGAAAAAAACTTCGGGAAAAATCGGAGAATGCTCCGATTGACCTGAAATTTTGGGAAAAATTGGAAAAAATTCTCCTGTACACGCTCACAAAATTTTGGACCGAAATATCGATTTTAAAAATTATCGATTTTTTTTCTGAAAATTTTTAAAATCGATATTTCGGTCCAAAATTTTGTGAGCGTGTACGGGATAATTTTTTCCAATTTTTCCCAAAAATTTCAGGTCAATCGGAGCATTCTCCGATTTTTCCCGAAGTTTTTTTCCGTTTTCTTCCTTTTTTTCCGGTTTTGTGAATAACCCCATAACAAACAATGCAAAATGCAAGTAACGAATAACCCCATAAATGACCCGATTAGAGTTTCAAAAGCTCAAATTTTTTGAGTACTCTCAAAATTACAATAAAAACTGCAATTTCTCATTCACAATTTTCAGACGAATGGTCAATGAGGCACTGCTGAACTGTCTTTTTCTATTATTTTTTGTTTTCGGCTGTAATTTTTCTTTTTCCCATGATTTTTTTGTCTGTAATGCTCATTTTTGCCATGATAACATCTTTTCGAATGTTTGTTCAAGGAATAATATTTTATTTTGGGTATTGATGTTTTCATAAATAATTAAATGTTGTATTGTCGGTCCGCCAAAATGGTCAAACGCGCTCCGCTGAACTCAGTACTACGTGGATTCCATTTTGGTCTCCAAATTATTTCAGTTCACGTGTAAATTCAACGTTAAATGAAATGATTTGGAAACCAAAATGAAATCCACGTAGTACTGAGTTCAGCGGAGCGCGTTTGATCATTTTGACGGGTCGACAATATTTGTGATTTTATACAATTTATCAATCCTGGAACATCGACTTGTCTCGTCGTATTCAATAATTGGCTCGCGAGAAGAACACCGACTATTCCCTGAAATTTTTAGGTTTATGAATAACGTTATGTTAAAATTCATTTTTATTTCATTCTAGTCCAATGCAACCCTGCAGTAAAGAATTTTTTTGTTGCAATTAACCATTAAAAACAAATTTATATTGAATTTTAATGATATTTTGCTGTAATTTCGATTCAAAACTTAATTGCATTTTGATGCGAAATGAAAAACTTGTTCGAATTTGTTAATATATTTAATAATTCTAAAATTTTCATTTTTTAAACAAAAAATTTATCAAACCGACTCACCAACTCATTATGCCAACTACGTCGCGCTCCCGTTCCGGCTTCCGTGTCGGTGTCTTCTGAATAAATACAATTTATTAATGATTATGTGCCGAAAAAGAGAATATGAACGCTTGGGAAGGAAACATGAGAAAACATTGCGAAAGACCCACAAAACTACTGATTTTAATGAAAATGTGGGGTTTTGGCCGAAATTCGGTAAAAAAAACATTAAAATCGATAATTTTTGTGAAAAAAAGAAAGAATACCCAAAAATATATAGTTCCTATTGCGTTTTAACAAAAAAAAATTACAAACAAAAGCGTTTGGAATTTTTTCAATGTGGCTATTTCAAAAAATGGCGAATTTTGACCAAAATTGGACATAATCCGGACATTTTTCATTAAATATTATAAATTTGCTTGTAATTAATTAATCTAACAAAGAAAAAACATGAAAAACAAGGAATTTTAGCAGAAAATCGAAGAAAAAAGAAAAAATAAATTGGCGACGAAAATGAAATTCACGAAGTACTAAGTTCGGTGGAGCGCACTTGCATTTTTCGCGAATGGACAATAAATCAAATTCTCTAGTGCAAAACTAGTATTTGTAATACCGTATTTATTCTATTTGTCCGGCATGCCGGCTTAATGTTTGAACCTCCTGCTTGGGTGCCGGGCAGTTAGAGTAAATATGACATATTTCATTTTCGACATTTGTGGGCCATAAAATCATTATTTTTATTTTTCCAATCATGCTGCTGATTTCACCATTAAATAGTTCTGATTCGGAAAGAGGTGGGTGGCTATAATTGTTTACGCTGGGATGGTGGTTTATATCCCACGGCAGGCATATGTGGTCGTGGGTCACCGGCACCAAACAGGTCGCCAAGCTACGCCCCGCGTCTTCCCTGTGCAAAACATCAGGGCCGTCAGAACCAGTGAGGTGTCGGTCCACAAGAGGAGGTATAGCCGGCAGCCACGCTTAGCGTGGGAAGAAAATGCGGTTAGAGAAATCTGAAGGCCCGGAGGGACAGCTATGGAGGAAGGCTCTGTTAGGATTGATTAAGAATGTCTTCTGAATCCTGATGTCTTCTGAATCCGATGCCCCCGTGAATTATCGGCCGGAAAATAATCTGGCAGTAGTGATATAAACCCGTACTGATATAACCCTCCGCTTTTCAATGGGTGGGGGCTCTAAGAGTTGATTAGAAATTTCATACAGTTAAACTAATTTCAGGCCAACTGAGCGACACCAGTCCTACAAAAAAAAGATGCGAAACGCTCACGGAAACGACGGATGCTGGTACGTCCAGTGAAGCCAATGGCTACTACAAGTTTAAAGTATTCGGTTATTTACTTATTTTGCTAGCCATTGGAGTTTTTATATCCTTCCATTCGTGGTTCTCCAAGTCTGAAAATGAGCCAAGCAAGAATCTGAATACTCTCAATACATCCGAGGAAAAAACGGCCTCTCTAGCTCGTATGATGAATGCAATTGCACTGCAGAATGAATTTAATGACGGATCAGTAACGATGAAAGAGGTTATGGCTGAAGCATTAGATGTGAGAAATTCGACTTTGCTCGATAGCATCGATGAAAAGGACTCCCGTGTCGCTGGTAAGGCTGTGAAGACAGTTGATTTGATAACTGCTCGACCAGCACAGACGATCAATAAAACCACCGAAAAGTTGAAGAAAGTTTTGTTTCTTGGCGACTCTACTTCGCATTCATCTTCAATCAGCCAAATGTTCTCCTCTTTGAATGATTTCAATTTTGATTTGGACACAATATCGTCTTTTGTTGGTCTATCAGTCCAGAACTTGAATAATCTTTCCCAAGAGGTTAACTCTTCTAATCCGAAGTTCGATATGGCTGTTAGACACTTTTTGGATTTCCAATCACTGATGGCATCTATACATGGTGCATTATTAACTAAATTAAAGGACAAAAACATCGCTATCCAGAATTTCGAAACTTTAAAGGATTTGCGGTCATTCGTCGTTGATTTCGAGCAGTACCAGCTACTGACCAACGAAACATTTATCAACAATCTGAAAACAAGTTTGAACAGTGTTTTGTCATCCATCTCTACGATCAAGTCATGGTTGGATGCAAAGAACAAACATCATGCCATTAGGATGTTAGATGACATAAACACAATACTTGCACCAAGTGTCTTCGGATATGATAAGAAATTGCTTATTGGATTTCCTAATGGATCTAAAGATTTGACAACGCTGTTCGAGAACCTCCAAGAAAATTGGATCAAAAGAGTTTTAAATGGAGGAAAGTCTGTGAATGAGTTGCTACGAGTCTTCGGACCTATGACGAAGTTTCAAAGCCAGCTTAGCTCACTAGAACAAATATGGATGAAATCGGACAGAGAAACTTACGCGAATACAACCCGGAAAAGTCTGATTTCTTTGAGAATCATAAATAAAGCCAACCCAGTGGACGTATCGGACTCGTTGTCTAAGGTGAACGACACTTTTGGGAACTTGGGATCAATTGCCGATGTGAACTTCACAGTCTTGGATGAGTTCAAGCAACTTTTGGACTCTTCGGAGCCTTTCACAAGTTTCAAAAACCAGCTGGCAGGTTTTCTCGACGCGCCTGAAGTTGCCCAGTTTTCGGTAGTAGAACTAGCGCATTTTTATTCGAACTACATAATGCTGAAAAAAGACGAAGAAAAATTCGACATGTTGAAAAACAATTTGACTATACCAAAATATTCACAGAACCTCGAATTCTTCCGAAACCAGTTGGATCTTCTCATAAGCGCTAAAAATGCAACCACAGGATACTTTAAAACGATTGTCGAATTCAACAACACTATCACGGATAAGAACGTCGCCAACATTGGAAGCTTAATAGAAATTCTTCAAAAAGTTAAGTCTGAAATTACGGCAGTAGAAAATCTCGTCGAACTATTAAATTCCTTATGTTTATTTTCGGAAAAAGAACGTAAGATTATCGATGGAATTTCAAACTGTTTGGTTTCGGTAAAATCCAAAATGAACGAATCGAAGTTGTTAGAAGAAAGTCTACAACTGGAAATGAAAGAAACAGGATTTTTGCATCGGCTATCAGGATTTTCTTCTGCTCGCAACTTAACGTCTCAACTGGCGTACACTGAACGTACTTTGCAATTCTTTCAAAGGAAGGACCTGAAGCAGGATTTTCAAAACTTGGCAACCAATGGCGAAAAATTGGTGGAGTTCATTGAAAGTCTCCCAGCCAATGAGAAACAACAAGTTGGTTCTGGATGGAGCAATATCTCCTCTTTAAACAAATCTCTGTCTAGCCTTTTGCCAGTAATCAAATCTCTTCCTTCGAATTCAACTCTCCCTGAAAGCAATTTGACGTCGTTTGGCAAATCGTTATTCTTTCTTGACGCTAATAAAATTCCGGAATTTAACTTCTCATCGATGGTTTCCTCAATTAATTATTTGAAATCATCAAGGGTCGGACAGTCAGAAAAAGTTTTAAACGCCGAGCAAAGTCTCATCAAGCTGGAAGGATTACAATACGCTTCCATGCGTCAAAATGGCACACTCGGGACGTTACTAGGACAAGCAGACAACTTTTTCAAAAGTTTCTTCTCAGAAAAACCTGATGAGATGAGCTGGTGGTAAATTATTTTCAAGTTAAACTAACTTTTAAAAAAATTTCTTTCAGTTTAATCGTTTGGATTGTCTCCGGCGTTTTGGTGGTCGTTGTCGCGGGCCCCGTCTTGGTGTGGCTATGTTGCTACAAAAGTTTTCCTTCACTGCGTCCAAAACCAGTAAGCCCAACTCCAAGCGAAAAAAGTATAAGTGGAGGTATAAAATTAGTTAATGGCTACTTTTTTAATGTTTTTTTTTTTCATTTTTCAGACGAGTGTGATCCACTAATACCAAATACCACCGAAAGCGCTACCGACAGTTCTACCGACAACGAAATAACCGCGGAATCTGGGAGTTTCGAGGATTCAGTACATGACGAGAAGGAAACGAAGACGTTGGAAGAGAAGGAATTAAAGGAGGGAACGGAAAGAAAAAGTAAAAAGGAAAGCGAAAAGACGAAAAAGAAAAACAAGGAAAAAGATGTCGTAGAAGCACAAGAAAAGCCGAAGAAGCAAAATGAGCAAAGAGTAATGACGGATGAAGAAATCCTCAAAATTATATTGGAACGGCGAGCTATGTATATTCCAGTGAACGTCAGACCAAACGAAATAGGAGAGGACGAAGATGAGAATACGAGAAGACGTAAGGCAGAACATCCACCGGCGCCTATAGTCGAGCGGCCCATCGAAAAGAATGCTGTTAGACCAGACGGAGAAGCTTACAGAGTGTTCGAAGAATTTGAGCCTGAGCCGCCTATTGACTATGATCCAGACAATTCTGACGATCTTCGCTCAATTAACACCAACACGCTTTCCACTCAATCGGATTCTACTCAGTACCATTCTGAAACTACCGATAGTTACTCACAGGCTTCCTTCACCGATTCTATGGATTCAATGGACAGAACTGCTTCCCTAAGTGATGAGGATGAATATGATCGGATGACTGTATTGGATACACCTCTCCTTACTATGCTCGGACAAAAAGGCTTAGAAGAGGCACGCGACCAATTTCTAATTGAGTATTATTATGGGCTTGAGTGCGAGCAATTCTTGACAAAAGCTTATCTGGAGTGGAAAGAGAAGATGAGGAATGAGGCGGCGGTGGAGAGACGACGGAAACAACGAGAGGAGGAACACGAAGAGTTTTTGATAGAAAAGGAGAAGATAGTTGCCCGTACTAAGAAGTATAGGGAGGAGATGGCAAGAACGCAGCCAGAAATCGATAGAAGACGTGCCATTAACAAGGCTATAGCAGATGCGTGGTTCGCGGAAATGGCAATAAAAGAGGCTGCATACGAAGAGGCAAAAGCAAAGAGAACACCTTGTGAGTCCTCATTTTTTATATTTCACTACTATTAATGTTATTTATTTCAGTGGAAATGGCTACGTGTTACGTCGATGAAAGTTACGAGATGGATGTCCCTACGGAGAAAAGGATTGTTGCATTGGGCTACGAGCAAGCCGAACCAATCGATAACTACATTCAGTCTCATTTTCAAGACAAATTTGAGCATAAATATCGCACTCAACCACCGGAATACACACACGATTGGTGTCGGGTGCGGATGACCAAAGACTTTTGGGACGATTGCGACTTTTACGATGCTGCGTGGATGTATCCGTATGAGTTTGTTTTCCATAAGATTATGGACAAGTATAAGAATAAACTGATTGTGGCCAGTGCACCAGCGTTCGTGTATCCGTGCGGAATTCTGTGGCACTGGATATACGAAACAAACGTCAAATTTTTCATTCATCTCAACGAGGATTGGGAAAGTGAGTCATCAGGGTTGATTTGAGAAAAGATTTCATTCATCATTCAGGTAACTTTCATTATTCGATTCAATTCTACCCGGACAAAGCGGGCGAGGTGGGTTGGTACAATCGAAACAAATATCGTCACTACAAGGTGAAATGCTTGAGTGTTGTTGATGTGTACGATGAATACGGACAGGAATATGTGCTTGAGATCACTCTTTTCCAGTATGTTCTTCTCGTAATGCTATATTTAAAGTGACATTTTGTTTTCAGCTGTCTACAGCGCATGCCAACAAAACGAATGTTGATGCTCCGCATGTTCGACTGGGAAAAGCGAAATGCTCCAATGTACTGGGAAAACTACGTACTGATTGCCGAACGACTTAAGCAAGCGTCAGAAAAGTTCCCGGCCGTTGTGATGAGTCTTCTGGGATCGGGTCGAGCCGGCACTTTGATTATCGCTCTGCAGGCGGCTGTCATTGCACCATTGGACGATGACGTGGGCATTCACAATAGTGTGCATGGTGGAAGAGCTAGCAAGAGATGTTGCCTAACTGATGCCAATCAAGTCTACTTCTGGCGTTTCGTTCATTATGAGTTGTTGTTCAACGTGAGTTTACAGTTTATTACAGTCTGTTCAAAAATAACATTTATATTTTCAGTGGTTCCCTCCACTTCGAAAGTATCGCGTTAAAATGGAATTCCGCTCCAACATGTACGCTTCCTTTGTCATAGAACAGCGTCGGGAATTTCTCGACAATCGTTGGCCACGCTGGCTCTTTCGTCGTTTGTGGAATTGTGAAAAAGACATTTTTGAGCACAGTCATTATTTCAACGAGTGGCATCACTGGTGGAATGTGGAAAGAAAATTGGTCAGACGGCGTAGATTTGTTCTGCCTGATCTACACCCATGTATTGAACCAAACCCAGCAAACGAATCGTTTCCAATGAACAGACGTGTAGAACCAATCCGTCGGAAACGCCTACGTATCGGTGACCCGCCACGCGATCCAAACCGCCCAAAGCGCAGTGTGTTGCCGTCCGAAATGATGGCGATGCAACAATCTCAGTGTTATGGAATCAACTTTTATGACCGCATCTACGATCCTGAGTCAATTCCCGAACGAGCGAAAGGGCAAATGGTCTGGAAAAGAACAGAGGAGTTGGGCAAGGTAGGAAAAGGTTCAAAGCCTCTTAGTTCGATGTATGATGGAATGGGAAGATGCCGTGAGATGGAGGATGCTCGTGACGCTACGGAAAGATTCGAGGAGAAATAGGGCGACAAATAACTTGATTTTTAACCTACCGATTAAATTAGATGAATATGTTTTTGAAAAATACCAAACGCCTTGCTGCATTGAAAACGTATCTTTGTAATTTTTTTTTCTTTTAATCTTTTTTTATATCGTCTATAGTCTATACAGTTTTTCTATATAACAAGCCTGCTGCGCAGTCCTGCGCGGCTGCTGACGCAGCCTACTGGCGACTTCGTCGCCACATTCTATTTTTTTCCGTTCCCTATTCCTGATTCATTTATATGCACACTGTTTTGGGAAGATTTCTGTACTCTGTGGCTCACACAGGTTTTGCGCGATAGGCCTATAATAGGTTGAGGCCAAATATAGGCCTATTATAAGCTTATAATAGGCCTATCGCGGGCTGCAGCGCCTACCCTCCTGTAATAAGCTTATCGCGGATGCGGTGTGCGGCGACCGCGGTAGGCCTATTTGTAGGTCTAGCGGCGTGACGTCAGGGCGACGCAAACGCGCTCGACGGCTACACTATCTCGGCAGAGGCGCCAGCACTAATCAGAAAAAAAAACACTTTTTTTTGTCCTAAATTAATTTTTTTCCGGCTGATTTTAGCTGTTTTTCGTTTTTCAGATTTTAAATATTTTTTATCTTTCAATAAATAGAAATATTCTTGTTTTTTTCCCTGTAATGGCGCATTCGCAAGGATTGACACTTCGCGATAAATTGTGAGACAAGAATTATCTTCAGTTCTTTTGCTATTCTTTTTATTTTTGTTTAAAAAAGACATAATTTCGTTTACCAAAAGTGTCAATCTTCGCCAATATGTGATAAAGCCGGCCAAACTAGAAATACGTTGGTGGGCCGAGAAAGGGGTGTAAATAAAAATATTTTTATTTATAATGGATTCGTGACGGAGTGGCATTTCACGTGAAACTGGAAGACGAAAAATCTCTTAATTTCTTCAGTTATTTCTTTATTTTTTCGAATAAAAACGTGAAAAAAATTGTCACTCCGCCACGAATCCATTATATTGTTGCACAATAAAAACGTGCACGCGTTCTTCTTACAAATATTTTGCTTCATTTCATATATAATGGATTCGTGGCAGAGTGGCAATTTTTCACGTTAAAAAAAAAAAAAAATGAAGAGATTTTTCGTCTCCCAGTTTCACGTGAAAACTCACTCCGTCACGAATCTATTATAAATATTGTCGGCCCGCCAAAAAGATCAAACGCGCTCCGCTGAACTCAACGCTATGCGATTTTCATTTTGGTTTCCAAATTATTTCATTTCACGTATAAATTCAATGTGAAATGAAATAATTTGGAAACCAAAATGAAAATCGCATAGCGTTGAGTTGAGCAGAGCGCGTTTGATAATTTTGGCGGGCCGACAATAAACAAAATTCAAATTTCTCATTTTTCAGGCGGTACTGCAATCACGGATCGTGGATCTTCACGAGGAGCTGCGAAACGGACATGTAATGTAAGTATTATGTTTTGACAAAATTGCAAAATTTCCTGCATTGTCCGAAGAAAAAAAATCTTGGAATCCCATTTTTCCTATAATGGATTCATGATGGAGTGGCATTTCACGTGAAACTGGGAGACGAAAAATCTCTTCATTTCTTCAGTTATTTCTCCATTATTTCGAATAAAAACGTGAATTCGAGTGTCACTCCGCCACGAATCTATTATACTGTCAACCGTTATGGAGTTATGCACGAAAGGGCGAAAAAAAACTACAAAAACTGCGCAAAAACTTGGACAATGTCCGAATGACCTGACAAGGGAAGTGTTTGGGTCACCAATTTGGAAATTTCTGAAAATTTAACCACACATTAGAGATGGTTTGAAAACAACTCTCAAAAATTTCTAAAAAAGGGCCGCCACTAGGAGCCGAGATATGACGCTTCAAAGTTTGGGCCAGGCCCCTTTTCAAATTTAGCACAGGAAAACGCGTTTTTTCAGTTGAACGAGCGAAAAATACTCAGCGCCAAAGTCACTGCCTTCCTCCCCCGTTGATTTCATCGGCTCGGTGGTCCAGTGATAGAGGTTTCAAGTGGTAGTGGCAAGGCGCTGGGCTCGATTCCCGCATAGTGGAAAAATTTTTGCATTTTTTTTTCAAAATTTTAGAAGACGTGATTGAAGGTTTTCAATCAATTTCAGGACTTTTTATTACCCTTCCGTAGTTTTAAATTACTTCAATAACTATTTCACACATTTTTGAGGAAAAATTTTTTTTGAAAAATTTACGAATTTTTGTCCACCAATTGATCATCATTTTTGAAATTCAAAAATTTTTGAAAAAAAAATTATAACAAGCTGTAATCGAAAACTGGCTCTGGGAAGTTTTGAAGCCTACCATTTCGAAACTGGGAAGCAAAACAGTTTAGAAACGTTCTAGAGCCCAAAAACTGGGCAATAATTTTAATAACTGCACTGATAAATCGATCAACCAATTGAAAATTTATAATTATCTCTCTTAAAATACGTTGTCAATAAACAAAAAGGTGTCTATGATTTTTCGCTATGGAAAAATCATACAATTCTATGTAATTGCCTAATCAAATGGTTCAAATGGAAATTGAAAATTTTTGCTGAATCTTGGTTTCAGCATTTTATTTTCAGTGATTTTCAAAAATCTCTTTGGTTTCTCCATTTGAATGTTTTCAATTGAGAGTATGAAAATTTTTTTTTCAAATTTTTTTGAATTTCAAAAATGAAACTCCGCCCCCTCAGGTTTATCACTTGAACGCAGTGCAAAGGGGACAAAACGAGACACTGGAAAAACGAAGATACGCAGAAAACAAATGGATTCGACTCCTCGTTGGAGCGTTCACTATCCTGACAATAAATGAGAGCAGAGATTGAATGGGAATAACTACCGTTTCTATTGTCGAGACAAAACAATCGCCTACGTGCTCTACCGCGCGCGAAGCGTGCCGCGTCGCGGTTCGGCGGGAGGAGGGATATTTTCAAATGTGCCCGTCTTTTTTTCGATGCTTTTTTTTCCTTTTATTGCATTTGTTTTATGTTTTTCGCGATAATTTTTCTTTCCTATGCGCGAAATTGTTGAAAACATCGTTCTGGCGCCGACATTTTCGTATAAAACTGTGAAATATTGCTTGAACTCTGCAAAAACGAATATTTTTCATCTCAGTGATTAAAAAAAAATTATTGGGGTTGTTTTTCAGCTCGGATATTTTTTTTTAATATCATTAGAAACTATTTCTATCTGTTTCTCGCAAATATCACCAAAATCTCTGAACTTGTTAGTGAAATACCCAATTTTTTTCTTGTTTGTGCCGTTTCCTTTGCATTCTCGCTGTAATACGTTTAATTTCATTATTTCCAGGTAGAAAAACATCGATCGACCACAGAAATTGGAGGAAGGAAAATCAGAAAAAAGGACAACGAGTATGCAGGATAGCACGCTGACGTATATCGACAGCACTAAGCGAGAGGTGAGTAAGTGCGCTCCATTGAATGGCGCGAATTTGAATTCTTCCACTGTCGTGAACCGTTATTTTTTTCTCTGCACCAATTTCCTCCTATCCCGATTCCGTTTTCACCACTTCCGTTCAAAATTTAACTAAAAAATTTTAATTTCGGGCAGATGGAGTTGCGGGGCCACTCAAAAAACATTTTTTCTTTTGTTTTTATTGGTGATTTTGCATCGCTTTTGATTTGTTTGATATATTTATCTCATTCAGCATTTATTTTCGCCCGGAAAGTTCAGCGGCAAACGCCGGAAGCATGTGTGATACTTTTAAAATATGCGACCGGAGGGAGCTGGGCGGAAGCTTGCTTTGATCCTATTGAGTGTTTACTCGGCTCCCGGTAACCTTTTCTTATCTTTTTAGGCTTTTAATCACAAAAAAATCCCCTCGCAAAGCATGCTTCCACCCAGCTCCCTCCGGTCGCCAATTTGAAAAGTGTCAAACATGCTTCCGGAGTGTTGCCGCTGAACTTTCCGTGCATCGATAAATGCTTTGAAACCCATATTCAAAGCGTCTACGACAAAAAAAATTATTGAAAAAGAAAAAATACATAATTCATGTACGAGCCGGGGAGAAAGGAAAGAAATCGATGCGCAGAGAGAAAAATAATGGACAGCGACGGATTTCGACACCTTAAATGGCTCGTCTAGTGGAGCGCGCCTGCACACCCCCTCCCGCTCCTCGATCTTCAAAGGATCAAAGCAAGCTTCCGCCCAGCTCCCTCCGGTCGCCCAATTTTAAGGTGTCACACATGCTTCCGGCATTTTGCCGCTGAACTTTCCGGATAAATGTATAAAAATAACAAAAACATTCAAATTGGTGCAAAAAATTCAGAAATTGACATTTTTCATTGCATCAAAAAAGTTTTTCAGATGAATTTCTTTTCCCAGCAACTTTCTAATGTTATTCGTAACCAAATTCCATAAGCTTTAGTCATGTTTGTGCAAAAAAAGAAAACAAAAATAAAAACCATCAAAAGGAATCGAACCCGTGACCTCTAGATCACTGGTCACATCTGCACACCACTTGACCACCACTGCTCACCCTCACAACCCTTCGAAAGGCGTTTATATAAAAGGTGCGCGACGCGAGCTGCTATGCAAACGCGCTCCACTAGACGAGCCATTTAAGGTGTCGATTTCCGGCGCAGTAAATAATGGCACATGACAGTGGAAGATTTCAAATTCGCGCCATTCAATGGAGCGCATTTACTCACCTCTCGCTTAGTGCTGTCGATATACGTCAGCGTGCAGGATAGCTGGATGCAATATTGTAAGTCGGTTGAATTTTTCTGAACAAAAACATTAAAAACTATTTATTATGCTAAGCTTGGAAAAAATTGGCGGGACTAGAAGTCGTGCACGAAGAGATCTGAGGAATAGTAATCCATAGAGCTGACTGACGCGCGTGGCGCCGAAGATGTTGACGGCATATCGCCGGTAATACGCACACACACCCAGGCGGAAGTCGGCTGTCGTCAACAACATCAAAATACCTTTTTTTTCTTTTCCTTTTCTCTATTTGCTCTAGAGCTCAATTGCTTTCAGATTAGCAGCCATCAGACAGATTGAAACGGAGGTGAAATCGTTTTGGACGTATGAGCGAATTGGTGTGCACTTGAAAAAGATGCACGTGGCGGCCGCGTCGTCTTTGAATTTGAATTTCAGGCCCAATCCCGTTTAGTCTATACATTTTTTTTTTCATATTTTTCGTTTACGTCATCAATAAAATGGTTTATTTTTATGTTAGTCGAAAATGTTGTTTGATGATGATGTTATGAAAATTTTATTCATCATTCATTCATACAATTGGCTATTGTCGAAAATAATGGTTTTTAGGCCACGTACCTGGAAATAATAGGTGTCTGGCAAAAAAATAATGGAAACGATCACGGAAAAATACAGTAGATATTTATTATCTGTTCAATATTATTGCCGATTACAATAGGATTTCACGTGAAAATTCTGCAAACACCAAAGTTATTTTTAGAAATGAAAAAGCCTCGTGTCGCCACACTCACTCAACTTCTATCATTGCATTCAGTTGAAAACACATTTTCGCGTGAACTCTTATGGTAGCCGACAAGAAGATTTTACTGATAATACAGTGGCGCGAAAATATGAAACTCCGCCCCCTCAGGTTTATCACTTGAACGCAGTGCAAAGGTTAGACAAAACGAAACACTGGAAAAACGAAGATACGCAGAAAACAAATGGATTCGACTCCTCGTTGGAGCGCGAGTGGATTTCACCATCCTGACAATAAACGTGAGCAGAGATTGAATGGGAATAACTACCGTTTCTAATGGTACGTCCAAAGTAAAAAAGGCGCAAAAAAAGACGAAAATAGGCGTCCAAAGTAACTTTGTTTTTGCGTCTTTTTTCTCTACAGTATCCCGCCAAACCTGCACATCTATTGTGAAAACAAAAACAATGCAACGCGGTGTTTGCGTACTTTTGAAATTCAAAAAGCAATGAAAGAAATAGCATGGCAAATGAAGAGATTTGTTCCCATTTTCATTTGAATTTTAAAAGCACGCAAACACCGCGTTGCAATTTTTGGTGCTACCTCGGAATAGAACTGAAGTGTAATAGAACTGCAGCGATATAGAACTTGCTTCGCAATAGAACCGTTCGGAACATAACTGTTCGGTAAAGAACTGTAGCAAAATAAAAATGTTTTGGAATAAAACTGTTCGGAATAAAACTGTAGCGTTTTGGAACTAAATTAGCAATGGAGCGCGATTGCATTGTTTGCTCATTCAAATATTGGAATTTTTCATGCGCGTGCTTTTTTCAACAATTCTATATTTGAGCTATTCATCAAAAATTGTTTGTTTTGTTGTTTTTTTGAATAAACTTTTATCATTTTTTTTCTCGGCCCGCCTTGACGGCCAAGCAATACAATCGCGCTCCATTGCTAATTTAGTTCCAAAACGCTACAGTTTTACCGAACAGTTCAAAAGTACGCAAACACCGCGTTGCAATTTTTTTGCTTTCACAATATTCCGGATCACCAATTTTCAGATACTTGAAATAGCGGAAATGGAACGGAAAAAAAGTAATTTGGACCACCAAAGAACGTGAAACTGGGTCTTCCGCTTATAAAATAAACGCGCTAACCACTTGACCACCAAACAAGGGCGAAAGACGCAGAAAAAAAGGCATACAAATAGCGTGTGAGAAGGAGAGAGTGAAAGAGAAGCCGGCTTAAAACGGGATGAGACGCAGACATAAAAAGCATCAAAACAGCGTATACAGTGCGCGTCATAATGATAGGACACCCCATTTTTTGTGGGTTCCGAGAAAACTAAGAAGTTTGGTTAAAAACTGTTAATGCAATTCGATTCAGAATCAAAATTATACCCCGGGTGCAAATTTGTAGAAAGTTACGAAAAGTTTTCGGGCGGTACCATGAAAAAGTCACTTTTTCGGCCGCGTCATAATGATAGGACACCCCCAGAAAATGGTGGCTACCTGATGATTTACTCGATATTTTGACATTCCAAGCTTCCAATTTTTAATAAAAATCATTTTTAATGATTTTTTCAATCATTTTACTCGTTTTTTCACTTCAATCTTCTTGTTTTTCGTTCGTTTTTTTCGTTTTCCAACGCATTATTCGTAAATCGCAAAAAAGCCTACAGTAATCGAAAGAATTTGTGTCAAGACCATTAAAAGTTTCAAGATGAGCAATAAATCAGTAATATTAATCAATATCTTCATTACTTATTATCACTCCGATCCAAATTCCAAATATGGGACGTGGAAAAACTCTCACGATTCCCGAGAGAGATCATGTTGATTTGATGGTTCAGCTGAATATCGCCATTTCATTAATGAGCGCAAGAATTCATTGTTCTCGGACTCTTAATGATTGTTATATGTCTGATCCTGTGGCATATGGAACATCAAAAAGCACTGGAAGAGCGAGAAAGTTGAAACAACGAGATGAAAGAAATGTTGCAAGAGCAGTGTCGAACACCATGAAGTCGGCAAAAGATGTTGGTGCAAAAATACAACCTAAAGTGTCCAAATCACCTATTTTGAGAACAATCCGTATATCTGGAAACATTACGCGCCAAATCATGACGCCGATCCCTACAACAGTACTCGTGCCTTCTTGGCTTCGAAGAAGATCAAAGTGCTCGATTGGCCAGCGTGCTCGCTGGACCTGAATCCAATCGAAAACGTCTGGGGCATTCTGCCGAGGTCCGTTTACAAGAACGGCAAACAGTACAACTCAATTTCCGAGTTGAAAGATGCCGTCAAGACCGAGTGGAGCAAGATTCACCCGTCATACTTGGAGAACCTGTCCAACAGTATGCCAAATAGAATCTTCCAGGTGATTCAAAAGAACGGCGGAGTTACTAGTTACTGATATTTCTCCAAAATATGCATTTTTATTCCCTCACAACCATTCAAATCACTATATTTTCTTTTTCATCCAGTTTTTCCAGTTTTTCAATAAATTTTGTTTTTTTTTGTCAAAAATTGAAGTGAAAAAATGAGTAAAATGATTGAAAAAATCGTTAAAAATATTTTTTATTAACAATTGGAAGCTTGGAATTTCAAAATATCGAGTAAATCATCAGGTAGCCCCCATTTTCTGGGGGTGTCCTATCATTATGACGCGGCCGGGAAAGTGACTTTTTCATGGTACCGTCCGAAAACTTTTCATAATATTATACAAATTCGCACCCGGTGGTTAATTTTGATCCTGAATCGAATGGCATTAACAGTTTTAAACCAAACTTCTTCGTTTTCTCGCAACCCTCAAAATAGGGGGTGTCCTATCATTATGACGCGCACTGTATAACGGAAAGAATCATATTTTGGAACCGGGAATTTCACATTCATTTGGAGTGATATTCAGAAAAAAAATCAAAACTTTGGCCACTCTCTCAATTCTCTGCACTCTTTAGTCGTGGCCGCGTCCTCCACTTTACAAAAGCAACGAATTTGCAGTGCTCCGTTTTGAAAATATGATTCCACATTTGCCAACGCGATATGCCCTCATTCCTATCGTAGGGCACCGATCACGCCGACAATAAGTAATATTCACGTCTATATTATAAAATTGAAAAAAAATAAAAATAAAAACTGACATTTGCGTGAACTTTTCTTTTTTGAACTGATCTTATCTGATCACCACGTGTCACCTTTCAAATGAGAGTTGGATAAACAACTTTTATTCATTGAACTGTGATTCTTCTGGAGCTGTCTTCTGCTGCTGTTCGAACGAAGAACAAGTAAGTGTGTATTAATTATTATCATAAGATTATTCAGGCTTTGAAAAATGATTTTTTGATTTTAGAAAAACCCCATTAATATTTTAATATTTTCAGTGAAGCGACGCGATCCCCGAGACCCGTCAAAAGTGAAGAACATAGTTGAAGAGTCCATTTCGGAAACAGGTGAGCAAGATCTTCGCCCAGTGTTTGTTTATGCGTGGGTCGTCGTGGATCCACACGTACCTCGTGGAGGGCGCGTGGATCAACATTCGATTAAAAGATTAAGGGGAACATTCGATTGCGTCTTTTTAACCACTTTCAGTGTTTTTTTGAAAGGAGTCTAACATGAAAAGAGGACTTTAGAACTGCGCGGTTTAGAATGGCTACAATCTATTTCTCGTATTTGTAATAATTTTGTGATAGTTATTCTAATCTTTGAAATGATCGCAAATAGGGGAATAGGGAACATTTGATTAAAACCCCCCGCAGCGTTGTGATATAGGCCCCCCAGCATAAACATTGGAAGAGCCCCCCACCCAACTTCATAGAATGTGGTGGTCTTATTAAAATTTTAAAACTTAGCGACATCGCGCCAGAAGCATGTGTGACATCTCTAAAAGTGACATACAATGAAACCGATTTCAGACCAACCGTTGTTGCGTACTCCATCGAATCTGAGCGACTCCAGTCCTACCGAAAAGGCAAAATGCAAATTGCTCACGGAAACGACGGATGACGAGGATTCTGGTACGTATTGTGAAGCCACTGGCCACACCCCCACTGATATAACCCCCCCCCCCCCCCCCGGTTAAAAAAAAAAACATTTTCATACAATAAAACCGATTTCAGACCAACCGCTGTTGCGTACTCCACCGAATCTGAGCGACTCCAGTCCTACCGAAAAGGCAAAATGCAAATTGCTCACGGAAACGACGGATGACGAGGATTCTGGTACGTATTGTGAAGCCACTGGCCACACCCCCACTGATATAACCCCCCCCCCGCTTAAAAAAAAACATTTTCATACAATAAAACCGATTTCAGACCAACCGCTGTTGCGTACTCCATCGAATCTGAGCGATTCCAGTCCTACCGAAAAGGAAAAATGCAAATTGCTCACGGAAACGACGGATGACGAGGATTCTGGTACGTCTTGTGAAGCCACTGGCCACACCCCCACTGATATACCCCCGTTGAAAATGTGTTCGAAAAATAGAAAAAGTTTGACGGCTCATAAAAACTTTTCTGAAAACATTTTTCGGATTTTTAATATCAAAAAATTCACCAAAAAATCTAGTATTACCCTGATTTTTTTTTAGAATTTTCCAAAATGTACCAAAAATTACTTCCCTAGTCAGAAAAAATAAATAGGGATCAATGTGTAAAAATAGAAAATAATAGTTTCCGGAAAAAAATTAAACGTAAAAATACTTAAAAATGCGTTTTAACAGTCTGAAATTCATATGTTCCAAAAAGTGGGCGAGAGAGTGCCGAGGAACGAGACGCAGGCGCGGTGCAAGCGCGCTTTATTGAAAACCTTTTTTTCTGGTTTTTGAAGCGAGTCTTTCAATGCAAGGTTCAGTTTTCCCATCTACGAGTTGATCAGAATTTTCATAAAGTGGAACTGATTTCAGGCCAACTGCTGTTACGTACTCAATCGACTCAGAGCCACTCCAGTCTACCGAAAATTGACGAAAACGGATATCTCATGGAATTGACGGATGACGAGGATTTAGGTACGTCCCGTGAAGCCACTGGCCACAAGTTTAAATTAAAAAATAACTTTCCCTGTCTATCGAAGATTCCGAGAGATTTGAATAAACATTCCCACCTCACGGGGTGTTGAGAGGTACATGAAAATGAAAATTTAAATTTCGCGGGAAAGTTGCCACGTCACTCGAGAAAAAATTGCGCGAAATGGCGTATTCAAAACGTCGTTACTGCGGCGCCGCAGAAATTTTTTTTATATATTTTTTTTATGGGTTCATATCTTTTGCATGATTCTAAATATTTAAACAATATTTACCCATTTATTTTATGCAGAAAACGTATTCCGCCAGCGCCTCGTTTTTGAAAATCCAAACTGTTTCAAATCTGTAACAACCGCGTTTCCTCAAATCTATGTGAGCAGTGGAGCGAATTTTCACGATGTACTCTTCAACACGCCGTGCCACCAGGGGTGGGACAAAAAAAAACTTTTTTTGTCTTCAAAAAAATTACAAAAAAAAAAAATTTTTTTTTGCTCTCAAAAATAATAACAAAAAAAACAAATAAAAATTCCAAAAAAAGTACGTATTTCTGCCATTTAAAGGGGGTGCCAACTTTGTGGGGAAAGTGGCTTAAAATATACTCTTGGGTGGGGGATTTACGAATATCACATCGAAATCGCACGAAAAAATTTTTCTGATTTTTTATGAATTTTACAAAAAAACAATAGAAGACCACGAGGAGTACACGATTTGGCGCGAAATTCAAACGCCATTTTTCTTTTTCATCATTTTTCTCCCGTCTTTTTCCAATTGAATCGAACAACAGGCAAATATCGATTTTTCGATATTTATGACTAAAATGTGTTTTCGCGATTATCTGTAATTTTAATAAGCGATTAGAGCATCGAAAATCGATGATAAAAACGAGGAAAATTACAAGAAAAATAAATATTTATCGTGAAAATGGAATTTTCTAGAAGCCGCGGCCGCGGGTTTCCTAAGCCACGGCCACGATTTTTCGTGTACTTCTCATGGTCTTTTATTTTTTTTTTGTAAAAATCATAACAAATCAGAATTTTTTTTTGTGCGATTTCAATGTGATATTCGTATTGTCGAACCGCCAAAATGGTCAAACGCGCTCCATTGGACTCAACGCTATGCGATTTTCATTTTGGTTTCCAAATTATTTTTTTCGGTTTTTCTTTGATTTTTTGCATAAAATCTTCTTTTTTCGTGCTTTTTCCTTGTAAAAATATTTTTTCGAGACCAAATTCATGAAGTTTTATCAAAATCTTCCGCATATTTCCGAATTTCAGTGAAAAATCAATATTTTTCGATTTCTGTGCACTTTAAAAAATTCATAACTCATTTGTTTGGAAAGTTTTTTGTTCAAACTTCATCATGGTGATGTTTTTCAATATTTTCTTACCTCTTAGCCCGAAAAGTACTGATTTTAATATAAATTTCACCTTTTTTCCGCCAAAACGGCAAATTTTCACTAAAATCAGTAATTTTGTGGGCTTTTCTCCGCTTTTCCATTATTTTTTATCTCTTTCAATCGTATATATTCTTTCAATTATTAATATTAAAAACTTATTTTTGCAGGAGGAGACCGCACAGCGACATGAGGCCGACAACTTCTGCTGAATAGTTGCGTGAGTTGATTGTCAAATTTTTTTTCCAAAAAGTCCAGAATTCTTGTAGATTTAGTTCAAAATATTAAAAATAATCCTTATGCCACTCTAGTAAAATGATGCAAACCTGCATTTTTATGCAAATTACACACATTTTCATAAAGATGCAGATTTTCATTGGGCTAAAATGGCAGAAAAATGATTTTTTTCGACTATTTTACAACAAAAAAAAACGTATTTTTCGAGTTATCTTTATTTCTCACAAAAAATTGGAAATTTCGTGTTGAATAGAGTATAATTTTATTAAGGAAGGATGAAAAAAAATACAGAAATATAAAACAGACTAATTTAAAACATAATTACAGAGAGAACGAAGCAAAAATTAAATTAATTGGTTTTCCGGAGTCCCGTCGGCGGTTCGTCTGAAAATAAAAGTTTAGAGCATGAATTTTTTTTCGTGAGAAATAAAGATAACTCGAAAAATACGTTTTCTTTGTTGTAAAATAGTCGAAAAAATCATTTTTCTGCCATTTTAGCCCAATGAAAATCTGCATCTTTATGAAAATTTGTGTAATTTGCATAAAAATGCAGGTTTGCATCATTTTACTAGAGTGGCATAAGGATTATTTTTAATATTTTGAACTAAATCTATAAGAATTCTGGACTTTTTGGAAAAAAATTTGACAATCAACTCACGCAACTATTCAGCAGTAGTTGTCGGCCTCATGTCGCTGTGCGGTCTTCTCCTGCAAAAATAAGTTTTTAATATTAATAATTGAAAGAATATATACGATTGAAAGAGATAAAAATAATGGAAAAGCGGAGAAAAGCCCACAAAATTACTGATTTTAGTGAAAATTTGCCGTTTTGGCGGAAAAAAGGTGAAATTTATATTAAAATCAGTACTTTTCGGGCTAAGAGGTAAGAAAATATTGAAAAACATCACCATGATGAAGTTTGAACAAAAAACTTTCCAAACAAATGAGTTATGAATTTTTTAAAGTGCACAGAAATCGAAAAATATTGATTTTTCACTGAAATTCGGAAATATGCGGAAGGTTTTGATAAAACTTCATGAATTTGGTCTCGAAAAAATATTTTTACAAGGAAAAAGCACGAAAAAAGAAGATTTTATGCAAAAAATCAAAGAAAAACCGAAAAAAATAATTTGGAAACCAAAATGAAAATCGCATAGCGTTGAGTCCAATGGAGCGCGTTTGACCATTTTGGCGGTTCGACAATAAATCCCCCACCCAAGAGTATATTTTAAGCAACTTTCCCCAAAAAGTTGGCAACCCCTTTAAAAATAAATTTTCCAAATTTTTGTTCAAAATTAAAAGTTTTTGTCAATTCGGAACATATACTGAATGAGTTTTTGCCCAAAAACCGGAACTTTCTTTCGCCTCCGTGTCTCTAAAAAAATTTTTTTTGCCTGCGGCGCTTCATCAAAAAAAAAAAAATTTTTTTGGTCTCATCCAAAAAAAAAACCCCGAAAAAACAAAAAAAAAATGGAAAAAAAAATTTTTTTTTTGGTTCCACCCCTGATTCCCACTCAATATTTGGGGGCTTTGAAGAAAATTTTCAAACTATTAAACTAATTTCAGAAAAAAGTTTGTTACGTACTCGATCGTGCCTGAGCGACTCCAGTCATTCGCAAAATGAAAGTAGCGAACTGGCCAAGGAAACGACGGATGACGAGAATTCTGGTACGTCTTGTGAGGGCACGGGGGTATTATTACAGAATAGGCACCCACATCTATCAAAAAATGTACCTATTTGAGAAAATCTTATTCTTTCAGTTTTGTTGGTGCCTTTACAATAGAGTGGGTTTCTATATTGTTGTGGGTGGCTATACTGGAATTTTCCCGCCATTGGAAAATAAGGCCATTAATCCAAGGCGACATCGGATTTAGGGGTCATCAGGGGGCATCGCTATCTTGGGGGCTTCGTGATTTTAACAAAAAGCATCGGAGAATAATATAATAACTTTGCATAAATGTGTCTGATTTTTTAAACCGGCCAAAAAAAAAAACCCTTTTTGCTGCTTTCTGTTCGAAATGACCAATTTTGAGTGTGTGCCACGAACTCTGAAAGTTCACTACTAAAAATGTTTTTGTTGAATTTTGTTGAGTTTTTGATTTTGATTTTGACGGATATGGTCGAATTTTTTCCAAAAAAAAAAAACGATTTTTCGTACCAAATTTCGATAGAAAAACATGTTTTTTTCCGACGTCGGAAAAAAATTATTTCCGACGGAAACGGAAATATTTTCGGAAATCATTTGGTCTCGGAACCGGCATCGGAAATTTCCGACATCGGAATTCCGACGTAATTCCGACTTTTCGGCACCAAACAGGTGTTTTATGCATAATGAACATTTTTTTGCGAAAACTTGTCGCCTGAAAGGATGATACAGCAGTCAGCGCACTATTGTGTTTTCAATCGACTTGCGACATGAGAACGCGAAACTCCGCCCACTTATTTGTGCGCGACCACGCGAACACAGTGATATTTCAAGAGACGCAGACAGAACGGTTAATGCAGACTTGCGTCGTCATGTCGCAAGTCGATTGAAAACACAATTGCTTTAAAAATATTTAACTAAAATATTTAACTCGAAAATTTTACGGATTTCACGGACAGCCGTGAAAACCGTGAAATCACACCCCTGATCTACAGTACTTTTAAAAGTGGCCATACGAAAAAGTTATCAACTAGTAAAATGTAGTCCTAGGTTGGAAGGTTCAACACAAATTTTTAAATTAGTAGCGCCTTTCTGGCAATAAATCAGGTTCAACACTAGGTTTTTTATTTAAAAAAAATCTGCAGCCACCATCCACGCAAAGCATGCTTCCACCCACCTCCCTACGGTCGACCTTGTTTGAGGTGTCATAAGATCCGATATGAATCCACGCGCCCCCCGTGGCGCGGGGGAGGATGGAATACATATGGAGGGCGCGTGGATCCGTGGCGTGGGAAAATGGAAACATATCGGATCCAATATGGATCCACGTGTCCCTAGTGGAGAGCGCGTGGAATTTTTTTAACGTAGAGGGTGCATGGATCCGTGTTCATCTGAAGTAGGGCGCGTTGGTGTCAGGCTCTATTAGAAGGGCAGGCAACTTGGTAATTTACCATTGTAGTCCCCCTGGCCGATCTCGCCCACCAATGATCGGCTTAGCACCTCTTGTAAGGTCCGATTTACTCGGTGGTTTGTTATAGAGTCTGGCAGGTATCCTGGTATATGAGTGAACTAGTATAGTGGGGGCTATTCTGATATAGCGGAGAGAGATATTGATAGGAAAAATAAAAAAAGGAAGGAGTGGGGAACTTATCTGATAAATAGGCCCTACCTCGAAATAGAACCTTCTTAAAATAGAAAAGAAAAAATATTTCACGCAATTCTATTTCGGAACAGTTCTGTTTTGAACAGGTTATTTTTCGAGGTAGCGCTTATTTATCTGATAATTCCCACTCTTTGCTTTTTTTATTTTCTATATCAATATCGCCCTTCGCTATATCAGAATAGCCCCCCCCCCCCCACCAACGGATAAGAATAGCAAAACAACAAGCGAAAATCGACCGACATCGAAGAGCAATCCCAATTAAATGACGCCTCTTATAGAAATGCATCACTCATAGTTCTTTCTACTTTTTTTGTCGCTTTTCGAATAATGAAAATCTTCGAATCAGGACATTCCTGAATCAGAATTGTCCCGAATCTGAACCATTTTCTTTCCGAGTGGATACGTGTCAAAAGTGTTGTTTAACAATAAGCTATTGTCCATTCGCGAAAAATGCAAGTGCGCTCCACCGAACTTAGTACTTCGTGAATTTCATTTTCGTCGCCAAATTATTTTTTCTTTTTTTCTTCGATTTTCTGCTAAAATTCCTTGTTTTTCATGTTTTTTCTTTGTTAGATTAATTAATTACAAGCAAATTTATAATATTTAATGAAAAATGTCCGGATTATGTCCAATTTTGGTCAAAATTCGCCATTTTTTGAAATAGCCACATTGAAAAAATTCCAAACGCTTTTGTTTGTAATTTTTTTTTGTTAAAACGCAATAGTAACTCATTATTTTAGTCTATTCTTTCTTTTTTTCACAAAAAATTATTGATTTTAATGAAAATTTTACCGAATTTCCGCCAAAAATGCCAAATTTCATTAAAATCAGTAGTTTTGTGGGTCTTTCGAAATTTTTTCTCTCATTTTTCCTTCCCAATCGTTCATATTCACTTTTTCGGCACATAATCATTAATAAATTGTATTTATTCAGAAGACACCGACACGGAAACCGGAACGGGAGCGCGACGTCGTTGGCATAATGAGTTGGTGAGCCGGTTTGATAAATTTTTTGTTTAAAAAAAAAGACAATCAATCTGAAACTTGGGAAAAATGCAAGAAACATTTTTGCAGCATTTTTCGGAACGTTGTTCCCAATTTTTTGGCATTTCTTGTATGTTTAAATTTCTAATGTGGTTATTCATTTCATGCATTTTGAATTTTTTTTTTTTCAATTTTTCCTTATTCATTTCATGCGGAAAACGACATTTTCTGCGGCAGAAAACTGCATTTCGTCGAACTGCAGAGTGCACTTTTTGTCACGAAAAACACGCGAAAAATTCAAGAAAAAATGATGTTATTCATGCAGAAAATGACAAAAAGTCCATTTTGCAATGCAGTTGTCTGCTGCAGAAAATGTCGTTTTCTGCATGAAATGAATGAGGAAAATTTAATGGGGTTATTCACAAAACCGGAAAAAAGGAAGAAAACGGAAAAAAACTTCGGGAAAAATCGGAGAATGCTCCGATTGACCTGAAATTTTGGGAAAAATTGGAAAAAATTCTCCTGTACACGCTCACAAAATTTTGGACCGAAATATCGATTTTAAAAATTATCGATTTTTTTTCTGAAAATTTTTAAAATCGATATTTCGGTCCAAAATTTTGTGAGCGTGTACGGGATAATTTTTTCCAATTTTTCCCAAAAATTTCAGGTCAATCGGAGCATTCTCCGATTTTTCCCGAAGTTTTTTTCCGTTTTCTTCCTTTTTTTCCGGTTTTGTGAATAACCCCATAACAAACAATGCAAAATGCAAGTAACGAATAACCCCATAAATGACCCGATTAGAGTTTCAAAAGCTCAAATTTTTTGAGTACTCTCAAAATTACAATAAAAACTGCAATTTCTCATTCACAATTTTCAGACGAATGGTCAATGAGGCACTGCTGAACTGTCTTTTTCTATTATTTTTTGTTTTCGGCTGTAATTTTTCTTTTTCCCATGATTTTTTTGTCTGTA
Organism: Caenorhabditis japonica; assembly: GCA_963572235.1. NCBI lineage: Eukaryota > Metazoa > Nematoda > Chromadorea > Rhabditida > Rhabditidae > Caenorhabditis > Caenorhabditis japonica. Next base: position 22,374,712 of record OY754346.1, read on the forward strand.
ATGCTCATTTTTGCCATGATAACATCTTTTCGAATGTTTGTTCAAGGAATAATATTTTATTTTGGGTATTGATGTTTTCATAAATAATTAAATGTTGTATTGTCGGTCCGCCAAAATGGTCAAACGCGCTCCGCTGAACTCAGTACTACGTGGATTCCATTTTGGTCTCCAAATTATTTCAGTTCACGTGTAAATTCAACGTTAAATGAAATGATTTGGAAACCAAAATGAAATCCACGTAGTACTGAGTTCAGCGGAGCGCGTTTGATCATTTTGACGGGTCGACAATATTTGTGATTTTATACAATTTATCAATCCTGGAACATCGACTTGTCTCGTCGTATTCAATAATTGGCTCGCGAGAAGAACACCGACTATTCCCTGAAATTTTTAGGTTTATGAATAACGTTATGTTAAAATTCATTTTTATTTCATTCTAGTCCAATGCAACCCTGCAGTAAAGAATTTTTTTGTTGCAATTAACCATTAAAAACAAATTTATATTGAATTTTAATGATATTTTGCTGTAATTTCGATTCAAAACTTAATTGCATTTTGATGCGAAATGAAAAACTTGTTCGAATTTGTTAATATATTTAATAATTCTAAAATTTTCATTTTTTAAACAAAAAATTTATCAAACCGACTCACCAACTCATTATGCCAACTACGTCGCGCTCCCGTTCCGGCTTCCGTGTCGGTGTCTTCTGAATAAATACAATTTATTAATGATTATGTGCCGAAAAAGAGAATATGAACGCTTGGGAAGGAAACATGAGAAAACATTGCGAAAGACCCACAAAACTACTGATTTTAATGAAAATGTGGGGTTTTGGCCGAAATTCGGTAAAAAAAACATTAAAATCGATAATTTTTGTGAAAAAAAGAAAGAATACCCAAAAATATATAGTTCCTATTGCGTTTTAACAAAAAAAAATTACAAACAAAAGCGTTTGGAATTTTTTCAATGTGGCTATTTCAAAAAATGGCGAATTTTGACCAAAATTGGACATAATCCGGACATTTTTCATTAAATATTATAAATTTGCTTGTAATTAATTAATCTAACAAAGAAAAAACATGAAAAACAAGGAATTTTAGCAGAAAATCGAAGAAAAAAGAAAAAATAAATTGGCGACGAAAATGAAATTCACGAAGTACTAAGTTCGGTGGAGCGCACTTGCATTTTTCGCGAATGGACAATAAATCAAATTCTCTAGTGCAAAACTAGTATTTGTAATACCGTATTTATTCTATTTGTCCGGCATGCCGGCTTAATGTTTGAACCTCCTGCTTGGGTGCCGGGCAGTTAGAGTAAATATGACATATTTCATTTTCGACATTTGTGGGCCATAAAATCATTATTTTTATTTTTCCAATCATGCTGCTGATTTCACCATTAAATAGTTCTGATTCGGAAAGAGGTGGGTGGCTATAATTGTTTACGCTGGGATGGTGGTTTATATCCCACGGCAGGCATATGTGGTCGTGGGTCACCGGCACCAAACAGGTCGCCAAGCTACGCCCCGCGTCTTCCCTGTGCAAAACATCAGGGCCGTCAGAACCAGTGAGGTGTCGGTCCACAAGAGGAGGTATAGCCGGCAGCCACGCTTAGCGTGGGAAGAAAATGCGGTTAGAGAAATCTGAAGGCCCGGAGGGACAGCTATGGAGGAAGGCTCTGTTAGGATTGATTAAGAATGTCTTCTGAATCCTGATGTCTTCTGAATCCGATGCCCCCGTGAATTATCGGCCGGAAAATAATCTGGCAGTAGTGATATAAACCCGTACTGATATAACCCTCCGCTTTTCAATGGGTGGGGGCTCTAAGAGTTGATTAGAAATTTCATACAGTTAAACTAATTTCAGGCCAACTGAGCGACACCAGTCCTACAAAAAAAAGATGCGAAACGCTCACGGAAACGACGGATGCTGGTACGTCCAGTGAAGCCAATGGCTACTACAAGTTTAAAGTATTCGGTTATTTACTTATTTTGCTAGCCATTGGAGTTTTTATATCCTTCCATTCGTGGTTCTCCAAGTCTGAAAATGAGCCAAGCAAGAATCTGAATACTCTCAATACATCCGAGGAAAAAACGGCCTCTCTAGCTCGTATGATGAATGCAATTGCACTGCAGAATGAATTTAATGACGGATCAGTAACGATGAAAGAGGTTATGGCTGAAGCATTAGATGTGAGAAATTCGACTTTGCTCGATAGCATCGATGAAAAGGACTCCCGTGTCGCTGGTAAGGCTGTGAAGACAGTTGATTTGATAACTGCTCGACCAGCACAGACGATCAATAAAACCACCGAAAAGTTGAAGAAAGTTTTGTTTCTTGGCGACTCTACTTCGCATTCATCTTCAATCAGCCAAATGTTCTCCTCTTTGAATGATTTCAATTTTGATTTGGACACAATATCGTCTTTTGTTGGTCTATCAGTCCAGAACTTGAATAATCTTTCCCAAGAGGTTAACTCTTCTAATCCGAAGTTCGATATGGCTGTTAGACACTTTTTGGATTTCCAATCACTGATGGCATCTATACATGGTGCATTATTAACTAAATTAAAGGACAAAAACATCGCTATCCAGAATTTCGAAACTTTAAAGGATTTGCGGTCATTCGTCGTTGATTTCGAGCAGTACCAGCTACTGACCAACGAAACATTTATCAACAATCTGAAAACAAGTTTGAACAGTGTTTTGTCATCCATCTCTACGATCAAGTCATGGTTGGATGCAAAGAACAAACATCATGCCATTAGGATGTTAGATGACATAAACACAATACTTGCACCAAGTGTCTTCGGATATGATAAGAAATTGCTTATTGGATTTCCTAATGGATCTAAAGATTTGACAACGCTGTTCGAGAACCTCCAAGAAAATTGGATCAAAAGAGTTTTAAATGGAGGAAAGTCTGTGAATGAGTTGCTACGAGTCTTCGGACCTATGACGAAGTTTCAAAGCCAGCTTAGCTCACTAGAACAAATATGGATGAAATCGGACAGAGAAACTTACGCGAATACAACCCGGAAAAGTCTGATTTCTTTGAGAATCATAAATAAAGCCAACCCAGTGGACGTATCGGACTCGTTGTCTAAGGTGAACGACACTTTTGGGAACTTGGGATCAATTGCCGATGTGAACTTCACAGTCTTGGATGAGTTCAAGCAACTTTTGGACTCTTCGGAGCCTTTCACAAGTTTCAAAAACCAGCTGGCAGGTTTTCTCGACGCGCCTGAAGTTGCCCAGTTTTCGGTAGTAGAACTAGCGCATTTTTATTCGAACTACATAATGCTGAAAAAAGACGAAGAAAAATTCGACATGTTGAAAAACAATTTGACTATACCAAAATATTCACAGAACCTCGAATTCTTCCGAAACCAGTTGGATCTTCTCATAAGCGCTAAAAATGCAACCACAGGATACTTTAAAACGATTGTCGAATTCAACAACACTATCACGGATAAGAACGTCGCCAACATTGGAAGCTTAATAGAAATTCTTCAAAAAGTTAAGTCTGAAATTACGGCAGTAGAAAATCTCGTCGAACTATTAAATTCCTTATGTTTATTTTCGGAAAAAGAACGTAAGATTATCGATGGAATTTCAAACTGTTTGGTTTCGGTAAAATCCAAAATGAACGAATCGAAGTTGTTAGAAGAAAGTCTACAACTGGAAATGAAAGAAACAGGATTTTTGCATCGGCTATCAGGATTTTCTTCTGCTCGCAACTTAACGTCTCAACTGGCGTACACTGAACGTACTTTGCAATTCTTTCAAAGGAAGGACCTGAAGCAGGATTTTCAAAACTTGGCAACCAATGGCGAAAAATTGGTGGAGTTCATTGAAAGTCTCCCAGCCAATGAGAAACAACAAGTTGGTTCTGGATGGAGCAATATCTCCTCTTTAAACAAATCTCTGTCTAGCCTTTTGCCAGTAATCAAATCTCTTCCTTCGAATTCAACTCTCCCTGAAAGCAATTTGACGTCGTTTGGCAAATCGTTATTCTTTCTTGACGCTAATAAAATTCCGGAATTTAACTTCTCATCGATGGTTTCCTCAATTAATTATTTGAAATCATCAAGGGTCGGACAGTCAGAAAAAGTTTTAAACGCCGAGCAAAGTCTCATCAAGCTGGAAGGATTACAATACGCTTCCATGCGTCAAAATGGCACACTCGGGACGTTACTAGGACAAGCAGACAACTTTTTCAAAAGTTTCTTCTCAGAAAAACCTGATGAGATGAGCTGGTGGTAAATTATTTTCAAGTTAAACTAACTTTTAAAAAAATTTCTTTCAGTTTAATCGTTTGGATTGTCTCCGGCGTTTTGGTGGTCGTTGTCGCGGGCCCCGTCTTGGTGTGGCTATGTTGCTACAAAAGTTTTCCTTCACTGCGTCCAAAACCAGTAAGCCCAACTCCAAGCGAAAAAAGTATAAGTGGAGGTATAAAATTAGTTAATGGCTACTTTTTTAATGTTTTTTTTTTTCATTTTTCAGACGAGTGTGATCCACTAATACCAAATACCACCGAAAGCGCTACCGACAGTTCTACCGACAACGAAATAACCGCGGAATCTGGGAGTTTCGAGGATTCAGTACATGACGAGAAGGAAACGAAGACGTTGGAAGAGAAGGAATTAAAGGAGGGAACGGAAAGAAAAAGTAAAAAGGAAAGCGAAAAGACGAAAAAGAAAAACAAGGAAAAAGATGTCGTAGAAGCACAAGAAAAGCCGAAGAAGCAAAATGAGCAAAGAGTAATGACGGATGAAGAAATCCTCAAAATTATATTGGAACGGCGAGCTATGTATATTCCAGTGAACGTCAGACCAAACGAAATAGGAGAGGACGAAGATGAGAATACGAGAAGACGTAAGGCAGAACATCCACCGGCGCCTATAGTCGAGCGGCCCATCGAAAAGAATGCTGTTAGACCAGACGGAGAAGCTTACAGAGTGTTCGAAGAATTTGAGCCTGAGCCGCCTATTGACTATGATCCAGACAATTCTGACGATCTTCGCTCAATTAACACCAACACGCTTTCCACTCAATCGGATTCTACTCAGTACCATTCTGAAACTACCGATAGTTACTCACAGGCTTCCTTCACCGATTCTATGGATTCAATGGACAGAACTGCTTCCCTAAGTGATGAGGATGAATATGATCGGATGACTGTATTGGATACACCTCTCCTTACTATGCTCGGACAAAAAGGCTTAGAAGAGGCACGCGACCAATTTCTAATTGAGTATTATTATGGGCTTGAGTGCGAGCAATTCTTGACAAAAGCTTATCTGGAGTGGAAAGAGAAGATGAGGAATGAGGCGGCGGTGGAGAGACGACGGAAACAACGAGAGGAGGAACACGAAGAGTTTTTGATAGAAAAGGAGAAGATAGTTGCCCGTACTAAGAAGTATAGGGAGGAGATGGCAAGAACGCAGCCAGAAATCGATAGAAGACGTGCCATTAACAAGGCTATAGCAGATGCGTGGTTCGCGGAAATGGCAATAAAAGAGGCTGCATACGAAGAGGCAAAAGCAAAGAGAACACCTTGTGAGTCCTCATTTTTTATATTTCACTACTATTAATGTTATTTATTTCAGTGGAAATGGCTACGTGTTACGTCGATGAAAGTTACGAGATGGATGTCCCTACGGAGAAAAGGATTGTTGCATTGGGCTACGAGCAAGCCGAACCAATCGATAACTACATTCAGTCTCATTTTCAAGACAAATTTGAGCATAAATATCGCACTCAACCACCGGAATACACACACGATTGGTGTCGGGTGCGGATGACCAAAGACTTTTGGGACGATTGCGACTTTTACGATGCTGCGTGGATGTATCCGTATGAGTTTGTTTTCCATAAGATTATGGACAAGTATAAGAATAAACTGATTGTGGCCAGTGCACCAGCGTTCGTGTATCCGTGCGGAATTCTGTGGCACTGGATATACGAAACAAACGTCAAATTTTTCATTCATCTCAACGAGGATTGGGAAAGTGAGTCATCAGGGTTGATTTGAGAAAAGATTTCATTCATCATTCAGGTAACTTTCATTATTCGATTCAATTCTACCCGGACAAAGCGGGCGAGGTGGGTTGGTACAATCGAAACAAATATCGTCACTACAAGGTGAAATGCTTGAGTGTTGTTGATGTGTACGATGAATACGGACAGGAATATGTGCTTGAGATCACTCTTTTCCAGTATGTTCTTCTCGTAATGCTATATTTAAAGTGACATTTTGTTTTCAGCTGTCTACAGCGCATGCCAACAAAACGAATGTTGATGCTCCGCATGTTCGACTGGGAAAAGCGAAATGCTCCAATGTACTGGGAAAACTACGTACTGATTGCCGAACGACTTAAGCAAGCGTCAGAAAAGTTCCCGGCCGTTGTGATGAGTCTTCTGGGATCGGGTCGAGCCGGCACTTTGATTATCGCTCTGCAGGCGGCTGTCATTGCACCATTGGACGATGACGTGGGCATTCACAATAGTGTGCATGGTGGAAGAGCTAGCAAGAGATGTTGCCTAACTGATGCCAATCAAGTCTACTTCTGGCGTTTCGTTCATTATGAGTTGTTGTTCAACGTGAGTTTACAGTTTATTACAGTCTGTTCAAAAATAACATTTATATTTTCAGTGGTTCCCTCCACTTCGAAAGTATCGCGTTAAAATGGAATTCCGCTCCAACATGTACGCTTCCTTTGTCATAGAACAGCGTCGGGAATTTCTCGACAATCGTTGGCCACGCTGGCTCTTTCGTCGTTTGTGGAATTGTGAAAAAGACATTTTTGAGCACAGTCATTATTTCAACGAGTGGCATCACTGGTGGAATGTGGAAAGAAAATTGGTCAGACGGCGTAGATTTGTTCTGCCTGATCTACACCCATGTATTGAACCAAACCCAGCAAACGAATCGTTTCCAATGAACAGACGTGTAGAACCAATCCGTCGGAAACGCCTACGTATCGGTGACCCGCCACGCGATCCAAACCGCCCAAAGCGCAGTGTGTTGCCGTCCGAAATGATGGCGATGCAACAATCTCAGTGTTATGGAATCAACTTTTATGACCGCATCTACGATCCTGAGTCAATTCCCGAACGAGCGAAAGGGCAAATGGTCTGGAAAAGAACAGAGGAGTTGGGCAAGGTAGGAAAAGGTTCAAAGCCTCTTAGTTCGATGTATGATGGAATGGGAAGATCCCGTGAGATGGAGGATGCTCGTGACGCTACGGAAAGATTCGAGGAGAAATAGGGCGACAAATAACTTGATTTTTAACCTACCGATTAAATTAGATGAATATGTTTTTGAAAAATACCAAACGCCTTGCTGCATTGAAAACGTATCTTTGTAATTTTTTTTTCTTTTAATCTTTTTTTATATCGTCTATAGTCTATACAGTTTTTCTATATAACAAGCCTGCTGCGCAGTCCTGCGCGGCTGCTGACGCAGCCTACTGGCGACTTCGTCGCCACATTCTATTTTTTTCCGTTCCCTATTCCTGATTCATTTATATGCACACTGTTTTGGGAAGATTTCTGTACTCTGTGGCTCACACAGGTTTTGCGCGATAGGCCTATAATAGGTTGAGGCCAAATATAGGCCTATTATAAGCTTATAATAGGCCTATCGCGGGCTGCAGCGCCTACCCTCCTGTAATAAGCTTATCGCGGATGCGGTGTGCGGCGACCGCGGTAGGCCTATTTGTAGGTCTAGCGGCGTGACGTCAGGGCGACGCAAACGCGCTCGACGGCTACACTATCTCGGCAGAGGCGCCAGCACTAATCAGAAAAAAAAACACTTTTTTTTGTCCTAAATTAATTTTTTTCCGGCTGATTTTAGCTGTTTTTCGTTTTTCAGATTTTAAATATTTTTTATCTTTCAATAAATAGAAATATTCTTGTTTTTTTCCCTGTAATGGCGCATTCGCAAGGATTGACACTTCGCGATAAATTGTGAGACAAGAATTATCTTCAGTTCTTTTGCTATTCTTTTTATTTTTGTTTAAAAAAGACATAATTTCGTTTACCAAAAGTGTCAATCTTCGCCAATATGTGATAAAGCCGGCCAAACTAGAAATACGTTGGTGGGCCGAGAAAGGGGTGTAAATAAAAATATTTTTATTTATAATGGATTCGTGACGGAGTGGCATTTCACGTGAAACTGGAAGACGAAAAATCTCTTAATTTCTTCAGTTATTTCTTTATTTTTTCGAATAAAAACGTGAAAAAAATTGTCACTCCGCCACGAATCCATTATATTGTTGCACAATAAAAACGTGCACGCGTTCTTCTTACAAATATTTTGCTTCATTTCATATATAATGGATTCGTGGCAGAGTGGCAATTTTTCACGTTAAAAAAAAAAAATGAAGAGATTTTTCGTCTCCCAGTTTCACGTGAAAACTCACTCCGTCACGAATCTATTATAAATATTGTCGGCCCGCCAAAAAGATCAAACGCGCTCCGCTGAACTCAACGCTATGCGATTTTCATTTTGGTTTCCAAATTATTTCATTTCACGTATAAATTCAATGTGAAATGAAATAATTTGGAAACCAAAATGAAAATCGCATAGCGTTGAGTTGAGCAGAGCGCGTTTGATAATTTTGGCGGGCCGACAATAAACAAAATTCAAATTTCTCATTTTTCAGGCGGTACTGCAATCACGGATCGTGGATCTTCACGAGGAGCTGCGAAACGGACATGTAATGTAAGTATTATGTTTTGACAAAATTGCAAAATTTCCTGCATTGTCCGAAGAAAAAAAATCTTGGAATCCCATTTTTCCTATAATGGATTCATGATGGAGTGGCATTTCACGTGAAACTGGGAGACGAAAAATCTCTTCATTTCTTCAGTTATTTCTCCATTATTTCGAATAAAAACGTGAATTCGAGTGTCACTCCGCCACGAATCTATTATACTGTCAACCGTTATGGAGTTATGCACGAAAGGGCGAAAAAAAACTACAAAAACTGCGCAAAAACTTGGACAATGTCCGAATGACCTGACAAGGGAAGTGTTTGGGTCACCAATTTGGAAATTTCTGAAAATTTAACCACACATTAGAGATGGTTTGAAAACAACTCTCAAAAATTTCTAAAAAAGGGCCGCCACTAGGAGCCGAGATATGACGCTTCAAAGTTTGGGCCAGGCCCCTTTTCAAATTTAGCACAGGAAAACGCGTTTTTTCAGTTGAACGAGCGAAAAATACTCAGCGCCAAAGTCACTGCCTTCCTCCCCCGTTGATTTCATCGGTTCGGTGGTCCAGTGATAGAGGTTTCAAGTGGTAGTGGCAAGGCGCTGGGCTCGATTCCCGCATAGTGGAAAAATTTTTGCATTTTTTTTTCAAAATTTTAGAAGACGTGATTGAAGGTTTTCAATCAATTTCAGGACTTTTTATTACCCTTCCGTAGTTTTAAATTACTTCAATAACTATTTCACACATTTTTGAGGAAAAATTTTTTTTGAAAAATTTACGAATTTTTGTCCACCAATTGATCATCATTTTTGAAATTCAAAAATTTTTGAAAAAAAAATTATAACAAGCTGTAATCGAAAACTGGCTCTGGGAAGTTTTGAAGCCTACCATTTCGAAACTGGGAAGCAAAACAGTTTAGAAACGTTCTAGAGCCCAAAAACTGGGCAATAATTTTAATAACTGCACTGATAAATCGATCAACCAATTGAAAATTTATAATTATCTCTCTTAAAATACGTTGTCAATAAACAAAAAGGTGTCTATGATTTTTCGCTATGGAAAAATCATACAATTCTATGTAATTGCCTAATCAAATGGTTCAAATGGAAATTGAAAATTTTTGCTGAATCTTGGTTTCAGCATTTTATTTTCAGTGATTTTCAAAAATCTCTTTGGTTTCTCCATTTGAATGTTTTCAATTGAGAGTATGAAAATTTTTTTTTCAAATTTTTTTGAATTTCAAAAATGAAACTCCGCCCCCTCAGGTTTATCACTTGAACGCAGTGCAAAGGGGACAAAACGAGACACTGGAAAAACGAAGATACGCAGAAAACAAATGGATTCGACTCCTCGTTGGAGCGTTCACTATCCTGACAATAAATGAGAGCAGAGATTGAATGGGAATAACTACCGTTTCTATTGTCGAGACAAAACAATCGCCTACGTGCTCTACCGCGCGCGAAGCGTGCCGCGTCGCGGTTCGGCGGGAGGAGGGATATTTTCAAATGTGCCCGTCTTTTTTTCGATGCTTTTTTTTCCTTTTATTGCATTTGTTTTATGTTTTTCGCGATAATTTTTCTTTCCTATGCGCGAAATTGTTGAAAACATCGTTCTGGCGCCGACATTTTCGTATAAAACTGTGAAATATTGCTTGAACTCTGCAAAAACGAATATTTTTCATCTCAGTGATTAAAAAAAAATTATTGGGGTTGTTTTTCAGCTCGGATATTTTTTTTTAATATCATTAGAAACTATTTCTATCTGTTTCTCGCAAATATCACCAAAATCTCTGAACTTGTTAGTGAAATACCCAATTTTTTTCTTGTTTGTGCCGTTTCCTTTGCATTCTCGCTGTAATACGTTTAATTTCATTATTTCCAGGTAGAAAAACATCGATCGACCACAGAAATTGGAGGAAGGAAAATCAGAAAAAAGGACAACGAGTATGCAGGATAGCACGCTGACGTATATCGACAGCACTAAGCGAGAGGTGAGTAAGTGCGCTCCATTGAATGGCGCGAATTTGAATTCTTCCACTGTCGTGAACCGTTATTTTTTTCTCTGCACCAATTTCCTCCTATCCCGATTCCGTTTTCACCACTTCCGTTCAAAATTTAACTAAAAAATTTTAATTTCGGGCAGATGGAGTTGCGGGGCCACTCAAAAAACATTTTTTCTTTTGTTTTTATTGGTGATTTTGCATCGCTTTTGATTTGTTTGATATATTTATCTCATTCAGCATTTATTTTCGCCCGGAAAGTTCAGCGGCAAACGCCGGAAGCATGTGTGATACTTTTAAAATATGCGACCGGAGGGAGCTGGGCGGAAGCTTGCTTTGATCCTATTGAGTGTTTACTCGGCTCCCGGTAACCTTTTCTTATCTTTTTAGGCTTTTAATCACAAAAAAATCCCCTCGCAAAGCATGCTTCCACCCAGCTCCCTCCGGTCGCCAATTTGAAAAGTGTCAAACATGCTTCCGGAGTGTTGCCGCTGAACTTTCCGTGCATCGATAAATGCTTTGAAACCCATATTCAAAGCGTCTACGACAAAAAAAATTATTGAAAAAGAAAAAATACATAATTCATGTACGAGCCGGGGAGAAAGGAAAGAAATCGATGCGCAGAGAGAAAAATAATGGACAGCGACGGATTTCGACACCTTAAATGGCTCGTCTAGTGGAGCGCGCCTGCACACCCCCTCCCGCTCCTCGATCTTCAAAGGATCAAAGCAAGCTTCCGCCCAGCTCCCTCCGGTCGCCCAATTTTAAGGTGTCACACATGCTTCCGGCATTTTGCCGCTGAACTTTCCGGATAAATGTATAAAAATAACAAAAACATTCAAATTGGTGCAAAAAATTCAGAAATTGACATTTTTCATTGCATCAAAAAAGTTTTTCAGATGAATTTCTTTTCCCAGCAACTTTCTAATGTTATTCGTAACCAAATTCCATAAGCTTTAGTCATGTTTGTGCAAAAAAAGAAAACAAAAATAAAAACCATCAAAAGGAATCGAACCCGTGACCTCTAGATCACTGGTCACATCTGCACACCACTTGACCACCACTGCTCACCCTCACAACCCTTCGAAAGGCGTTTATATAAAAGGTGCGCGACGCGAGCTGCTATGCAAACGCGCTCCACTAGACGAGCCATTTAAGGTGTCGATTTCCGGCGCAGTAAATAATGGCACATGACAGTGGAAGATTTCAAATTCGCGCCATTCAATGGAGCGCATTTACTCACCTCTCGCTTAGTGCTGTCGATATACGTCAGCGTGCAGGATAGCTGGATGCAATATTGTAAGTCGGTTGAATTTTTCTGAACAAAAACATTAAAAACTATTTATTATGCTAAGCTTGGAAAAAATTGGCGGGACTAGAAGTCGTGCACGAAGAGATCTGAGGAATAGTAATCCATAGAGCTGACTGACGCGCGTGGCGCCGAAGATGTTGACGGCATATCGCCGGTAATACGCACACACACCCAGGCGGAAGTCGGCTGTCGTCAACAACATCAAAATACCTTTTTTTTCTTTTCCTTTTCTCTATTTGCTCTAGAGCTCAATTGCTTTCAGATTAGCAGCCATCAGACAGATTGAAACGGAGGTGAAATCGTTTTGGACGTATGAGCGAATTGGTGTGCACTTGAAAAAGATGCACGTGGCGGCCGCGTCGTCTTTGAATTTGAATTTCAGGCCCAATCCCGTTTAGTCTATACATTTTTTTTTTCATATTTTTCGTTTACGTCATCAATAAAATGGTTTATTTTTATGTTAGTCGAAAATGTTGTTTGATGATGATGTTATGAAAATTTTATTCATCATTCATTCATACAATTGGCTATTGTCGAAAATAATGGTTTTTAGGCCACGTACCTGGAAATAATAGGTGTCTGGCAAAAAAATAATGGAAACGATCACGGAAAAATACAGTAGATATTTATTATCTGTTCAATATTATTGCCGATTACAATAGGATTTCACGTGAAAATTCTGCAAACACCAAAGTTATTTTTAGAAATGAAAAAGCCTCGTGTCGCCACACTCACTCAACTTCTATCATTGCATTCAGTTGAAAACACATTTTCGCGTGAACTCTTATGGTAGCCGACAAGAAGATTTTACTGATAATACAGTGGCGCGAAAATATGAAACTCCGCCCCCTCAGGTTTATCACTTGAACGCAGTGCAAAGGTTAGACAAAACGAAACACTGGAAAAACGAAGATACGCAGAAAACAAATGGATTCGACTCCTCGTTGGAGCGCGAGTGGATTTCACCATCCTGACAATAAACGTGAGCAGAGATTGAATGGGAATAACTACCGTTTCTAATGGTACGTCCAAAGTAAAAAAGGCGCAAAAAAAGACGAAAATAGGCGTCCAAAGTAACTTTGTTTTTGCGTCTTTTTTCTCTACAGTATCCCGCCAAACCTGCACATCTATTGTGAAAACAAAAACAATGCAACGCGGTGTTTGCGTACTTTTGAAATTCAAAAAGCAATGAAAGAAATAGCATGGCAAATGAAGAGATTTGTTCCCATTTTCATTTGAATTTTAAAAGCACGCAAACACCGCGTTGCAATTTTTGGTGCTACCTCGGAATAGAACTGAAGTGTAATAGAACTGCAGCGATATAGAACTTGCTTCGCAATAGAACCGTTCGGAACATAACTGTTCGGTAAAGAACTGTAGCAAAATAAAAATGTTTTGGAATAAAACTGTTCGGAATAAAACTGTAGCGTTTTGGAACTAAATTAGCAATGGAGCGCGATTGCATTGTTTGCTCATTCAAATATTGGAATTTTTCATGCGCGTGCTTTTTTCAACAATTCTATATTTGAGCTATTCATCAAAAATTGTTTGTTTTGTTGTTTTTTTGAATAAACTTTTATCATTTTTTTTCTCGGCCCGCCTTGACGGCCAAGCAATACAATCGCGCTCCATTGCTAATTTAGTTCCAAAACGCTACAGTTTTACCGAACAGTTCAAAAGTACGCAAACACCGCGTTGCAATTTTTTTGCTTTCACAATATTCCGGATCACCAATTTTCAGATACTTGAAATAGCGGAAATGGAACGGAAAAAAAGTAATTTGGACCACCAAAGAACGTGAAACTGGGTCTTCCGCTTATAAAATAAACGCGCTAACCACTTGACCACCAAACAAGGGCGAAAGACGCAGAAAAAAAGGCATACAAATAGCGTGTGAGAAGGAGAGAGTGAAAGAGAAGCCGGCTTAAAACGGGATGAGACGCAGACATAAAAAGCATCAAAACAGCGTATACAGTGCGCGTCATAATGATAGGACACCCCATTTTTTGTGGGTTCCGAGAAAACTAAGAAGTTTGGTTAAAAACTGTTAATGCAATTCGATTCAGAATCAAAATTATACCCCGGGTGCAAATTTGTAGAAAGTTACGAAAAGTTTTCGGGCGGTACCATGAAAAAGTCACTTTTTCGGCCGCGTCATAATGATAGGACACCCCCAGAAAATGGTGGCTACCTGATGATTTACTCGATATTTTGACATTCCAAGCTTCCAATTTTTAATAAAAATCATTTTTAATGATTTTTTCAATCATTTTACTCGTTTTTTCACTTCAATCTTCTTGTTTTTCGTTCGTTTTTTTCGTTTTCCAACGCATTATTCGTAAATCGCAAAAAAGCCTACAGTAATCGAAAGAATTTGTGTCAAGACCATTAAAAGTTTCAAGATGAGCAATAAATCAGTAATATTAATCAATATCTTCATTACTTATTATCACTCCGATCCAAATTCCAAATATGGGACGTGGAAAAACTCTCACGATTCCCGAGAGAGATCATGTTGATTTGATGGTTCAGCTGAATATCGCCATTTCATTAATGAGCGCAAGAATTCATTGTTCTCGGACTCTTAATGATTGTTATATGTCTGATCCTGTGGCATATGGAACATCAAAAAGCACTGGAAGAGCGAGAAAGTTGAAACAACGAGATGAAAGAAATGTTGCAAGAGCAGTGTCGAACACCATGAAGTCGGCAAAAGATGTTGGTGCAAAAATACAACCTAAAGTGTCCAAATCACCTATTTTGAGAACAATCCGTATATCTGGAAACATTACGCGCCAAATCATGACGCCGATCCCTACAACAGTACTCGTGCCTTCTTGGCTTCGAAGAAGATCAAAGTGCTCGATTGGCCAGCGTGCTCGCTGGACCTGAATCCAATCGAAAACGTCTGGGGCATTCTGCCGAGGTCCGTTTACAAGAACGGCAAACAGTACAACTCAATTTCCGAGTTGAAAGATGCCGTCAAGACCGAGTGGAGCAAGATTCACCCGTCATACTTGGAGAACCTGTCCAACAGTATGCCAAATAGAATCTTCCAGGTGATTCAAAAGAACGGCGGAGTTACTAGTTACTGATATTTCTCCAAAATATGCATTTTTATTCCCTCACAACCATTCAAATCACTATATTTTCTTTTTTCATCCAGTTTTTCCAGTTTTTCAATAAATTTTGTTTTTTTTTGTCAAAAATTGAAGTGAAAAAATGAGTAAAATGATTGAAAAAATCGTTAAAAATATTTTTTATTAACAATTGGAAGCTTGGAATTTCAAAATATCGAGTAAATCATCAGGTAGCCCCCATTTTCTGGGGGTGTCCTATCATTATGACGCGGCCGGGAAAGTGACTTTTTCATGGTACCGTCCGAAAACTTTTCATAATATTATACAAATTCGCACCCGGTGGTTAATTTTGATCCTGAATCGAATGGCATTAACAGTTTTAAACCAAACTTCTTCGTTTTCTCGCAACCCTCAAAATAGGGGGTGTCCTATCATTATGACGCGCACTGTATAACGGAAAGAATCATATTTTGGAACCGGGAATTTCACATTCATTTGGAGTGATATTCAGAAAAAAAATCAAAACTTTGGCCACTCTCTCAATTCTCTGCACTCTTTAGTCGTGGCCGCGTCCTCCACTTTACAAAAGCAACGAATTTGCAGTGCTCCGTTTTGAAAATATGATTCCACATTTGCCAACGCGATATGCCCTCATTCCTATCGTAGGGCACCGATCACGCCGACAATAAGTAATATTCACGTCTATATTATAAAATTGAAAAAAAATAAAAATAAAAACTGACATTTGCGTGAACTTTTCTTTTTTGAACTGATCTTATCTGATCACCACGTGTCACCTTTCAAATGAGAGTTGGATAAACAACTTTTATTCATTGAACTGTGATTCTTCTGGAGCTGTCTTCTGCTGCTGTTCGAACGAAGAACAAGTAAGTGTGTATTAATTATTATCATAAGATTATTCAGGCTTTGAAAAATGATTTTTTGATTTTAGAAAAACCCCATTAATATTTTAATATTTTCAGTGAAGCGACGCGATCCCCGAGACCCGTCAAAAGTGAAGAACATAGTTGAAGAGTCCATTTCGGAAACAGGTGAGCAAGATCTTCGCCCAGTGTTTGTTTATGCGTGGGTCGTCGTGGATCCACACGTACCTCGTGGAGGGCGCGTGGATCAACATTCGATTAAAAGATTAAGGGGAACATTCGATTGCGTCTTTTTAACCACTTTCAGTGTTTTTTTGAAAGGAGTCTAACATGAAAAGAGGACTTTAGAACTGCGCGGTTTAGAATGGCTACAATCTATTTCTCGTATTTGTAATAATTTTGTGATAGTTATTCTAATCTTTGAAATGATCGCAAATAGGGGAATAGGGAACATTTGATTAAAACCCCCCGCAGCGTTGTGATATAGGCCCCCCAGCATAAACATTGGAAGAGCCCCCCACCCAACTTCATAGAATGTGGTGGTCTTATTAAAATTTTAAAACTTAGCGACATCGCGCCAGAAGCATGTGTGACATCTCTAAAAGTGACATACAATGAAACCGATTTCAGACCAACCGTTGTTGCGTACTCCATCGAATCTGAGCGACTCCAGTCCTACCGAAAAGGCAAAATGCAAATTGCTCACGGAAACGACGGATGACGAGGATTCTGGTACGTATTGTGAAGCCACTGGCCACACCCCCACTGATATAACCCCCCCCCCCCCGGTTAAAAAAAAAAACATTTTCATACAATAAAACCGATTTCAGACCAACCGCTGTTGCGTACTCCACCGAATCTGAGCGACTCCAGTCCTACCGAAAAGGCAAAATGCAAATTGCTCACGGAAACGACGGATGACGAGGATTCTGGTACGTATTGTGAAGCCACTGGCCACACCCCCCACTGATATAACCCCCCCCCCCCGCTTAAAAAAAAACATTTTCATACAATAAAACCGATTTCAGACCAACCGCTGTTGCGTACTCCACCGAATCTGAGCGACTCCAGTCCTACCGAAAAGGCAAAATGCAAATTGCTCACGGAAACGACGGATGACGAGGATTCTGGTACGTATTGTGAAGCCACTGGCCACACCCCCACTGATATAACCCCCCCCCCCGCTTAAAAAAAAACATTTTCATACAATAAAACCGATTTCAGACCAACCGCTGTTGCGTACTCCATCGAATCTGAGCGATTCCAGTCCTACCGAAAAGGAAAAATGCAAATTGCTCACGGAAACGACGGATGACGAGGATTCTGGTACGTCTTGTGAAGCCACTGGCCACACCCCCACTGATATACCCCCGTTGAAAATGTGTTCGAAAAATAGAAAAAGTTTGACGGCTCATAAAAACTTTTCTGAAAACATTTTTCGGATTTTTAATATCAAAAAATTCACCAAAAAATCTAGTATTACCCTGATTTTTTTTTAGAATTTTCCAAAATGTACCAAAAATTACTTCCCTAGTCAGAAAAAACAAATAGGGATCAATGTGTAAAAATAGAAAATAATAGTTTCCGGAAAAAAATTAAACGTAAAAATACTTAAAAATGCGTTTTAACAGTCTGAAATTCATATGTTCCAAAAAGTGGGCGAGAGAGTGCCGAGGAACGAGACGCAGGCGCGGTGCAAGCGCGCTTTATTGAAAACCTTTTTTTCTGGTTTTTGAAGCGAGTCTTTCAATGCAAGGTTCAGTTTTCCCATCTACGAGTTGATCAGAATTTTCATAAAGTGGAACTGATTTCAGGCCAACTGCTGTTACGTACTCAATCGACTCAGAGCCACTCCAGTCTACCGAAAATTGACGAAAACGGATATCTCATGGAATTGACGGATGACGAGGATTTAGGTACGTCCCGTGAAGCCACTGGCCACAAGTTTAAATTAAAAAATAACTTTCCCTGTCTATCGAAGATTCCGAGAGATTTGAATAAACATTCCCACCTCACGGGGTGTTGAGAGGTACATGAAAATGAAAATTTAAATTTCGCGGGAAAGTTGCCACGTCACTCGAGAAAAAATTGCGCGAAATGGCGTATTCAAAACGTCGTTACTGCGGCGCCGCATAAATTTTTTTTATATATTTTTTTTATGGGTTCATATCTTTTGCATGATTCTAAATATTTAAACAATATTTACCCATTTATTTTATGCAGAAAACGTATTCCGCCAGCGCCTCGTTTTTGAAAATCCAAACTGTTTCAAATCTGTAACAACCGCGTTTCCTCAAATCTATGTGAGCAGTGGAGCGAATTTTCACGATGTACTCTTCAACACGCCGTGCCACCAGGGGTGGGACAAAAAAAAACTTTTTTTGTCTTCAAAAAAATTACAAAAAAAAAAAATTTTTTTTTGCTCTCAAAAATAATAACAAAAAAAACAAATAAAAATTCCAAAAAAAGTACGTATTTCTGCCATTTAAAGGGGGTGCCAACTTTGTGGGGAAAGTGGCTTAAAATATACTCTTGGGTGGGGGATTTACGAATATCACATCGAAATCGCACGAAAAAATTTTTCTGATTTTTTATGAATTTTACAAAAAAACAATAGAAGACCACGAGGAGTACACGATTTGGCGCGAAATTCAAACGCCATTTTTCTTTTTCATCATTTTTCTCCCGTCTTTTTCCAATTGAATCGAACAACAGGCAAATATCGATTTTTCGATATTTATGACTAAAATGTGTTTTCGCGATTATCTGTAATTTTAATAAGCGATTAGAGCATCGAAAATCGATGATAAAAACGAGGAAAATTACAAGAAAAATAAATATTTATCGTGAAAATGGAATTTTCTAGAAGCCGCGGCCGCGGGTTTCCTAAGCCACGGCCACGATTTTTCGTGTACTTCTCATGGTCTTTTATTTTTTTTTTGTAAAAATCATAACAAATCAGAATTTTTTTTTGTGCGATTTCAATGTGATATTCGTATTGTCGAACCGCCAAAATGGTCAAACGCGCTCCATTGGACTCAACGCTATGCGATTTTCATTTTGGTTTCCAAATTATTTTTTTCGGTTTTTCTTTGATTTTTTGCATAAAATCTTCTTTTTTCGTGCTTTTTCCTTGTAAAAATATTTTTTCGAGACCAAATTCATGAAGTTTTATCAAAATCTTCCGCATATTTCCGAATTTCAGTGAAAAATCAATATTTTTCGATTTCTGTGCACTTTAAAAAATTCATAACTCATTTGTTTGGAAAGTTTTTTGTTCAAACTTCATCATGGTGATGTTTTTCAATATTTTCTTACCTCTTAGCCCGAAAAGTACTGATTTTAATATAAATTTCACCTTTTTTCCGCCAAAACGGCAAATTTTCACTAAAATCAGTAATTTTGTGGGCTTTTCTCCGCTTTTCCATTATTTTTTATCTCTTTCAATCGTATATATTCTTTCAATTATTAATATTAAAAACTTATTTTTGCAGGAGGAGACCGCACAGCGACATGAGGCCGACAACTTCTGCTGAATAGTTGCGTGAGTTGATTGTCAAATTTTTTTTCCAAAAAGTCCAGAATTCTTGTAGATTTAGTTCAAAATATTAAAAATAATCCTTATGCCACTCTAGTAAAATGATGCAAACCTGCATTTTTATGCAAATTACACACATTTTCATAAAGATGCAGATTTTCATTGGGCTAAAATGGCAGAAAAATGATTTTTTTCGACTATTTTACAACAAAAAAAAACGTATTTTTCGAGTTATCTTTATTTCTCACAAAAAATTGGAAATTTCGTGTTGAATAGAGTATAATTTTATTAAGGAAGGATGAAAAAAAATACAGAAATATAAAACAGACTAATTTAAAACATAATTACAGAGAGAACGAAGCAAAAATTAAATTAATTGGTTTTCCGGAGTCCCGTCGGCGGTTCGTCTGAAAATAAAAGTTTAGAGCATGAATTTTTTTTCGTGAGAAATAAAGATAACTCGAAAAATACGTTTTCTTTGTTGTAAAATAGTCGAAAAAATCATTTTTCTGCCATTTTAGCCCAATGAAAATCTGCATCTTTATGAAAATTTGTGTAATTTGCATAAAAATGCAGGTTTGCATCATTTTACTAGAGTGGCATAAGGATTATTTTTAATATTTTGAACTAAATCTATAAGAATTCTGGACTTTTTGGAAAAAAATTTGACAATCAACTCACGCAACTATTCAGCAGTAGTTGTCGGCCTCATGTCGCTGTGCGGTCTTCTCCTGCAAAAATAAGTTTTTAATATTAATAATTGAAAGAATATATACGATTGAAAGAGATAAAAATAATGGAAAAGCGGAGAAAAGCCCACAAAATTACTGATTTTAGTGAAAATTTGCCGTTTTGGCGGAAAAAAGGTGAAATTTATATTAAAATCAGTACTTTTCGGGCTAAGAGGTAAGAAAATATTGAAAAACATCACCATGATGAAGTTTGAACAAAAAACTTTCCAAACAAATGAGTTATGAATTTTTTAAAGTGCACAGAAATCGAAAAATATTGATTTTTCACTGAAATTCGGAAATATGCGGAAGGTTTTGATAAAACTTCATGAATTTGGTCTCGAAAAAATATTTTTACAAGGAAAAAGCACGAAAAAAGAAGATTTTATGCAAAAAATCAAAGAAAAACCGAAAAAAATAATTTGGAAACCAAAATGAAAATCGCATAGCGTTGAGTCCAATGGAGCGCGTTTGACCATTTTGGCGGTTCGACAATAAATCCCCCACCCAAGAGTATATTTTAAGCAACTTTCCCCAAAAAGTTGGCAACCCCTTTAAAAATAAATTTTCCAAATTTTTGTTCAAAATTAAAAGTTTTTGTCAATTCGGAACATATACTGAATGAGTTTTTGCCCAAAAACCGGAACTTTCTTTCGCCTCCGTGTCTCTAAAAAAATTTTTTTTGCCTGCGGCGCTTCATCAAAAAAAAAAAAATTTTTTTGGTCTCATCCAAAAAAAAAACCCCGAAAAAACAAAAAAAAAATGGAAAAAAAAATTTTTTTTTTGGTTCCACCCCTGATTCCCACTCAATATTTGGGGGCTTTGAAGAAAATTTTCAAACTATTAAACTAATTTCAGAAAAAAGTTTGTTACGTACTCGATCGTGCCTGAGCGACTCCAGTCATTCGCAAAATGAAAGTAGCGAACTGGCCAAGGAAACGACGGATGACGAGAATTCTGGTACGTCTTGTGAGGGCACGGGGGTATTATTACAGAATAGGCACCCACATCTATCAAAAAATGTACCTATTTGAGAAAATCTTATTCTTTCAGTTTTGTTGGTGCCTTTACAATAGAGTGGGTTTCTATATTGTTGTGGGTGGCTATACTGGAATTTTCCCGCCATTGGAAAATAAGGCCATTAATCCAAGGCGACATCGGATTTAGGGGTCATCAGGGGGCATCGCTATCTTGGGGGCTTCGTGATTTTAACAAAAAGCATCGGAGAATAATATAATAACTTTGCATAAATGTGTCTGATTTTTTAAACCGGCCAAAAAAAAAAACCCTTTTTGCTGCTTTCTGTTCGAAATGACCAATTTTGAGTGTGTGCCACGAACTCTGAAAGTTCACTACTAAAAATGTTTTTGTTGAATTTTGTTGAGTTTTTGATTTTGATTTTGACGGATATGGTCGAATTTTTTCCAAAAAAAAAAAACGATTTTTCGTACCAAATTTCGATAGAAAAACATGTTTTTTTCCGACGTCGGAAAAAAATTATTTCCGACGGAAACGGAAATATTTTCGGAAATCATTTGGTCTCGGAACCGGCATCGGAAATTTCCGACATCGGAATTCCGACGTAATTCCGACTTTTCGGCACCAAACAGGTGTTTTATGCATAATGAACATTTTTTTGCGAAAACTTGTCGCCTGAAAGGATGATACAGCAGTCAGCGCACTATTGTGTTTTCAATCGACTTGCGACATGAGAACGCGAAACTCCGCCCACTTATTTGTGCGCGACCACGCGAACACAGTGATATTTCAAGAGACGCAGACAGAACGGTTAATGCAGACTTGCGTCGTCATGTCGCAAGTCGATTGAAAACACAATTGCTTTAAAAATATTTAACTAAAATATTTAACTCGAAAATTTTACGGATTTCACGGACAGCCGTGAAAACCGTGAAATCACACCCCTGATCTACAGTACTTTTAAAAGTGGCCATACGAAAAAGTTATCAACTAGTAAAATGTAGTCCTAGGTTGGAAGGTTCAACACAAATTTTTAAATTAGTAGCGCCTTTCTGGCAATAAATCAGGTTCAACACTAGGTTTTTTATTTAAAAAAAATCTGCAGCCACCATCCACGCAAAGCATGCTTCCACCCACCTCCCTACGGTCGACCTTGTTTGAGGTGTCATAAGATCCGATATGAATCCACGCGCCCCCGTGGCGCGGGGGAGGATGGAATACATATGGAGGGCGCGTGGATCCGTGGCGTGGAAAAATGGAAACATATCGGATCCAATATGGATCCACGTGTCCCTAGTGGAGAGCGCGTGGAATTGGTGCATGGTTGGGTGCATGGATCCGTGTTCATCTGAAGTAGGGCGCGTTGGTGTCAGGCTCTATTAGAAGGGCAGGCAACTTGGTAATTTACCATTGTAGTCCCCCTGGCCGATCTCGCCCACCAATGATCGGCTTAGCACCTCTTGTAAGGTCCGATTTACTCGGTGGTTTGTTATAGAGTCTGGCAGGTATCCTGGTATATGAGTGAACTAGTATAGTGGGGGCTATTCTGATATAGCGGAGAGAGATATTGATAGGAAAAATAAAAAAAGGAAGGAGTGGGGAACTTATCTGATAAATAGGCCCTACCTCGAAATAGAACCTTCTTAAAATAGAAAAGAAAAAATATTTCACGCAATTCTATTTCGGAACAGTTCTGTTTTGAACAGGTTATTTTTCGAGGTAGCGCTTATTTATCTGATAATTCCCACTCTTTGCTTTTTTTATTTTCTAGTTCTTTCTACTTTTTTTGTCGCTTTTCGAATAATGAAAATCTTCGAATCAGGACATTCCTGAATCAGAATTGTCCCGAATCTGAACCATTTTCTTTCCGAGTGGATACGTGTCAAAAGTGTTGTTTAACAATAAGCTATTGTCCATTCGCGAAAAATGCAAGTGCGCTCCACCGAACTTAGTACTTCGTGAATTTCATTTTCGTCGCCAAATTATTTTTTCTTTTTTTCTTCGATTTTCTGCTAAAATTCCTTGTTTTTCATGTTTTTTCTTTGTTAGATTAATTAATTACAAGCAAATTTATAATATTTAATGAAAAATGTCCGGATTATGTCCAATTTTGGTCAAAATTCGCCATTTTTTGAAATAGCCACATTGAAAAAATTCCAAACGCTTTTGTTTGTAATTTTTTTTTGTTAAAACGCAATAGGAACTATATATTTTTGGGTATTCTTTCTTTTTTTCACAAAAATTATCGATTTTAATGTTTTTTTTACCGAATTTCGGCCAAAACCCCACATTTTCATTAAAATCAGTAGTTTTGTGGGTCTTTCGAAATTTTTTCTCTCATTTTTCCTTCCCAATCGTTCATATTCACTTTTTCGGCACATAATCATTAATAAATTGTATTTATTCAGAAGACACCGACACGGAAACCGGAACGGGAGCGCGACGTCGTTGGCATAATGAGTTGGTGAGCCGGTTTGATAAATTTTTTGTTTAAAAAAAAAGACAATCAATCTGAAACTTGGGAAAAATGCAAGAAACATTTTTGCAGCATTTTTCGGAACGTTGTTCCCAATTTTTTGGCATTTCTTGTATGTTTAAATTTCTAATGTGGTTATTCATTTCATGCATTTTGAATTTTTTTTTTTTCAATTTTTCCTTATTCATTTCATGCGGAAAACGACATTTTCTGCGGCAGAAAACTGCATTTCGTCGAACTGCAGAGTGCACTTTTTGTCACGAAAAACACGCGAAAAATTCAAGAAAAAATGATGTTATTCATGCAGAAAATGACAAAAAGTCCATTTTGCAATGCAGTTGTCTGCTGCAGAAAATGTCGTTTTCTGCATGAAATGAATGAGGAAAATTTAATGGGGTTATTCACAAAACCGGAAAAAAGGAAGAAAACGGAAAAAAACTTCGGGAAAAATCGGAGAATGCTCCGATTGACCTGAAATTTTGGGAAAAATTGGAAAAAATTCTCCTGTACACGCTCACAAAATTTTGGACCGAAATATCGATTTTAAAAATTATCGATTTTTTTTCTGAAAATTTTTAAAATCGATATTTCGGTCCAAAATTTTGTGAGCGTGTACGGGATAATTTTTTCCAATTTTTCCCAAAAATTTCAGGTCAATCGGAGCATTCTCCGATTTTTCCCGAAGTTTTTTTCCGTTTTCTTCCTTTTTTTCCGGTTTTGTGAATAACCCCATAACAAACAATGCAAAATGCAAGTAACGAATAACCCCATAAATGACCCGATTAGAGTTTCAAAAGCTCAAATTTTTTGAGTACTCTCAAAATTACAATAAAAACTGCAATTTCTCATTCACAATTTTCAGACGAATGGTCAATGAGGCACTGCTGAACTGTCTTTTTCTATTATTTTTTGTTTTCGGCTGTAATTTTTCTTTTTCCCATGATTTTTTTGTCTGTAATGCTCATTTTTGCCATGATAACATCTTTTCGAATGTTTGTTCAAGGAATAATATTTTATTTTGGGTATTGATGTTTTCATAAATAATTAAATGTTGTATTGTCGGTCCGCCAAAATGGTCAAACGCGCTCCGCTGAACTCAGTACTACGTGGATTCCATTTTGGTCTCCAAATTATTTCAGTTCACGTGTAAATTCAACGTTAAATGAAATGATTTGGAAACCAAAATGAAATCCACGTAGTACTGAGTTCAGCGGAGCGCGTTTGATCATTTTGGCGGGTCGACAATATTTGTGATTTTATACAATTTATCAATCCTGGAACATCGACTTGTCTCGTCGTATTCAATAATTGGCTCGCGAGAAGAACACCGACTATTCCCTGAAATTTTTAGGTTTATGAATAACGTTATGTTAAAATTCATTTTTATTTCATTCTAGTCCAATGCAACCCTGCAGTAAAGAATTTTTTTGTTGCAATTAACCATTAAAAACAAATTTATATTGAATTTTAATGATATTTTGCTGTAATTTCGATTCAAAACTTAATTGCATTTTGATGCGAAATGAAAAACTTGTTCGAATTTGTTAATATATTTAATAATTCTAAAATTTTCATTTTTTAAACAAAAAATTTATCAAACCGACTCACCAACTCATTATGCCAACTACGTCGCGCTCCCGTTCCGGCTTCCGTGTCGGTGTCTTCTGAATAAATACAATTTATTAATGATTATGTGCCGAAAAAGAGAATATGAACGCTTGGGAAGGAAACATGAGAAAACATTGCGAAAGACCCACAAAACTACTGATTTTAATGAAAATGTGGGGTTTTGGCCGAAATTCGGTAAAAAAAACATTAAAATCGATAATTTTTGTGAAAAAAAGAAAGAATACCCAAAAATATATAGTTCCTATTGCGTTTTAACAAAAAAAAATTACAAACAAAAGCGTTTGGAATTTTTTCAATGTGGCTATTTCAAAAAATGGCGAATTTTGACCAAAATTGGACATAATCCGGACATTTTTCATTAAATATTATAAATTTGCTTGTAATTAATTAATCTAACAAAGAAAAAACATGAAAAACAAGGAATTTTAGCAGAAAATCGAAGAAAAAAGAAAAAATAAATTGGCGACGAAAATGAAATTCACGAAGTACTAAGTTCGGTGGAGCGCACTTGCATTTTTCGCGAATGGACAATAAATCAAATTCTCTAGTGCAAAACTAGTATTTGTAATACCGTATTTATTCTATTTGTCCGGCATGCCGGCTTAATGTTTGAACCTCCTGCTTGGGTGCCGGGCAGTTAGAGTAAATATGACATATTTCATTTTCGACATTTGTGGGCCATAAAATCATTATTTTTATTTTTCCAATCATGCTGCTGATTTCACCATTAAATAGTTCTGATTCGGAAAGAGGTGGGTGGCTATAATTGTTTACGCTGGGATGGTGGTTTATATCCCACGGCAGGCATATGTGGTCGTGGGTCACCGGCACCAAACAGGTCGCCAAGCTACGCCCCGCGTCTTCCCTGTGCAAAACATCAGGGCCGTCAGAACCAGTGAGGTGTCGGTCCACAAGAGGAGGTATAGCCGGCAGCCACGCTTAGCGTGGGAAGAAAATGCGGTTAGAGAAATCTGAAGGCCCGGAGGGACAGCTATGGAGGAAGGCTCTGTTAGGATTGATTAAGAATGTCTTCTGAATCCTGATGTCTTCTGAATCCGATGCCCCCGTGAATTATCGGCCGGAAAATAATCTGGCAGTAGTGATATAAACCCGTACTGATATAACCCTCCGCTTTTCAATGGGTGGGGGCTCTAAGAGTTGATTAGAAATTTCATACAGTTAAACTAATTTCAGGCCAACTGAGCGACACCAGTCCTACAAAAAAAAGATGCGAAACGCTCACGGAAACGACGGATGCTGGTACGTCCAGTGAAGCCAATGGCTACTACAAGTTTAAAGTATTCGGTTATTTACTTATTTTGCTAGCCATTGGAGTTTTTATATCCTTCCATTCGTGGTTCTCCAAGTCTGAAAATGAGCCAAGCAAGAATCTGAATACTCTCAATACATCCGAGGAAAAAACGGCCTCTCTAGCTCGTATGATGAATGCAATTGCACTGCAGAATGAATTTAATGACGGATCAGTAACGATGAAAGAGGTTATGGCTGAAGCATTAGATGTGAGAAATTCGACTTTGCTCGATAGCATCGATGAAAAGGACTCCCGTGTCGCTGGTAAGGCTGTGAAGACAGTTGATTTGATAACTGCTCGACCAGCACAGACGATCAATAAAACCACCGAAAAGTTGAAGAAAGTTTTGTTTCTTGGCGACTCTACTTCGCATTCATCTTCAATCAGCCAAATGTTCTCCTCTTTGAATGATTTCAATTTTGATTTGGACACAATATCGTCTTTTGTTGGTCTATCAGTCCAGAACTTGAATAATCTTTCCCAAGAGGTTAACTCTTCTAATCCGAAGTTCGATATGGCTGTTAGACACTTTTTGGATTTCCAATCACTGATGGCATCTATACATGGTGCATTATTAACTAAATTAAAGGACAAAAACATCGCTATCCAGAATTTCGAAACTTTAAAGGATTTGCGGTCATTCGTCGTTGATTTCGAGCAGTACCAGCTACTGACCAACGAAACATTTATCAACAATCTGAAAACAAGTTTGAACAGTGTTTTGTCATCCATCTCTACGATCAAGTCATGGTTGGATGCAAAGAACAAACATCATGCCATTAGGATGTTAGATGACATAAACACAATACTTGCACCAAGTGTCTTCGGATATGATAAGAAATTGCTTATTGGATTTCCTAATGGATCTAAAGATTTGACAACGCTGTTCGAGAACCTCGAAGAAGATTGGATCAAAGGAGTTTTAAATGGAGGAAAGTCTGTGAGTGAGTTGGTACGAGTCTTCGGACCTATGACGAAGTTTGAAAGCCAGCTTAGCTCACTAGAAAAAATATGGATGAAATCGGACAGAGAAGCTTACGCGAATACAACCCGGAAAAGTCTGATTTCTTTGAGAATCATTAATAAAGCCAACCCAGTGGACGTATCGGACTCGTTGTCTAAGGTGAACGACACTTTTGTGAACTTGGGATCAATTGCCGATGTGAACTCCACAGTCTTGGATGAGTTCAATCAACTTTTGGACTCTTCGGAGCCTTTCACAAGTTTCACAACTCAGCTGGCAGGTTTTCTAGAAGCGCCTGAAGTCGCTCAGTTTTCGTTACGAGAATTAAAAGACATTGTGGCATCGGAAGAAAGGCTGCAAAAAGACGAAGATAAATTCGACATGTTGAAAAACAATTTGAGTATACCAAAATATTCACAGAATCTCGAATTCTTTCAAAACCAGTTGGATCTTCTCATAAGCGCTAAAAATGCAACCACAGGATACTTTAAAACGATTGTCGAATTCAACAACACTATCACGGATACGAACGTCGACAACATTCGAAGCTTAATAGAAATTCTTCAAAATGTCAAGTCTGAAATTACGGCAGTAGAAAATCTCGTCGAACTGTTAAATTCCTTATGTTTATTTTCCGAAAAAGAACGTAAGGTTATCAATGGAATTTCAAATTTTTTGGTTTCGGTGAAATCCAAAATGAACGAATCGAAGTTGTTAGAAGAAAGTCTACAACTGGAAATGAAAGAAACAGGATTTTTGCATCGGCTATCAGGATTTTCTTCTGCTCGCAACTTAACGTCTCAACTGGCGTACACTGAACGTACTTTGCAATTCTTTCAAAGGAAGGACCTGAAGCGGGATTTTCAAAACTTGGCAACCAATGGCGAAAAATTGGTGGAGTTCATTGAAAGTCTCCCAGCCAATGAGAAACAACAAGTTGGTTCTGGATGGAGCAATATCTCCTCTTTAAACAAATCTCTGTCTAGCCTTTTGCCAGTAATCAAATCTCTTCCTTCGAATTCAACTCTCCCTGAAAGCAATTTGACGTCGTTTGGCAAATCGTTATTCTTTCTTGACGCTAATAAAATTCCGCAATTTAACTTCTCATCGATGGTTTCCTCAATTAATTATTTGAAATCATCAAGGGTCGGACAGTCAGAAAAGGTTTTAAACGCCGAGCAAAGTCTCATCAAGCTGGAAGGATTACAATACGCTTCCATGCGTCAAAATGGCACACTCGGGACGTTACTAGGACAAGCAGACAACTTTTTCACAACTTTCTTCTCAGAAAAACCTGATGAGATAAGCTGGTGGTAAATTATTTTCAAGTTAAACTAACTTTTAAAAAAATTTCTTTCAGGTTAATCGTTTGGATTGTCTCCGGCGTTTTGGTGGTCGTTGTCGCGGGCCCCGTCTTGGTGTGGCTATGTTGCTACAAAAGTTTTCCTTCACTGCGTCCAAAACCTGTAAGCCCAACTCCAAGCGAAAAAAGTATAAGTGGAGGTATAAAATTAGTTAATGGTTCCTTTTTTAATGTTTTTTTTTTTTCATTTTTCAGACGAGTGTGATCCACTAATACCAAATACCGCCGAAAGCGCTACCGACAGTTCTACCGACAACGAAATAACCGCGGAATCTGGGAGTTTCGAGGATTCAGTACATGACGAGAAGGAAACGAAGACGTTGGAAGAGAAGGAATTAAAGGAGGGAACGGAAAGAAAAAGTAAAAAGGAAAGCGAAAAGACGAAAAAGAAAAACAAGGAAAAAGGTGTCGTAGAAGAACAAGAAAAGCCGAAGAAGCAAAATGAGCAAAGAGTAATGACGGATGAAGAAATCCTCAAAATTATATTGGAACGGCGAGCTATGTATATTCCAGTGAACGTCAGACCAAACGAAATAGGAGAGGACGAAGATGAGAATACGAGAAGACGTAAGGCAGAACATCCACCGGCGCCTATAGTCGAGCGACCCATCGAAAAGAATGCTGTTAGACCAGACGGAGAAGCTTACAGAGTGTTCGAAGAATTTGAGCCTGAGCCGCCTATTGACTATGATCCAGACAATTCTGACGATCTTCGCTCAATTAACACCAACACGCTTTCCACTCAATCGGATTCTACTCAGTACCATTCTGAAACTACCGATAGTTACTCACAGGCTTCCTTCACCGATTCTATGGATTCAATGGACAGAACTGCTTCCCTAAGTGATGAGGATGAATATGATCGGATGACTGTATTGGATACACCTCTCCTTACTATGCTCGGACAAAAAGGCTTAGAAGAGGCACGCGACCAATTTCTAATTGAGTATTATTATGGGCTTGAGTGCGAGCAATTCTTGACAAAAGCTTATCTGGAGTGGAAAGAGAAGATGAGGAATGAGGCGGCGGTGGAGAGACGACGGAAACAACGAGAGGAGGAACACGAAGAGTTTTTGATAGAAAAGGAGAAGATAGTTGCCCGTACTAAGAAGTATAGGGAGGAGATGGCAAGAACGCAGCCAGAAATCGATAGAAGACGTGCCATTAACAAGGCTATAGCAGATGCGTGGTTCGCGGAAATGGCAATAAAAGAGGCTGCATACGAAGAGGCAAAAGCAAAGAGAACACCTTGTGAGTCCTCATTTTTTATATTTCACTACTATTAATGTTATTTATTTCAGTGGAAATGGCTACGTGTTACGTCGATGAAAGTTACGAGATGGATGTCCCTACGGAGAAAAGGATTGTTGCATTGGGCTACGAGCAAGCCGAACCAATCGATAACTACATTCAGTCTCATTTTCAAGACAAATTTGAGCATAAATATCGCACTCAACCACCGGAATACACCCACGATTGGTGTCGGGTGCGGATGACCAAAGACTTTTGGGACGATTGCGACTTTTACGATGCTGCGTGGATGTATCCGTATGAGTTTGTTTTCCATAAGATTATGGACAAGTATAAGAATAAACTGATTGTGGCCAGTGCACCAGCGTTCGTGTATCCGTGCGGAATTCTGTGGCACTGGATATACGAAACAAACGTCAAATTTTTTATTCATCTCAACGAGGATTGGGAAAGTGAGTCATCAGGGTTGATTTGAGAAACGATTTCATTCATAATTCAGGCAACTTTCATTATTCGATTCAATTCTACCCGGACAAAGCGGGCGAGGTGGGTTGGTACAATCGAAACAAATATCGTCACTACAAGGTGAAGTGCTTGAGTGTTGTTGATGTGTACGATGAATACGGACAGGAATATGTGCTTGAGATCACTCTTTTCCAGTATGTTCTTCTCGTAATGCTATATTTAAAGTGACATTTTGTTTTCAGCTGTCTACAGCGCATGCCAACAAAACGAATGTTGATGCTCCGCATGTTCGACTGGGAAAAGCGAAATGCTCCAATGTACTGGGAAAACTACGTACTGATTGCCGAACGACTTAAGCAAGCGTCAGAAAAGTTCCCGGCCGTTGTGATGAGTCTTCTGGGATCGGGTCGAGCCGGCACTTTGATTATCGCTCTGCAGGCGGCTGTCATTGCACCATTGGACGATGACGTGGGCATTCACAATAGTGTGCATGGTGGAAGAGCTAGCAAGAGATGTTGCCTAACTGATGCCAATCAAGTCTACTTCTGGCGTTTCGTTCATTATGAGTTGTTGTTCAACGTGAGTTTACAGTTTATTACAGTCTGTTCAAAAATAACATTTATATTTTCAGTGGTTCCCTCCACTTCGAAAGTATCGCGTTAAAATGGAATTCCGCTCCAACATGTACGCTTCCTTTGTCATAGAACAGCGTCGGGAATTTCTCGACAATCGTTGGCCACGCTGGCTCTTTCGTCGTTTGTGGAATTGTGAAAAAGACATTTTTGAGCACAGTCATTATTTCAACGAGTGGCATCACTGGTGGAATGTGGAAAGAAAATTGGTCAGACGGCGTAGATTTGTTCTGCCTGATCTACACCCATGTATTGAACCAAACCCAGCAAACGAATCGTTTCCAATGAACAGACGTGTAGAACCAATCCGTCGGAAACGCCTACGTATCGGTGACCCGCCACGCGATCCAAACCGCCCAAAGCGCAGTGTGTTGCCGTCCGAAATGATGGCGATGCAACAATCTCAGTGTTATGGAATCAACTTTTATGACCGCATCTACGATCCTGAGTCAATTCCCGAACGAGCGAAAGGGCAAATGGTCTGGAAAAGAACAGAGGAGTTGGGCAAGGTAGGAAAAGGTTCAAAGCCTCTTAGTTCGATGTATGATGGAATGGGAAGATGCCGTGAGATGGAGGATGCTCGTGACGCTACGGAAAGATTCGAGGAGAAATAGGGCGACAAATAACTTGATTTTTAACCTACCGATTAAATTAGATGAATATGTTTTTGAAAAATACCAAACGCCTTGCTGCATTGAAAACGTATCTTTGTAATTTTTTTTTTCTTTTAATCTTTTTTTATATCGTCTATAGTCTATACAGTTTTTCTATATAACAAGCCTGCTGCGCAGTCCTGCGCGGCTGCTGACGCAGCCTATTGGCGACTTCGTCGCCACATTCTATTTTTTTCCGTTCCCTCTTCCTGATTCATTTATATGCACACTGTTTTGGGAAGATTTCTGTACTCTGTGGCTCACACAGGTTTTGCGCGATAGGCCTATAATAGGTTGAGGCCAAATATAGGCCTATTATAAGCTTATAATAGGCCTATCGCGGGCGGCAGCGCCTACCCTCCTGTAATAAGCTTATCGCGGATGCGGTGTGCGGCGACCGCGGTAGGCCTATTTGTAGGTCTAGCGGCGTGACGTCAGGGCGACGCAAACGCGCTCGACGGCTACACTATCTCGGCAGAGGCGCCAGCACTAATCAGAAAAAAAAACACTTTTTTTTGTCCTAAATTAATTTTTTTCCGGCTGATTTTAGCTGTTTTTCGTTTTTCAGATTTTAAATATTTTTTATCTTTCAATAAATAGAAATATTCTTGTTTTTTTCCCTGTAATGGCGCATTCGCAAGGATTGACACTTCGCGATAAATTGTGAGACAAGAATTATCTTCAGTTCTTTTGCTATTCTTTTTATTTTTGTTTAAAAAAGACATAATTTCGTTTACCAAAAGTGTCAATCTTCGCCAATATGTGATAAAGCCGGCCAAACTAGAAATACGTTGGTGGGCCGAGAAAGGGGTGTAAATAAAAATATTTTTATTTATAATGGATTCGTGACGGAGTGGCATTTCACGTGAAACTGGAAGACGAAAAATCTCTTAATTTCTTCAGTTATTTCTTTATTTTTTCGAATAAAAACGTGAAAAAAATTGTCACTCCGCCACGAATCCATTATATTGTTGCACAATAAAAACGTGCACGCGTTCTTCTTACAAATATTTTGCTTCATTTCATATATAATGGATTCGTGGCAGAGTGGCAATTTTTCACGTTAAAAAAAAAAAAAATGAAGAGATTTTTCGTCTCCCAGTTTCACGTGAAAACTCACTCCGTCACGAATCTATTATAAATAAACAAAATTCAAATTTCTCATTTTTCAGGCGGTACTGCAATCACGGATCGTGGATCTTCACGAGGAGCTGCGAAACGGACATGTAATGTAAGTATTATGTTTTGACAAAATTGCAAAATTTCCTGCATTGTCCGAAGAAAAAAAAATCTTGGAATCCCATTTTTCCTATAATGGATTCATGATGGAGTGGCATTTCACGTGAAACTGGGAGACGAAAAATCTCTTCATTTCTTCAGTTATTTCTCCATTATTTCGAATAAAAACGTGAATTCGAGTGTCACTCCGCCACGAATCTATTATACTGTCAACTGTTATGGAGTTATGCACGAAAGGGCGAAAAAAAACTACAAAAACTGCGCAAAAACTTGGACAATGTCCGAATGACCTGACAAGGGAAGTGTTTGGGTCACCAATTTGGAAATTTCTGAAAATTTAACCACACATTAGAGATGGTTTGAAAACAACTCTCAAAAATTTCTAAAAAAGGGCCGCCACTAGGAGCCGAGATATGACGCTTCAAAGTTTGGGCCAGGCCCCTTTTCAAATTTAGCACAGGAAAACGCGTTTTTTCAGTTGAACGAGCGAAAAATACTCAGCGCCAAAGTCACTGCCTTCCTCCCCCGTTGATTTCATCGGTTCGGTGGTCCAGTGATAGAGGTTTCAAGTGGTAGTGGCAAGGCGCTGGGCTCGATTCCCGCATAGTGGAAAAATTTTTGCATTTTTTTTTTCAAAATTTTAGAAAACGTGATTGAAGGTTTTCAATCAATTTCAGGACTTTTTATTACCCTTCCGTAGTTTTAAATTACTTCAATAACTATTTCACACATTTTTGAGGAAAAATTTTTTTTGAAAAATTTACGAATTTTTGTCCACCAATTGATCATCATTTTTGAAATTCAAAAATTTTTGAAAAAAAAAATTATAACAAGCTGTAATCGAAAACTGGCTCTGGGAAGTTTTGAAGCCTACCATTTCGAAACTGGGAAGCAAAACAGTTTAGAAACGTTCTAGAGCCCAAAAACTGGGCAATAATTTTAATTACTGCACTGATAAATCGATCAACCAATTGAAAATTTATAATTATCTCTCTTAAAATACGTTGTCAATAAACAAAAAGGTGTCTATGATTTTTCGCTTTGGAAAAATCATACAATTCTATGTAATTGCCTAATCAAATGGTTCAAATGGAAATTGAAAATTTTTGCTGAATCTTGGTTTCAGCATTTTATTTTCAGTGATTTTCAAAAATCTCTTTGGTTTCTCCATTTGAATGTTTTCAATTGAGAGTATGAAAATTTTTTTTTCAAATTTTTTTGAATTTCAAAAATGATCCCTCCGCCCCCTCAGATTTATCACTTGAACACAGTGCAAAGGTTAGACAAAACGAGACACTGGAAAAACGAAGATACGCAGAAAACAAATGGATTCGACTCCTCGTTGGAGCGTTCACTATCCTGACAATAAATGAGAGCAGAGATTGAATGGGAATAACTACCGTTTCTATTGTCGAGACAAAACAATCGCCTACGTGCTCTACCGCGCGCGAAGCGTGCCGCGTCGCGGTTCGGCGGGAGGAGGGATATTTTCAAATGTGCCCGTCTTTTTTTCGATGCTTTTTTTTCCTTTTATTGCATTTGTTTTATGTTTTTCGCGATAATTTTTCTTTCCTATGCGCGAAATTGTTGAAAACATCGTTCTGGCGCCGACATTTTCGTATAAAACTGTGAAATATTGCTTGAACTCTGCAAAAACGAATATTTTTCATCTCAGTGATTAAAAAAAAATTATTGGGGTTGTTTTTCAGCTCGGATATTTTTTTTTAATATCATTAGAAACTATTTCTATCTGTTTCTCGCAAATATCACCAAAATCTCTGAACTTGTTAGTGAAATACCCAATTTTTTTCTTGTTTGTGCCGTTTCCTTTGCATTCTCGCTGTAATACGTTTAATTTCATTATTTCCAGGTAGAAAAACATCGATCGACCACAGAAATTGGAGGAAGGAAAATCAGAAAAAAGGACAACGAGTATGCAGGATAGCACGCTGACGTATATCGACAGCACTAAGCGAGAGGTGAGTAAGTGCGCTCCATTGAATGGCGCGAATTTGAATTCTTCCACTGTCGTGAACCGTTATTTTTTTCTCTGCACCAATTTCCTCCTATCCCGATTCCGTTTTCACCACTTCCGTTCAAAATTTAACTAAAAAATTTTAATTTCGGGCAGATGGAGTTGCGGGGCCACTCAAAAAACATTTTTTCTTTTGTTTTTATTGGTGATTTTGCATCGCTTTTGATTTGTTTGATATATTTATCTCATTCAGCATTTATTTTCGCCCGGAAAGTTCAGCGGCAAACGCCGGAAGCATGTGTGATACTTTTAAAATATGCGACCGGAGGGAGCTGGGCGGAAGCTTGCTTTGATCCTATTGAGTGTTTACTCGGCTCCCGGTAACCTTTTCTTATCTTTTTAGGCTTTTAATCACAAAAAAATCCCCTCGCAAAGCATGCTTCCACCCAGCTCCCTCCGGTCGCCAATTTGAAAAGTGTCAAACATGCTTCCGGAGTGTTGCCGCTGAACTTTCCGTGCATCGATAAATGCTTTGAAACCCATATTCAAAGCGTCTACGACAAAAAAAATTATTGAAAAAGAAAAAATACATAATTCATGTACGAGCCGGGGAGAAAGGAAAGAAATCGATGCGCAGAGAGAAAAATAATGGACAGCGACGGATTTCGACACCTTAAATGGCTCGTCTAGTGGAGCGCGCCTGCACACCCCCTCCCGCTCCTCGATCTTCAAAGGATCAAAGCAAGCTTCCGCCCAGCTCCCTCCGGTCGCCCAATTTTAAGGTGTCACACATGCTTCCGGCATTTTGCCGCTGAACTTTCCGGATAAATGTATAAAAATAACAAAAACATTCAAATTGGTGCAAAAAATTCAGAAATTGACATTTTTCATTGCATCAAAAAAGTTTTTCAGATGAATTTCTTTTCCCAGCAACTTTCTAATGTTATTCGTAACCAAATTCCATAAGCTTTAGTCATGTTTGTGCAAAAAAAGAAAACAAAAATAAAAACCATCAAAAGGAATCGAACCCGTGACCTCTAGATCACTGGTCACATCTGCACACCACTTGACCACCACTGCTCACCCTCACAACCCTTCGAAAGGCGTTTATATAAAAGGTGCGCGACGCGAGCTGCTATGCAAACGCGCTCCACTAGACGAGCCATTTAAGGTGTCGATTTCCGGCGCAGTAAATAATGGCACATGACAGTGGAAGATTTCAAATTCGCGCCATTCAATGGAGCGCATTTACTCACCTCTCGCTTAGTGCTGTCGATATACGTCAGCGTGCAGGATAGCTGGATGCAATATTGTAAGTCGGTTGAATTTTTCTGAACAAAAACATTAAAAACTATTTATTATGCTAAGCTTGGAAAAAATTGGCGGGACTAGAAGTCGTGCACGAAGAGATCTGAGGAATAGTAATCCATAGAGCTGACTGACGCGCGTGGCGCCGAAGATGTT
The DNA here is from genome assembly GCA_963572235.1 of Caenorhabditis japonica. Lineage (NCBI taxonomy): Eukaryota > Metazoa > Nematoda > Chromadorea > Rhabditida > Rhabditidae > Caenorhabditis > Caenorhabditis japonica. The sequence continues at coordinate 22,411,378 of OY754346.1, forward strand.
GACGGCATATCGCCGGTAATACGCACACACACCCAGGCGGAAGTCGGCTGTCGTCAACAACATCAAAATACCTTTTTTTTTTCTTTTCCTTTTCTCTATTTGCTCTAGAGCTCAATTGCTTTCAGATTAGCAGCCATCAGACAGATTGAAACGGAGGTGAAATCGTTTTGGACGTATGAGCGAATTGGTGTGCACTTGAAAAAGATGCACGTGGCGGCCGCGTCGTCTTTGAATTTGAATTTCAGGCCCAATCCCGTTTAGTCTATACATTTTTTTTTTCATATTTTTCGTTTACGTCATCAATAAAATGGTTTATTTTTATGTTAGTCGAAAATGTTGTTTGATGATGATGTTATGAAAATTTTATTCATCATTCATTCATACAATTGGCTATTGTCGAAAATAATGGTTTTTAGGCCACGTACCTGGAAATAATAGGTGTCTGGCAAAAAAATAATGGAAACGATCACGGAAAAATACAGTAGATATTTATTATCTGTTCAATATTATTGCCGATTACAATAGGATTTCACGTGAAAATTCTGCAAACACCAAAGTTATTTTTAGAAATGAAAAAGCCTCGTGTCGCCACACTCACTCAACTTCTATCATTGCATTCAGTTGAAAACACATTTTCGCGTGAACTCTTATGGTAGCCGACAAGAAGATTTTACTGATAATACAGTGGCGCGAAAATATGAAACTCCGCCCCCTCAGGTTTATCACTTGAACGCAGTGCAAAGGTTAGACAAAACGAAACACTGGAAAAACGAAGATACGCAGAAAACAAATGGATTCGACTCCTCGTTGGAGCGCGAGTGGATTTCACCATCCTGACAATAAACGTGAGCAGAGATTGAATGGGAATAACTACCGTTTCTAATGGTACGTCCAAAGTAAAAAAGGCGCAAAAAAAGACGAAAATAGGCGTCCAAAGTAACTTTGTTTTTGCGTCTTTTTTCTCTACAGTATCCCGCCAAACCTGCACATCTATTGTGAAAACAAAAACAATGCAACGCGGTGTTTGCGTACTTTTGAAATTCAAAAAGCAATGAAAGAAATAGCATGGCAAATGAAGAGATTTGTTCCCATTTTCATTTGAATTTTAAAAGCACGCAAACACCGCGTTGCAATTTTTGGTGCTACCTCGGAATAGAACTGAAGTGTAATAGAACTGCAGCGATATAGAACTTGCTTCGCAATAGAACCGTTCGGAACATAACTGTTCGGTAAAGAACTGTAGCAAAATAAAAATGTTTTGGAATAAAACTGTTCGGAATAAAACTGTAGCGTTTTGGAACTAAATTAGCAATGGAGCGCGATTGCATTGTTTGCTCATTCAAATATTGGAATTTTTCATGCGCGTGCTTTTTTCAACAATTCTATATTTGAGCTATTCATCAAAAATTGTTTGTTTTGTTGTTTTTTTGAATAAACTTTTATCATTTTTTTTCTCGGCCCGCCTTGACGGCCAAGCAATGCAATCGCGCTCCATTGCTAATTTAGTTCCAAAACGCTACAGTTTTACCGAACAGTTCAAAAGTACGCAAACACCGCGTTGCAATTTTTTTGCTTTCACAATATTCCGGATCACCAATTTTCAGATACTTGAAATAGCGGAAATGGAACGGAAAAAAAGTAATTTGGACCACCAAAGAACGTGAAACTGGGTCTTCCGCTTATAAAATAAACGCGCTAACCACTTGACCACCAAACAAGGGCGAAAGACGCAGAAAAAAAGGCATACAAATAGCGTGTGAGAAGGAGAGAGTGAAAGAGAAGCCGGCTTAAAACGGGATGAGACGCAGACATAAAAAGCATCAAAACAGCGTATACAGTGCGCGTCATAATGATAGGACACCCCATTTTTTGTGGGTTCCGAGAAAACTAAGAAGTTTGGTTAAAAACTGTTAATGCAATTCGATTCAGAATCAAAATTATACCCCGGGTGCAAATTTGTAGAAAGTTACGAAAAGTTTTCGGGCGGTACCATGAAAAAGTCACTTTTTCGGCCGCGTCATAATGATAGGACACCCCCAGAAAATGGTGGCTACCTGATGATTTACTCGATATTTTGACATTCCAAGCTTCCAATTTTTAATAAAAATCATTTTTAATGATTTTTTCAATCATTTTACTCGTTTTTTCACTTCAATCTTCTTGTTTTTCGTTCGTTTTTTTCGTTTTCCAACGCATTATTCGTAAATCGCAAAAAAGCCTACAGTAATCGAAAGAATTTGTGTCAAGACCATTAAAAGTTTCAAGATGAGCAATAAATCAGTAATATTAATCAATATCTTCATTACTTATTATCACTCCGATCCAAATTCCAAATATGGGACGTGGAAAAACTCTCACGATTCCCGAGAGAGATCATGTTGATTTGATGGTTCAGCTGAATATCGCCATTTCATTAATGAGCGCAAGAATTCATTGTTCTCGGACTCTTAATGATTGTTATATGTCTGATCCTGTGGCATATGGAACATCAAAAAGCACTGGAAGAGCGAGAAAGTTGAAACAACGAGATGAAAGAAATGTTGCAAGAGCAGTGTCGAACACCATGAAGTCGGCAAAAGATGTTGGTGCAAAAATACAACCTAAAGTGTCCAAATCACCTATTTTGAGAACAATCCGTATATCTGGAAACATTACGCGCCAAATCATGACGCCGATCCCTACAACAGTACTCGTGCCTTCTTGGCTTCGAAGAAGATCAAAGTGCTCGATTGGCCAGCGTGCTCGCTGGACCTGAATCCAATCGAAAACGTCTGGGGCATTCTGCCGAGGTCCGTTTACAAGAACGGCAAACAGTACAACTCAATTTCCGAGTTGAAAGATGCCGTCAAGACCGAGTGGAGCAAGATTCACCCGTCATACTTGGAGAACCTGTCCAACAGTATGCCAAATAGAATCTTCCAGGTGATTCAAAAGAACGGCGGAGTTACTAGTTACTGATATTTCTCCAAAATATGCATTTTTATTCCCTCACAACCATTCAAATCACTATATTTTCTTTTTCATCCAGTTTTTCCAGTTTTTCAATAAATTTTGTTTTTTTTTGTCAAAAATTGAAGTGAAAAAATGAGTAAAATGATTGAAAAAATCGTTAAAAATATTTTTTATTAACAATTGGAAGCTTGGAATTTCAAAATATCGAGTAAATCATCAGGTAGCCCCCATTTTCTGGGGGTGTCCTATCATTATGACGCGGCCGGGAAAGTGACTTTTTCATGGTACCGTCCGAAAACTTTTCATAATATTATACAAATTCGCACCCGGTGGTTAATTTTGATCCTGAATCGAATGGCATTAACAGTTTTAAACCAAACTTCTTCGTTTTCTCGCAACCCTCAAAATAGGGGGTGTCCTATCATTATGACGCGCACTGTATAACGGAAAGAATCATATTTTGGAACCGGGAATTTCACATTCATTTGGAGTGATATTCAGAAAAAAAATCAAAACTTTGGCCACTCTCTCAATTCTCTGCACTCTTTAGTCGTGGCCGCGTCCTCCACTTTACAAAAGCAACGAATTTGCAGTGCTCCGTTTTGAAAATATGATTCCACATTTGCCAACGCGATATGCCCTCATTCCTATCGTAGGGCACCGATCACGCCGACAATAAGTAATATTCACGTCTATATTATAAAATTGAAAAAAAATAAAAATAAAAACTGACATTTGCGTGAACTTTTCTTTTTTGAACTGATCTTATCTGATCACCACGTGTCACCTTTCAAATGAGAGTTGGATAAACAACTTTTATTCATTGAACTGTGATTCTTCTGGAGCTGTCTTCTGCTGCTGTTCGAACGAAGAACAAGTAAGTGTGTATTAATTATTATCATAAGATTATTCAGGCTTTGAAAAATGATTTTTTGATTTTAGAAAAACCCCATTAATATTTTAATATTTTCAGTGAAGCGACGCGATCCCCGAGACCCGTCAAAAGTGAAGAACATAGTTGAAGAGTCCATTTCGGAAACAGGTGAGCAAGATCTTCGCCCAGTGTTTGTTTATGCGTGGGTCGTCGTGGATCCACACGTACCTCGTGGAGGGCGCGTGGATCAACATTCGATTAAAAGATTAAGGGGAACATTCGATTGCGTCTTTTTAACCACTTTCAGTGTTTTTTTGAAAGGAGTCTAACATGAAAAGAGGACTTTAGAACTGCGCGGTTTAGAATGGCTACAATCTATTTCTCGTATTTGTAATAATTTTGTGATAGTTATTCTAATCTTTGAAATGATCGCAAATAGGGGAATAGGGAACATTTGATTAAAACCCCCCGCAGCGTTGTGATATAGGCCCCCCAGCATAAACATTGGAAGAGCCCCCCACCCAACTTCATAGAATGTGGTGGTCTTATTAAAATTTTAAAACTTAGCGACATCGCGCCAGAAGCATGTGTGACATCTCTAAAAGTGACATACAATGAAACCGATTTCAGACCAACCGTTGTTGCGTACTCCATCGAATCTGAGCGACTCCAGTCCTACCGAAAAGGCAAAATGCAAATTGCTCACGGAAACGACGGATGACGAGGATTCTGGTACGTATTGTGAAGCCACTGGCCACACCCCCACTGATATAACCCCCCCCCCCCCCGGTTAAAAAAAAAAACATTTTCATACAATAAAACCGATTTCAGACCAACCGCTGTTGCGTACTCCACCGAATCTGAGCGACTCCAGTCCTACCGAAAAGGCAAAATGCAAATTGCTCACGGAAACGACGGATGACGAGGATTCTGGTACGTATTGTGAAGCCACTGGCCACACCCCCCACTGATATAACCCCCCCCCCCCCCCCGCTTAAAAAAAAACATTTTCATACAATAAAACCGATTTCAGACCAACCGCTGTTGCGTACTCCACCGAATCTGAGCGACTCCAGTCCTACCGAAAAGGCAAAATGCAAATTGCTCACGGAAACGACGGATGACGAGGATTCTGGTACGTATTGTGAAGCCACTGGCCACACCCCCACTGATATAACCCCCCCCCCCCCCCGCTTAAAAAAAAACATTTTCATACAATAAAACCGATTTCAGACCAACCGCTGTTGCGTACTCCATCGAATCTGAGCGACTCCAGTCCTACCGAAAAGGAAAAATGCAAATTGCTCACGGAAACGACGGATGACGAGGATTCTGGTACGTCTTGTGAAGCCACTGGCCACACCCCCACTGATATACCCCCGTTGAAAATGTGTTCGAAAAATAGAAAAAGTTTGACGGCTCATAAAAACTTTTCTGAAAACATTTTTCGGATTTTTAATATCAAAAAATTCACCAAAAAATCTAGTATTACCCTGATTTTTTTTTTAAATTTTCCAAAATGTACCAAAAATTACTTCCCTAGTCAGAAAAAAACAAATAGGGATCAATGTGTAAAAATAGAAAATAATAGTTTCCGGAAAAAAAATTAAACGTAAAAATACTTTAAAATGCGTTTTAACAGTCTGAAATTCATATGTTCCAAAAAGTGGGCGAGAGAGTGCCGAGGAACGAGACGCAGGCGCGGTGCAAGCGCGCTTTATTGAAAACCTTTTTTTCTGGTTTTTGAAGCGAGTCTTTCAATGCAAGGTTCAGTTTTCCCATCTACGAGTTGATCAGAATTTTCATAAAGTGGAACTGATTTCAGGCCAACTGCTGTTACGTACTCAATCGACTCAGAGCCACTCCAGTCTACCGAAAATTGACGAAAACGGATATCTCATGGAATTGACGGATGACGAGGATTTAGGTACGTCCCGTGAAGCCACTGGCCACAAGTTTAAATTAAAAAATAACTTTCCCTGTCTATCGAAGATTCCGAGAGATTTGAATAAACATTCCCACCTCACGGGGTGTTGAGAGGTACATGAAAATGAAAATTTAAATTTCGCGGGAAAGTTGCCACGTCACTCGAGAAAAAATTGCGCGAAATGGCGTATTCAAAACGTCGTTACTGCGGCGCCGCAGAAATTTTTTTTATATATTTTTTTTTATGGGTTCATATCTTTTGCATGATTCTAAATATTTAAACAATATTTTCCCATTTATTTTATGCAGAAAACGTATTCCGCCAGCGCCTCGTTTTTGAAAATCCAAACTGTTTCAAATCTGTAACAACCGCGTTTCCTCAAATCTATGTGAGCAGTGGAGCGAATTTTCACGATGTACTCTTCAACACGCCGTGCCACCAGGGGTGGGACAAAAAAAAACTTTTTTTGTCTTCAAAAAAATTACAAAAAAAAAAAAATTTTTTTTGCTCTCAAAAATAATAACAAAAAAAACAAATAAAAATTCCAAAAAAAGTACGTATTTCTGCCATTTAAAGGGGGTGCCAACTTTGTGGGGAAAGTGGCTTAAAATATACTCTTGGGTGGGGGATTTACGAATATCACATCGAAATCGCACGAAAAAATTTTTCTGATTTTTTATGAATTTTACAAAAAAACAATAGAAGACCACGAGGAGTACACGATTTGGCGCGAAATTCAAACGCCATTTTTCTTTTTCATCATTTTTCTCCCGTCTTTTTCCAATTGAATCGAACAACAGGCAAATATCGATTTTTCGATATTTATGACTAAAATGTGTTTTCGCGATTATCTGTAATTTTAATAAGCGATTAGAGCATCGAAAATCGATGATAAAAACGAGGAAAATTACAAGAAAAATAAATATTTATCGTGAAAATGGAATTTTCTAGAAGCCGCGGCCGCGGGTTTCCTAAGCCACGGCCACGATTTTTCGTGTACTTCTCATGGTCTTTTATTTTTTTTTTGTAAAAATCATAACAAATCAGAATTTTTTTTTGTGCGATTTCAATGTGATATTCGTATTGTCGAACCGCCAAAATGGTCAAACGCGCTCCATTGGACTCAACGCTATGCGATTTTCATTTTGGTTTCCAAATTATTTTTTTCGGTTTTTCTTTGATTTTTTGCATAAAATCTTCTTTTTTCGTGCTTTTTCCTTGTAAAAATATTTTTTCGAGACCAAATTCATGAAGTTTTATCAAAATCTTCCGCATATTTCCGAATTTCAGTGAAAAATCAATATTTTTCGATTTCTGTGCACTTTAAAAAATTCATAACTCATTTGTTTGGAAAGTTTTTTGTTCAAACTTCATCATGGTGATGTTTTTCAATATTTTCTTACCTCTTAGCCCGAAAAGTACTGATTTTAATATAAATTTCACCTTTTTTCCGCCAAAACGGCAAATTTTCACTAAAATCAGTAATTTTGTGGGCTTTTCTCCGCTTTTCCATTATTTTTTATCTCTTTCAATCGTATATATTCTTTCAATTATTAATATTAAAAACTTATTTTTGCAGGAGGAGACCGCACAGCGACATGAGGCCGACAACTTCTGCTGAATAGTTGCGTGAGTTGATTGTCAAATTTTTTTTCCAAAAAGTCCAGAATTCTTGTAGATTTAGTTCAAAATATTAAAAATAATCCTTATGCCACTCTAGTAAAATGATGCAAACCTGCATTTTTATGCAAATTACACACATTTTCATAAAGATGCAGATTTTCATTGGGCTAAAATGGCAGAAAAATGATTTTTTTCGACTATTTTACAACAAAAAAAAACGTATTTTTCGAGTTATCTTTATTTCTCACAAAAAATTGGAAATTTCGTGTTGAATAGAGTATAATTTTATTAAGGAAGGATGAAAAAAAATACAGAAATATAAAACAGACTAATTTAAAACATAATTACAGAGAGAACGAAGCAAAAATTAAATTAATTGGTTTTCCGGAGTCCCGTCGGCGGTTCGTCTGAAAATAAAAGTTTAGAGCATGAATTTTTTTTCGTGAGAAATAAAGATAACTCGAAAAATACGTTTTCTTTGTTGTAAAATAGTCGAAAAAATCATTTTTCTGCCATTTTAGCCCAATGAAAATCTGCATCTTTATGAAAATTTGTGTAATTTGCATAAAAATGCAGGTTTGCATCATTTTACTAGAGTGGCATAAGGATTATTTTTAATATTTTGAACTAAATCTATAAGAATTCTGGACTTTTTGGAAAAAAATTTGACAATCAACTCACGCAACTATTCAGCAGTAGTTGTCGGCCTCATGTCGCTGTGCGGTCTTCTCCTGCAAAAATAAGTTTTTAATATTAATAATTGAAAGAATATATACGATTGAAAGAGATAAAAATAATGGAAAAGCGGAGAAAAGCCCACAAAATTACTGATTTTAGTGAAAATTTGCCGTTTTGGCGGAAAAAAGGTGAAATTTATATTAAAATCAGTACTTTTCGGGCTAAGAGGTAAGAAAATATTGAAAAACATCACCATGATGAAGTTTGAACAAAAAACTTTCCAAACAAATGAGTTATGAATTTTTTAAAGTGCACAGAAATCGAAAAATATTGATTTTTCACTGAAATTCGGAAATATGCGGAAGGTTTTGATAAAACTTCATGAATTTGGTCTCGAAAAAATATTTTTACAAGGAAAAAGCACGAAAAAAGAAGATTTTATGCAAAAAATCAAAGAAAAACCGAAAAAAATAATTTGGAAACCAAAATGAAAATCGCATAGCGTTGAGTCCAATGGAGCGCGTTTGACCATTTTGGCGGTTCGACAATAAATCCCCCACCCAAGAGTATATTTTAAGCAACTTTCCCCAAAAAGTTGGCAACCCCTTTAAAAATAAATTTTCCAAATTTTTGTTCAAAATTAAAAGTTTTTGTCAATTCGGAACATATACTGAATGAGTTTTTGCCCAAAAACCGGAACTTTCTTTCGCCTCCGTGTCTCTAAAAAAATTTTTTTTGCCTGCGGCGCTTCATCAAAAAAAAAAAAATTTTTTTGGTCTCATCCAAAAAAAAACCCCGAAAAAACAAAAAAAAAATGGAAAAAAAAAAAATTTTTTTTTGGTTCCACCCCTGATTCCCACTCAATATTTGGGGGCTTTGAAGAAAATTTTCAAACTATTAAACTAATTTCAGAAAAAAGTTTGTTACGTACTCGATCGTGCCTGAGCGACTCCAGTCATTCGCAAAATGAAAGTAGCGAACTGGCCAAGGAAACGACGGATGACGAGAATTCTGGTACGTCTTGTGAGGGCACGGGGGTATTATTACAGAATAGGCACCCACATCTATCAAAAAATGTACCTATTTGAGAAAATCTTATTCTTTCAGTTTTGTTGGTGCCTTTACAATAGAGTGGGTTTCTATATTGTTGTGGGTGGCTATACTGGAATTTTCCCGCCATTGGAAAATAAGGCCATTAATCCAAGGCGACATCGGATTTAGGGGTCATCAGGGGGCATCGCTATCTTGGGGGCTTCGTGATTTTAACAAAAAGCATCGGAGAATAATATAATAACTTTGCATAAATGTGTCTGATTTTTTAAACCGGCCAAAAAAAAAAAACCCTTTTTGCTGCTTTCTGTTCGAAATGACCAATTTTGAGTGTGTGCCACGAACTCTGAAAGTTCACTACTAAAAATGTTTTTGTTGAATTTTGTTGAGTTTTTGATTTTGATTTTGACGGATATGGTCGAATTTTTTCCAAAAAAAAAAAACGATTTTTCGTACCAAATTTCGATAGAAAAACATGTTTTTTTCCGACGTCGGAAAAAAATTATTTCCGACGGAAACGGAAATATTTTCGGAAATCATTTGGTCTCGGAACCGGCATCGGAAATTTCCGACATCGGAATTCCGACGTAATTCCGACTTTTCGGCACCAAACAGGTGTTTTATGCATAATGAACATTTTTTTGCGAAAACTTGTCGCCTGAAAGGATGATACAGCAGTCAGCGCACTATTGTGTTTTCAATCGACTTGCGACATGAGAACGCGAAACTCCGCCCACTTATTTGTGCGCGACCACGCGAACACAGTGATATTTCAAGAGACGCAGACAGAACGGTTAATGCAGACTTGCGTCGTCATGTCGCAAGTCGATTGAAAACACAATTGCTTTAAAAATATTTAACTAAAATATTTAACTCGAAAATTTTACGGATTTCACGGACAGCCGTGAAAACCGTGAAATCACACCCCTGATCTACAGTACTTTTAAAAGTGGCCATACGAAAAAGTTATCAACTAGTAAAATGTAGTCCTAGGTTGGAAGGTTCAACACAAATTTTTAAATTAGTAGCGCCTTTCTGGCAATAAATCAGGTTCAACACTAGGTTTTTTATTTAAAAAAAATCTGCAGCCACCATCCACGCAAAGCATGCTTCCACCCACCTCCCTACGGTCGACCTTGTTTGAGGTGTCATAAGATCCGATATGAATCCACGCGCCCCCCGTGGCGCGGGGGAGGATGGAATACATATGGAGGGCGCGTGGATCCGTGGCGTGGGAAAATGGAAACATATCGGATCCAATATGGATCCACGTGTCCCTAGTGGAGAGCGCGTGGAATTTTTTTAACGTAGAGGGTGCATGGATCCGTGTTCATCTGAAGTAGGGCGCGTTGGTGGCTCTATTAGAAGGGCAGGCAACTTGGTAATTTACCATTGTAGTCCCCCTGGCCGATCTCGCCCACCAATGATCGGCTTAGCACCTCTTGTAAGGTCCGATTTACTCGGTGGTTTGTTATAGAGTCTGGCAGGTATCCTGGTATATGAGTGAACTAGTATAGTGGGGGCTATTCTGATATAGCGGAGAGAGATATTGATAGGAAAAATAAAAAAAGGAAGGAGTGGGGAACTTATCTGATAAATAGGTCCTACCTCGAAATAGAACCTTCTTAAAATAGAAAAGAAAAAATATTTCACGCAATTCTATTTCGGAACAGTTCTGTTTTGAACAGGTTATTTTTCGAGGTAGCGCTTATTTATCTGATAATTCCCACTCTTTGCTTTTTTTATTTTCTATATCAATATCGCCCTTCGCTATATCAGAATAGCCCCCCCCCCCACCAACGGATAAGAATAGCAAAACAACAAGCGAAAATCGACCGACATCGAAGAGCAATCCCAATTAAATGACGCCTCTTATAGAAATGCATCACTCATAGTTCTTTCTACTTTTTTTGTCGCTTTTCGAATAATGAAAATCTTCGAATCAGGACATTCCTGAATCAGAATTGTCCCGAATCTGAACCATTTTCTTTCCGAGTGGATACGTGTCAAAAGTGTTGTTTAACAATAAGCTATTGTCCATTCGCGAAAAATGCAAGTGCGCTCCACCGAACTTAGTACTTCGTGAATTTCATTTTCGTCGCCAAATTATTTTTTCTTTTTTTCTTCGATTTTCTGCTAAAATTCCTTGTTTTTCATGTTTTTTCTTTGTTAGATTAATTAATTACAAGCAAATTTATAATATTTAATGAAAAATGTCCGGATTATGTCCAATTTTGGTCAAAATTCGCCATTTTTTGAAATAGCCACATTGAAAAAATTCCAAACGCTTTTGTTTGTAATTTTTTTTTTGTTAAAACGCAATAGTAACTCATTATTTTAGTCTATTCTTTCTTTTTTTCACAAAAAATTATTGATTTTAATGAAAATTTTACCGAATTTCCGCCAAAAATGCCAAATTTCATTAAAATCAGTAGTTTTGTGGGTCTTTCGAAATTTTTTCTCTCATTTTTCCTTCCCAATCGTTCATATTCACTTTTTCGGCACATAATCATTAATAAATTGTATTTATTCAGAAGACACCGACACGGAAACCGGAACGGGAGCGCGACGTCGTTGGCATAATGAGTTGGTGAGCCGGTTTGATAAATTTTTTGTTTAAAAAAAAAGACAATCAATCTGAAACTTGGGAAAAATGCAAGAAACATTTTTGCAGCATTTTTCGGAACGTTGTTCCCAATTTTTTGGCATTTCTTGTATGTTTAAATTTCTAATGTGGTTATTCATTTCATGCATTTTGAATTTTTTTTTTTCAATTTTTCCTTATTCATTTCATGCGGAAAACGACATTTTCTGCGGCAGAAAACTGCATTTCGTCGAACTGCAGAGTGCACTTTTTGTCACGAAAAACACGCGAAAAATTCAAGAAAAAATGATGTTATTCATGCAGAAAATGACAAAAAGTCCATTTTGCAATGCAGTTGTCTGCTGCAGAAAATGTCGTTTTCTGCATGAAATGAATGAGGAAAATTTAATGGGGTTATTCACAAAACCGGAAAAAAGGAAGAAAACGGAAAAAAACTTCGGGAAAAATCGGAGAATGCTCCGATTGACCTGAAATTTTGGGAAAAATTGGAAAAAATTCTCCTGTACACGCTCACAAAATTTTGGACCGAAATATCGATTTTAAAAATTATCGATTTTTTTTCTGAAAATTTTTAAAATCGATATTTCGGTCCAAAATTTTGTGAGCGTGTACGGGATAATTTTTTCCAATTTTTCCCAAAAATTTCAGGTCAATCGGAGCATTCTCCGATTTTTCCCGAAGTTTTTTTCCGTTTTCTTCCTTTTTTTCCGGTTTTGTGAATAACCCCATAACAAACAATGCAAAATGCAAGTAACGAATAACCCCATAAATGACCCGATTAGAGTTTCAAAAGCTCAAATTTTTTGAGTACTCTCAAAATTACAATAAAAACTGCAATTTCTCATTCACAATTTTCAGACGAATGGTCAATGAGGCACTGCTGAACTGTCTTTTTATATTATTTTTTGTTTTCGGCTGTAATTTTTCTTTTTCCCATGATTTTTTTGTCTGTAATGCTCATTTTTGCCATGATAACATCTTTTCGAATGTTTGTTCAAGGAATAATATTTTATTTTGGGTATTGATGTTTTCATAAATAATTAAATGTTGTATTGTCGGTCCGCCAAAATGGTCAAACGCGCTCCGCTGAACTCAGTACTACGTGGATTCCATTTTGGTCTCCAAATTATTTCAGTTCACGTGTAAATTCAACGTTAAATGAAATGATTTGGAAACCAAAATGAAATCCACGTAGTACTGAGTTCAGCGGAGCGCGTTTGATCATTTTGGCGGGTCGACAATATTTGTGATTTTATACAATTTATCAATCCTGGAACATCGACTTGTCTCGTCGTATTCAATAATTGGCTCGCGAGAAGAACACCGACTATTCCCTGAAATTTTTAGGTTTATGAATAACGTTATGTTAAAATTCATTTTTATTTCATTCTAGTCCAATGCAACCCTGCAGTAAAGAATTTTTTTGTTGCAATTAACCATTAAAAACAAATTTATATTGAATTTTAATGATATTTTGCTGTAATTTCGATTCAAAACTTAATTGCATTTTGATGCGAAATGAAAAACTTGTTCGAATTTGTTAATATATTTAATAATTCTAAAATTTTCATTTTTTAAACAAAAAATTTATCAAACCGACTCACCAACTCATTATGCCAACTACGTCGCGCTCCCGTTCCGGCTTCCGTGTCGGTGTCTTCTGAATAAATACAATTTATTAATGATTATGTGCCGAAAAAGAGAATATGAACGCTTGGGAAGGAAACATGAGAAAACATTGCGAAAGACCCACAAAACTACTGATTTTAATGAAAATGTGGGGTTTTGGCCGAAATTCGGTAAAAAAAACATTAAAATCGATAATTTTTGTGAAAAAAAGAAAGAATACCCAAAAATATATAGTTCCTATTGCGTTTTAACAAAAAAAAATTACAAACAAAAGCGTTTGGAATTTTTTCAATGTGGCTATTTCAAAAAATGGCGAATTTTGACCAAAATTGGACATAATCCGGACATTTTTCATTAAATATTATAAATTTGCTTGTAATTAATTAATCTAACAAAGAAAAAACATGAAAAACAAGGAATTTTAGCAGAAAATCGAAGAAAAAAGAAAAAATAAATTGGCGACGAAAATGAAATTCACGAAGTACTAAGTTCGGTGGAGCGCACTTGCATTTTTCGCGAATGGACAATAAATCAAATTCTCTAGTGCAAAACTAGTATTTGTAATACCGTATTTATTCTATTTGTCCGGCATGCCGGCTTAATGTTTGAACCTCCTGCTTGGGTGCCGGGCAGTTAGAGTAAATATGACATATTTCATTTTCGACATTTGTGGGCCATAAAATCATTATTTTTATTTTTCCAATCATGCTGCTGATTTCACCATTAAATAGTTCTGATTCGGAAAGAGGTGGGTGGCTATAATTGTTTACGCTGGGATGGTGGTTTATATCCCACGGCAGGCATATGTGGTCGTGGGTCACCGGCACCAAACAGGTCGCCAAGCTACGCCCCGCGTCTTCCCTGTGCAAAACATCAGGGCCGTCAGAACCAGTGAGGTGTCGGTCCACAAGAGGAGGTATAGCCGGCAGCCACGCTTAGCGTGGGAAGAAAATGCGGTTAGAGAAATCTGAAGGCCCGGAGGGACAGCTATGGAGGAAGGCTCTGTTAGGATTGATTAAGAATGTCTTCTGAATCCTGATGTCTTCTGAATCCGATGCCCCCGTGAATTATCGGCCGGAAAATAATCTGGCAGTAGTGATATAAACCCGTACTGATATAACCCTCCGCTTTTCAATGGGTGGGGGCTCTAAGAGTTGATTAGAAATTTCATACAGTTAAACTAATTTCAGGCCAACTGAGCGACACCAGTCCTACAAAAAAAAGATGCGAAACGCTCACGGAAACGACGGATGCTGGTACGTCCAGTGAAGCCAATGGCTACTACAAGTTTAAAGTATTCGGTTATTTACTTATTTTGCTAGCCATTGGAGTTTTTATATCCTTCCATTCGTGGTTCTCCAAGTCTGAAAATGAGCCAAGCAAGAATCTGAATACTCTCAATACATCCGAGGAAAAAACGGCCTCTCTAGCTCGTATGATGAATGCAATTGCACTGCAGAATGAATTTAATGACGGATCAGTAACGATGAAAGAGGTTATGGCTGAAGCATTAGATGTGAGAAATTCGACTTTGCTCGATAGCATCGATGAAAAGGACTCCCGTGTCGCTGGTAAGGCTGTGAAGACAGTTGATTTGATAACTGCTCGACCAGCACAGACGATCAATAAAACCACCGAAAAGTTGAAGAAAGTTTTGTTTCTTGGCGACTCTACTTCGCATTCATCTTCAATCAGCCAAATGTTCTCCTCTTTGAATGATTTCAATTTTGATTTGGACACAATATCGTCTTTTGTTGGTCTATCAGTCCAGAACTTGAATAATCTTTCCCAAGAGGTTAACTCTTCTAATCCGAAGTTCGATATGGCTGTTAGACACTTTTTGGATTTCCAATCACTGATGGCATCTATACATGGTGCATTATTAACTAAATTAAAGGACAAAAACATCGCTATCCAGAATTTCGAAACTTTAAAGGATTTGCGGTCATTCGTCGTTGATTTCGAGCAGTACCAGCTACTGACCAACGAAACATTTATCAACAATCTGAAAACAAGTTTGAACAGTGTTTTGTCATCCATCTCTACGATCAAGTCATGGTTGGATGCAAAGAACAAACATCATGCCATTAGGATGTTAGATGACATAAACACAATACTTGCACCAAGTGTCTTCGGATATGATAAGAAATTGCTTATTGGATTTCCTAATGGATCTAAAGATTTGACAACGCTGTTCGAGAACCTCGAAGAAGATTGGATCAAAGGAGTTTTAAATGGAGGAAAGTCTGTGAGTGAGTTGGTACGAGTCTTCGGACCTATGACGAAGTTTGAAAGCCAGCTTAGCTCACTAGAAAAAATATGGATGAAATCGGACAGAGAAGCTTACGCGAATACAACCCGGAAAAGTCTGATTTCTTTGAGAATCATTAATAAAGCCAACCCAGTGGACGTATCGGACTCGTTGTCTAAGGTGAACGACACTTTTGTGAACTTGGGATCAATTGCCGATGTGAACTCCACAGTCTTGGATGAGTTCAATCAACTTTTGGACTCTTCGGAGCCTTTCACAAGTTTCACAACTCAGCTGGCAGGTTTTCTAGAAGCGCCTGAAGTCGC
Source organism: Caenorhabditis japonica (assembly GCA_963572235.1). Classification (NCBI taxonomy): domain Eukaryota; kingdom Metazoa; phylum Nematoda; class Chromadorea; order Rhabditida; family Rhabditidae; genus Caenorhabditis; species Caenorhabditis japonica. The sequence goes on from OY754346.1 coordinate 22,427,293, forward strand.
TCAGTTTTCGTTACGAGAATTAAAAGACATTGTGGCATCGGAAGAAAGGCTGCAAAAAGACGAAGATAAATTCGACATGTTGAAAAACAATTTGAGTATACCAAAATATTCACAGAATCTCGAATTCTTTCAAAACCAGTTGGATCTTCTCATAAGCGCTAAAAATGCAACCACAGGATACTTTAAAACGATTGTCGAATTCAACAACACTATCACGGATACGAACGTCGACAACATTCGAAGCTTAATAGAAATTCTTCAAAATGTCAAGTCTGAAATTACGGCAGTAGAAAATCTCGTCGAACTGTTAAATTCCTTATGTTTATTTTCCGAAAAAGAACGTAAGGTTATCAATGGAATTTCAAATTTTTTGGTTTCGGTGAAATCCAAAATGAACGAATCGAAGTTGTTAGAAGAAAGTCTACAACTGGAAATGAAAGAAACAGGATTTTTGCATCGGCTATCAGGATTTTCTTCTGCTCGCAACTTAACGTCTCAACTGGCGTACACTGAACGTACTTTGCAATTCTTTCAAAGGAAGGACCTGAAGCGGGATTTTCAAAACTTGGCAACCAATGGCGAAAAATTGGTGGAGTTCATTGAAAGTCTCCCAGCCAATGAGAAACAACAAGTTGGTTCTGGATGGAGCAATATCTCCTCTTTAAACAAATCTCTGTCTAGCCTTTTGCCAGTAATCAAATCTCTTCCTTCGAATTCAACTCTCCCTGAAAGCAATTTGACGTCGTTTGGCAAATCGTTATTCTTTCTTGACGCTAATAAAATTCCGCAATTTAACTTCTCATCGATGGTTTCCTCAATTAATTATTTGAAATCATCAAGGGTCGGACAGTCAGAAAAGGTTTTAAACGCCGAGCAAAGTCTCATCAAGCTGGAAGGATTACAATACGCTTCCATGCGTCAAAATGGCACACTCGGGACGTTACTAGGACAAGCAGACAACTTTTTCACAACTTTCTTCTCAGAAAAACCTGATGAGATAAGCTGGTGGTAAATTATTTTCAAGTTAAACTAACTTTTAAAAAAATTTCTTTCAGGTTAATCGTTTGGATTGTCTCCGGCGTTTTGGTGGTCGTTGTCGCGGGCCCCGTCTTGGTGTGGCTATGTTGCTACAAAAGTTTTCCTTCACTGCGTCCAAAACCTGTAAGCCCAACTCCAAGCGAAAAAAGTATAAGTGGAGGTATAAAATTAGTTAATGGTTCCTTTTTTAATGTTTTTTTTTTTTCATTTTTCAGACGAGTGTGATCCACTAATACCAAATACCGCCGAAAGCGCTACCGACAGTTCTACCGACAACGAAATAACCGCGGAATCTGGGAGTTTCGAGGATTCAGTACATGACGAGAAGGAAACGAAGACGTTGGAAGAGAAGGAATTAAAGGAGGGAACGGAAAGAAAAAGTAAAAAGGAAAGCGAAAAGACGAAAAAGAAAAACAAGGAAAAAGGTGTCGTAGAAGAACAAGAAAAGCCGAAGAAGCAAAATGAGCAAAGAGTAATGACGGATGAAGAAATCCTCAAAATTATATTGGAACGGCGAGCTATGTATATTCCAGTGAACGTCAGACCAAACGAAATAGGAGAGGACGAAGATGAGAATACGAGAAGACGTAAGGCAGAACATCCACCGGCGCCTATAGTCGAGCGACCCATCGAAAAGAATGCTGTTAGACCAGACGGAGAAGCTTACAGAGTGTTCGAAGAATTTGAGCCTGAGCCGCCTATTGACTATGATCCAGACAATTCTGACGATCTTCGCTCAATTAACACCAACACGCTTTCCACTCAATCGGATTCTACTCAGTACCATTCTGAAACTACCGATAGTTACTCACAGGCTTCCTTCACCGATTCTATGGATTCAATGGACAGAACTGCTTCCCTAAGTGATGAGGATGAATATGATCGGATGACTGTATTGGATACACCTCTCCTTACTATGCTCGGACAAAAAGGCTTAGAAGAGGCACGCGACCAATTTCTAATTGAGTATTATTATGGGCTTGAGTGCGAGCAATTCTTGACAAAAGCTTATCTGGAGTGGAAAGAGAAGATGAGGAATGAGGCGGCGGTGGAGAGACGACGGAAACAACGAGAGGAGGAACACGAAGAGTTTTTGATAGAAAAGGAGAAGATAGTTGCCCGTACTAAGAAGTATAGGGAGGAGATGGCAAGAACGCAGCCAGAAATCGATAGAAGACGTGCCATTAACAAGGCTATATGGCACGTCTTCTATCGATTTCTGGCTGCGTTCTTGCCATCTCCTCCCTATACTTCTTAGTACGGGCAACTATCTTCTCCTTTTCTATCAAAAACTCTTCGTGTTCCTCCTCTCGTTGTTTCCGTCGTCTCTCCACCGCCGCCTCATTCCTCATCTTCTCTTTCCACTCCAGATAAGCTTTTGTCAAGAATTGCTCGCACTCAAGCCCATAATAATACTCAATTAGAAATTGGTCGCGTGCCTCTTCTAAGCCTTTTTGTCCGAGCATAGTAAGGAGAGGTGTATCCAATACAGTCATCCGATCATATTCATCCTCATCACTTAGGGAAGCAGTTCTGTCCATTGAATCCATAGAATCGGTGAAGGAAGCCTGTGAGTAACTATCGGTAGTTTCAGAATGGTACTGAGTAGAATCCGATTGAGTGGAAAGCGTGTTGGTGTTAATTGAGCGAAGATCGTCAGAATTGTCTGGATCATAGTCAATAGGCGGCTCAGGCTCAAATTCTTCGAACACTCTGTAAGCTTCTCCGTCTGGTCTAACAGCATTCTTTTCGATGGGTCGCTCGACTATAGGCGCCGGTGGATGTTCTGCCTTACGTCTTCTCGTATTCTCATCTTCGTCCTCTCCTATTTCGTTTGGTCTGACGTTCACTGGAATATACATAGCTCGCCGTTCCAATATAATTTTGAGGATTTCTTCATCCGTCATTACTCTTTGCTCATTTTGCTTCTTCGGCTTTTCTTGTTCTTCTACGACACCTTTTTCCTTGTTTTTCTTTTTCGTCTTTTCGCTTTCCTTTTTACTTTTTCTTTCCGTTCCCTCCTTTAATTCCTTCTCTTCCAACGTCTTCGTTTCCTTCTCGTCATGTACTGAATCCTCGAAACTCCCAGATTCCGCGGTTATTTCGTTGTCGGTAGAACTGTCGGTAGCGCTTTCGGCGGTATTTGGTATTAGTGGATCACACTCGTCTGAAAAATGAAAAAAAAAAAACATTAAAAAAGGAACCATTAACTAATTTTATACCTCCACTTATACTTTTTTCGCTTGGAGTTGGGCTTACAGGTTTTGGACGCAGTGAAGGAAAACTTTTGTAGCAACATAGCCACACCAAGACGGGGCCCGCGACAACGACCACCAAAACGCCGGAGACAATCCAAACGATTAACCTGAAAGAAATTTTTTTAAAAGTTAGTTTAACTTGAAAATAATTTACCACCAGCTTATCTCATCAGGTTTTTCTGAGAAGAAAGTTGTGAAAAAGTTGTCTGCTTGTCCTAGTAACGTCCCGAGTGTGCCATTTTGACGCATGGAAGCGTATTGTAATCCTTCCAGCTTGATGAGACTTTGCTCGGCGTTTAAAACCTTTTCTGACTGTCCGACCCTTGATGATTTCAAATAATTAATTGAGGAAACCATCGATGAGAAGTTAAATTGCGGAATTTTATTAGCGTCAAGAAAGAATAACGATTTGCCAAACGACGTCAAATTGCTTTCAGGGAGAGTTGAATTCGAAGGAAGAGATTTGATTACTGGCAAAAGGCTAGACAGAGATTTGTTTAAAGAGGAGATATTGCTCCATCCAGAACCAACTTGTTGTTTCTCATTGGCTGGGAGACTTTCAATGAACTCCACCAATTTTTCGCCATTGGTTGCCAAGTTTTGAAAATCCCGCTTCAGGTCCTTCCTTTGAAAGAATTGCAAAGTACGTTCAGTGTACGCCAGTTGAGACGTTAAGTTGCGAGCAGAAGAAAATCCTGATAGCCGATGCAAAAATCCTGTTTCTTTCATTTCCAGTTGTAGACTTTCTTCTAACAACTTCGATTCGTTCATTTTGGATTTCACCGAAACCAAAAAATTTGAAATTCCATTGATAACCTTACGTTCTTTTTCGGAAAATAAACATAAGGAATTTAACAGTTCGACGAGATTTTCTACTGCCGTAATTTCAGACTTGACATTTTGAAGAATTTCTATTAAGCTTCGAATGTTGTCGACGTTCGTATCCGTGATAGTGTTGTTGAATTCGACAATCGTTTTAAAGTATCCTGTGGTTGCATTTTTAGCGCTTATGAGAAGATCCAACTGGTTTTGAAAGAATTCGAGATTCTGTGAATATTTTGGTATACTCAAATTGTTTTTCAACATGTCGAATTTATCTTCGTCTTTTTGCAGCCTTTCTTCCGATGCCACAATGTCTTTTAATTCTCGTAACGAAAACTGAGCGACTTCAGGCGCTTCTAGAAAACCTGCCAGCTGAGTTGTGAAACTTGTGAAAGGCTCCGAAGAGTCCAAAAGTTGATTGAACTCATCCAAGACTGTGGAGTTCACATCGGCAATTGATCCCAAGTTCACAAAAGTGTCGTTCACCTTAGACAACGAGTCCGATACGTCCACTGGGTTGGCTTTATTAATGATTCTCAAAGAAATCAGACTTTTCCGGGTTGTATTCGCGTAAGCTTCTCTGTCCGATTTCATCCATATTTTTTCTAGTGAGCTAAGCTGGCTTTCAAACTTCGTCATAGGTCCGAAGACTCGTACCAACTCACTCACAGACTTTCCTCCATTTAAAACTCCTTTGATCCAATCTTCTTCGAGGTTCTCGAACAGCGTTGTCAAATCTTTAGATCCATTAGGAAATCCAATAAGCAATTTCTTATCATATCCGAAGACACTTGGTGCAAGTATTGTGTTTATGTCATCTAACATCCTAATGGCATGATGTTTGTTCTTTGCATCCAACCATGACTTGATCGTAGAGATGGATGACAAAACACTGTTCAAACTTGTTTTCAGATTGTTGATAAATGTTTCGTTGGTCAGTAGCTGGTACTGCTCGAAATCAACGACGAATGACCGCAAATCCTTTAAAGTTTCGAAATTCTGGATAGCGATGTTTTTGTCCTTTAATTTAGTTAATAATGCACCATGTATAGATGCCATCAGTGATTGGAAATCCAAAAAGTGTCTAACAGCCATATCGAACTTCGGATTAGAAGAGTTAACCTCTTGGGAAAGATTATTCAAGTTCTGGACTGATAGACCAACAAAAGACGATATTGTGTCCAAATCAAAATTGAAATCATTCAAAGAGGAGAACATTTGGCTGATTGAAGATGAATGCGAAGTAGAGTCGCCAAGAAACAAAACTTTCTTCAACTTTTCGGTGGTTTTATTGATCGTCTGTGCTGGTCGAGCAGTTATCAAATCAACTGTCTTCACAGCCTTACCAGCGACACGGGAGTCCTTTTCATCGATGCTATCGAGCAAAGTCGAATTTCTCACATCTAATGCTTCAGCCATAACCTCTTTCATCGTTACTGATCCGTCATTAAATTCATTCTGCAGTGCAATTGCATTCATCATACGAGCTAGAGAGGCCGTTTTTTCCTCGGATGTATTGAGAGTATTCAGATTCTTGCTTGGCTCATTTTCAGACTTGGAGAACCACGAATGGAAGGATATAAAAACTCCAATGGCTAGCAAAATAAGTAAATAACCGAATACTTTAAACTTGTAGTAGCCATTGGCTTCACTGGACGTACCAGCATCCGTCGTTTCCGTGAGCGTTTCGCATCTTTTTTTTGTAGGACTGGTGTCGCTCAGTTGGCCTGAAATTAGTTTAACTGTATGAAATTTCTAATCAACTCTTAGAGCCCCCACCCATTGAAAAGCGGAGGGTTATATCAGTACGGGTTTATATCACTACTGCCAGATTATTTTCCGGCCGATAATTCACGGGGGCATCGGATTCAGAAGACATCAGGATTCAGAAGACATTCTTAATCAATCCTAACAGAGCCTTCCTCCATAGCTGTCCCTCCGGGCCTTCAGATTTCTCTAACCGCATTTTCTTCCCACGCTAAGCGTGGCTGCCGGCTATACCTCCTCTTGTGGACCGACACCTCACTGGTTCTGACGGCCCTGATGTTTTGCACAGGGAAGACGCGGGGCGTAGCTTGGCGACCTGTTTGGTGCCGGTGACCCACGACCACATATGCCTGCCGTGGGATATAAACCACCATCCCAGCGTAAACAATTATAGCCACCCACCTCTTTCCGAATCAGAACTATTTAATGGTGAAATCAGCAGCATGATTGGAAAAATAAAAATAATGATTTTATGGCCCACAAATGTCGAAAATGAAATATGTCATATTTACTCTAACTGCCCGGCACCCAAGCAGGAGGTTCAAACATTAAGCCGGCATGCCGGACAAATAGAATAAATACGGTATTACAAATACTAGTTTTGCACTAGAGAATTTGATTTATTGTCCATTCGCGAAAAATGCAAGTGCGCTCCACCGAACTTAGTACTTCGTGAATTTCATTTTCGTCGCCAATTTATTTTTTCTTTTTTCTTCGATTTTCTGCTAAAATTCCTTGTTTTTCATGTTTTTTCTTTGTTAGATTAATTAATTACAAGCAAATTTATAATATTTAATGAAAAATGTCCGGATTATGTCCAATTTTGGTCAAAATTCGCCATTTTTTGAAATAGCCACATTGAAAAAATTCCAAACGCTTTTGTTTGTAATTTTTTTTTGTTAAAACGCAATAGGAACTATATATTTTTGGGTATTCTTTCTTTTTTTCACAAAAATTATCGATTTTAATGTTTTTTTTACCGAATTTCGGCCAAAACCCCACATTTTCATTAAAATCAGTAGTTTTGTGGGTCTTTCGCAATGTTTTCTCATGTTTCCTTCCCAAGCGTTCATATTCTCTTTTTCGGCACATAATCATTAATAAATTGTATTTATTCAGAAGACACCGACACGGAAGCCGGAACGGGAGCGCGACGTAGTTGGCATAATGAGTTGGTGAGTCGGTTTGATAAATTTTTTGTTTAAAAAATGAAAATTTTAGAATTATTAAATATATTAACAAATTCGAACAAGTTTTTCATTTCGCATCAAAATGCAATTAAGTTTTGAATCGAAATTACAGCAAAATATCATTAAAATTCAATATAAATTTGTTTTTAATGGTTAATTGCAACAAAAAAATTCTTTACTGCAGGGTTGCATTGGACTAGAATGAAATAAAAATGAATTTTAACATAACGTTATTCATAAACCTAAAAATTTCAGGGAATAGTCGGTGTTCTTCTCGCGAGCCAATTATTGAATACGACGAGACAAGTCGATGTTCCAGGATTGATAAATTGTATAAAATCACAAATATTGTCGACCCGCCAAAATGATCAAACGCGCTCCGCTGAACTCAGTACTACGTGGATTTCATTTTGGTTTCCAAATCATTTCATTTAACGTTGAATTTACACGTGAACTGAAATAATTTGGAGACCAAAATGGAATCCACGTAGTACTGAGTTCAGCGGAGCGCGTTTGACCATTTTGGCGGACCGACAATACAACATTTAATTATTTATGAAAACATCAATACCCAAAATAAAATATTATTCCTTGAACAAACATTCGAAAAGATGTTATCATGGCAAAAATGAGCATTACAGACAAAAAAATCATGGGAAAAAGAAAAATTACAGCCGAAAACAAAAAATAATATAAAAAGACAGTTCAGCAGTGCCTCATTGACCATTCGTCTGAAAATTGTGAATGAGAAATTGCAGTTTTTATTGTAATTTTGAGAGTACTCAAAAAATTTGAGCTTTTGAAACTACCGCATTCGGGGAAACTTTTCCATATGTTCGAAACTCTTGCTCGATTACCTTTAGCCGAGCTTCGTCTTCTCTTTTTCTCGCTTCGTGCTCCCTTTCAAGGTTGTCGCAGTCTACCTCCTCATCGAGAGTCTTGTCGAATATACTGATTTTGTGTTCACCGTCTTGTCCGTTTTCGTCCTCCAGATCGTGTTCGATCACAAATGTTGTTGTTGACGTCATCTGTTCTTGATTTTTGTCAAGGTTTTGGATGACGGTGTAAAAGAGTGTGTGAGAAATGCAGGTCTTGCAAAACTTATCACAATACTCGAAATCTTCAATTTTCCCGAGAAAAGTCCAACGTTATCGGTTTATATCCGAAATTAGCTGACTGATTGGATGTTTTCCAGAAACACCAACAATCGAGATTTTCAAGTGTCTGGCAGGGTCTCTGTCCCAGAACACTGAAAACGTTCGGCTTCTCTCGTGAAAATTGATTGGTCGCAATCCTAGTTGAAGTCGCAGGACTCTCTTGGTGGGGGTCTCCCTCCCAATTGAGTGTTGCGATTGACGTTGGAATGAAAAGGTGAGTTTCCCGGGGTCTCCGTGGAAAGCTCACTTTTCGGTGGTTTGGCTCGGCCCCCAAGTGCGCGAACTATCTTGGTGGGGGGCTCCCTCCCAAGCTAGCTGCACGAGTGACGAGACGACTGACGAGAACGGTGCGTGGCTACCAGTAGCTCACGACTTCACGGCCAACGAAGGTGGTCAATAAACACTTTATTGACACTGACGAATACCAATCAGAACACCAAAGCCAAGAATTAGAATTAGGAATAAGGAATTAGGAATGAATCATCTAACCGCCTGTCTGAATCCAGCAAGCTCGCCGCCCACGTTTCCGCGCACACCAGAGGTCACGTGAAAATAGTTTATCTTTTGCATCTGGCGGCGCGCAATGCGCACAGTGACTTTAAAGGAAAAATATCAGGAAAATCGAGTGCCCGCTCGACATATTGTCAGGATAGTGAACGCTCCAACGAGGAGTCGAATCCATTTGTTTTCTGCGTATCTTCGTTTTTCCAGTGTCTCGTTTTGTCTAACCTTTGCACTGTGTTCAAGTGATAAATCTGAGGGGGCGGAGGGATCATTTTTGAAATTCAAAAAAATTTGAAAAAAAAATTTTCATACTCTCAATTGAAAACATTCAAATGGAGAAACCAAAGAGATTTTTGAAAATCACTGAAAATAAAATGCTGAAACCAAGATTCAGCAAAAATTTTCAATTTCCATTTGAACCATTTGATTAGGCAATTACATAGAATTGTATGATTTTTCCAAAGCGAAAAATCATAGACACCTTTTTGTTTATTGACAACGTATTTTAAGAGAGATAATTATAAATTTTCAATTGGTTGATCGATTTATCAGTGCAGTAATTAAAATTATTGCCCAGTTTTTGGGCTCTAGAACGTTTCTAAACTGTTTTGCTTCCCAGTTTCGAAATGGTAGGCTTCAAAACTTCCCAGAGCCAGTTTTCGATTACAGCTTGTTATAATTTTTTTTTTCAAAAATTTTTGAATTTCAAAAATGATGATCAATTGGTGGACAAAAATTCGTAAATTTTTCAAAAAAAAATTTTCCTCAAAAATGTGTGAAATAGTTATTGAAGTAATTTAAAACTACGGAAGGGTAATAAAAAGTCCTGAAATTGATTGAAAACCTTCAATCACGTTTTCTAAAATTTTGAAAAAAAAAATGCAAAAATTTTTCCACTATGCGGGAATCGAGCCCAGCGCCTTGCCACTACCACTTGAAACCTCTATCACTGGACCACCGAACCGATGAAATCAACGGGGGAGGAAGGCAGTGACTTTGGCGCTGAGTATTTTTCGCTCGTTCAACTGAAAAAACGCGTTTTCCTGTGCTAAATTTGAAAAGGGGCCTGGCCCAAACTTTGAAGCGTCATATCTCGGCTCCTAGTGGCGGCCCTTTTTTAGAAATTTTTGAGAGTTGTTTTCAAACCATCTCTAATGTGTGGTTAAATTTTCAGAAATTTCCAAATTGGTGACCCAAACACTTCCCTTGTCAGGTCATTCGGACATTGTCCAAGTTTTTGCGCAGTTTTTGTAGTTTTTTTTCGCCCTTTCGTGCATAACTCCATAACAGTTGACAGTATAATAGATTCGTGGCGGAGTGACACTCGAATTCACGTTTTTATTCGAAATAATGGAGAAATAACTGAAGAAATGAAGAGATTTTTCGTCTCCCAGTTTCACGTGAAATGCCACTCCATCATGAATCCATTATAGGAAAAATGGGATTCCAAGATTTTTTTTTCTTCGGACAATGCAGGAAATTTTGCAATTTTGTCAAAACATAATACTTACATTACATGTCCGTTTCGCAGCTCCTCGTGAAGATCCACGATCCGTGATTGCAGTACCGCCTGAAAAATGAGAAATTTGAATTTTGTTTATTTATAATAGATTCGTGACGGAGTGAGTTTTCACGTGAAACTGGGAGACGAAAAATCTCTTCATTTTTTTTTTTTTTAACGTGAAAAATTGCCACTCTGCCACGAATCCATTATATATGAAATGAAGCAAAATATTTGTAAGAAGAACGCGTGCACGTTTTTATTGTGCAACAATATAATGGATTCGTGGCGGAGTGACAATTTTTTTCACGTTTTTATTCGAAAAAATAAAGAAATAACTGAAGAAATTAAGAGATTTTTCGTCTTCCAGTTTCACGTGAAATGCCACTCCGTCACGAATCCATTATAAATAAAAATATTTTTATTTACACCCCTTTCTCGGCCCACCAACGTATTTCTAGTTTGGCCGGCTTTATCACATATTGGCGAAGATTGACACTTTTGGTAAACGAAATTATGTCTTTTTTAAACAAAAATAAAAAGAATAGCAAAAGAACTGAAGATAATTCTTGTCTCACAATTTATCGCGAAGTGTCAATCCTTGCGAATGCGCCATTACAGGGAAAAAAACAAGAATATTTCTATTTATTGAAAGATAAAAAATATTTAAAATCTGAAAAACGAAAAACAGCTAAAATCAGCCGGAAAAAAATTAATTTAGGACAAAAAAAAGTGTTTTTTTTTCTGATTAGTGCTGGCGCCTCTGCCGAGATAGTGTAGCCGTCGAGCGCGTTTGCGTCGCCCTGACGTCACGCCGCTAGACCTACAAATAGGCCTACCGCGGTCGCCGCACACCGCATCCGCGATAAGCTTATTACAGGAGGGTAGGCGCTGCCGCCCGCGATAGGCCTATTATAAGCTTATAATAGGCCTATATTTGGCCTCAACCTATTATAGGCCTATCGCGCAAAACCTGTGTGAGCCACAGAGTACAGAAATCTTCCCAAAACAGTGTGCATATAAATGAATCAGGAAGAGGGAACGGAAAAAAATAGAATGTGGCGACGAAGTCGCCAATAGGCTGCGTCAGCAGCCGCGCAGGACTGCGCAGCAGGCTTGTTATATAGAAAAACTGTATAGACTATAGACGATATAAAAAAAGATTAAAAGAAAAAAAAAATTACAAAGATACGTTTTCAATGCAGCAAGGCGTTTGGTATTTTTCAAAAACATATTCATCTAATTTAATCGGTAGGTTAAAAATCAAGTTATTTGTCGCCCTATTTCTCCTCGAATCTTTCCGTAGCGTCACGAGCATCCTCCATCTCACGGCATCTTCCCATTCCATCATACATCGAACTAAGAGGCTTTGAACCTTTTCCTACCTTGCCCAACTCCTCTGTTCTTTTCCAGACCATTTGCCCTTTCGCTCGTTCGGGAATTGACTCAGGATCGTAGATGCGGTCATAAAAGTTGATTCCATAACACTGAGATTGTTGCATCGCCATCATTTCGGACGGCAACACACTGCGCTTTGGGCGGTTTGGATCGCGTGGCGGGTCACCGATACGTAGGCGTTTCCGACGGATTGGTTCTACACGTCTGTTCATTGGAAACGATTCGTTTGCTGGGTTTGGTTCAATACATGGGTGTAGATCAGGCAGAACAAATCTACGCCGTCTGACCAATTTTCTTTCCACATTCCACCAGTGATGCCACTCGTTGAAATAATGACTGTGCTCAAAAATGTCTTTTTCACAATTCCACAAACGACGAAAGAGCCAGCGTGGCCAACGATTGTCGAGAAATTCCCGACGCTGTTCTATGACAAAGGAAGCGTACATGTTGGAGCGGAATTCCATTTTAACGCGATACTTTCGAAGTGGAGGGAACCACTGAAAATATAAATGTTATTTTTGAACAGACTGTAATAAACTGTAAACTCACGTTGAACAACAACTCATAATGAACGAAACGCCAGAAGTAGACTTGATTGGCATCAGTTAGGCAACATCTCTTGCTAGCTCTTCCACCATGCACACTATTGTGAATGCCCACGTCATCGTCCAATGGTGCAATGACAGCCGCCTGCAGAGCGATAATCAAAGTGCCGGCTCGACCCGATCCCAGAAGACTCATCACAACGGCCGGGAACTTTTCTGACGCTTGCTTAAGTCGTTCGGCAATCAGTACGTAGTTTTCCCAGTACATTGGAGCATTTCGCTTTTCCCAGTCGAACATGCGGAGCATCAACATTCGTTTTGTTGGCATGCGCTGTAGACAGCTGAAAACAAAATGTCACTTTAAATATAGCATTACGAGAAGAACATACTGGAAAAGAGTGATCTCAAGCACATATTCCTGTCCGTATTCATCGTACACATCAACAACACTCAAGCACTTCACCTTGTAGTGACGATATTTGTTTCGATTGTACCAACCCACCTCGCCCGCTTTGTCCGGGTAGAATTGAATCGAATAATGAAAGTTGCCTGAATTATGAATGAAATCGTTTCTCAAATCAACCCTGATGACTCACTTTCCCAATCCTCGTTGAGATGAATAAAAAATTTGACGTTTGTTTCGTATATCCAGTGCCACAGAATTCCGCACGGATACACGAACGCTGGTGCACTGGCCACAATCAGTTTATTCTTATACTTGTCCATAATCTTATGGAAAACAAACTCATACGGATACATCCACGCAGCATCGTAAAAGTCGCAATCGTCCCAAAAGTCTTTGGTCATCCGCACCCGACACCAATCGTGGGTGTATTCCGGTGGTTGAGTGCGATATTTATGCTCAAATTTGTCTTGAAAATGAGACTGAATGTAGTTATCGATTGGTTCGGCTTGCTCGTAGCCCAATGCAACAATCCTTTTCTCCGTAGGGACATCCATCTCGTAACTTTCATCGACGTAACACGTAGCCATTTCCACTGAAATAAATAACATTAATAGTAGTGAAATATAAAAAATGAGGACTCACAAGGTGTTCTCTTTGCTTTTGCCTCTTCGTATGCAGCCTCTTTTATTGCCATTTCCGCGAACCACGCATCTGCTATACAATTCTGACGATCTTCGCTCAATTAACACCAACACGCTTTCCACTCAATCGGATTCTACTCAGTACCATTCTGAAACTACCGATAGTTACTCACAGGCTTCCTTCACCGATTCTATGGATTCAATGGACAGAACTGCTTCCCTAAGTGATGAGGATGAATATGATCGGATGACTGTATTGGATACACCTCTCCTTACTATGCTCGGACAAAAAGGCTTAGAAGAGGCACGCGACCAATTTTTAATTGAGTATTATTATGGGCTTGAGTGCGAGCAATTCTTGACAAAAGCTTATCTGGAGTGGAAAGAGAAGATGAGGAATGAGGCGGCGGTGGAGAGACGACGGAAACAACGTGAGGAGGAACACGAAGAGTTTTTGATAGAAAAGGAGAAGATAGTTGCCCGTACTAAGAAGTATAGGGAGGAAATGGCAAGAACGCAGCCAGAAATCGATAGAAGACGTGCCATTAACAAGGCTATAGCAGATGCGTGGTTCGCGGAAATGGCAATAAAAGAGGCTGCATACGAAGAGGCAAAAGCAAAGAGAACACCTTGTGAGTCCTCATTTTTTATATTTCACTACTATTAATGTTATTTATTTCAGTGGAAATGGCTACGTGTTACGTCGATGAAAGTTACGAGATGGATGTCCCTACGGAGAAAAGGATTGTTGCATTGGGCTACGAGCAAGCCGAACCAATCGATAACTACATTCAGTCTCATTTTCAAGACAAATTTGAGCATAAATATCGCACTCAACCACCGGAATACACCCACGATTGGTGTCGGGTGCGGATGACCAAAGACTTTTGGGACGATTGCGACTTTTACGATGCTGCGTGGATGTATCCGTATGAGTTTGTTTTCCATAAGATTATGGACAAGTATAAGAATAAACTGATTGTGGCCAGTGCACCAGCGTTCGTGTATCCGTGCGGAATTCTGTGGCACTGGATATACGAAACAAACGTCAAATTTTTTATTCATCTCAACGAGGATTGGGAAAGTGAGTCATCAGGGTTGATTTGAGAAACGATTTCATTCATAATTCAGGCAACTTTCATTATTCGATTCAATTCTACCCGGACAAAGCGGGCGAGGTGGGTTGGTACAATCGAAACAAATATCGTCACTACAAGGTGAAGTGCTTGAGTGTTGTTGATGTGTACGATGAATACGGACAGGAATATGTGCTTGAGATCACTCTTTTCCAGTATGTTCTTCTCGTAATGCTATATTTAAAGTGACATTTTGTTTTCAGCTGTCTACAGCGCATGCCAACAAAACGAATGTTGATGCTCCGCATGTTCGACTGGGAAAAGCGAAATGCTCCAATGTACTGGGAAAACTACGTACTGATTGCCGAACGACTTAAGCAAGCGTCAGAAAAGTTCCCGGCCGTTGTGATGAGTCTTCTGGGATCGGGTCGAGCCGGCACTTTGATTATCGCTCTGCAGGCGGCTGTCATTGCACCATTGGACGATGACGTGGGCATTCACAATAGTGTGCATGGTGGAAGAGCTAGCAAGAGATGTTGCCTAACTGATGCCAATCAAGTCTACTTCTGGCGTTTCGTTCATTATGAGTTGTTGTTCAACGTGAGTTTACAGTTTATTACAGTCTGTTCAAAAATAACATTTATATTTTCAGTGGTTCCCTCCACTTCGAAAGTATCGCGTTAAAATGGAATTCCGCTCCAACATGTACGCTTCCTTTGTCATAGAACAGCGTCGGGAATTTCTCGACAATCGTTGGCCACGCTGGCTCTTTCGTCGTTTGTGGAATTGTGAAAAAGACATTTTTGAGCACAGTCATTATTTCAACGAGTGGCATCACTGGTGGAATGTGGAAAGAAAATTGGTCAGACGGCGTAGATTTGTTCTGCCTGATCTACACCCATGTATTGAACCAAACCCAGCAAACGAATCGTTTCCAATGAACAGACGTGTAGAACCAATCCGTCGGAAACGCCTACGTATCGGTGACCCGCCACGCGATCCAAACCGCCCAAAGCGCAGTGTGTTGCCGTCCGAAATGATGGCGATGCAACAATCTCAGTGTTATGGAATCAACTTTTATGACCGCATCTACGATCCTGAGTCAATTCCCGAACGAGCGAAAGGGCAAATGGTCTGGAAAAGAACAGAGGAGTTGGGCAAGGTAGGAAAAGGTTCAAAGCCTCTTAGTTCGATGTATGATGGAATGGGAAGATGCCGTGAGATGGAGGATGCTCGTGACGCTACGGAAAGATTCGAGGAGAAATAGGGCGACAAATAACTTGATTTTTAACCTACCGATTAAATTAGATGAATATGTTTTTGAAAAATACCAAACGCCTTGCTGCATTGAAAACGTATCTTTGTAATTTTTTTTTTCTTTTAATCTTTTTTTATATCGTCTATAGTCTATACAGTTTTTCTATATAACAAGCCTGCTGCGCAGTCCTGCGCGGCTGCTGACGCAGCCTATTGGCGACTTCGTCGCCACATTCTATTTTTTTCCGTTCCCTCTTCCTGATTCATTTATATGCACACTGTTTTGGGAAGATTTCTGTACTCTGTGGCTCACACAGGTTTTGCGCGATAGGCCTATAATAGGTTGAGGCCAAATATAGGCCTATTATAAGCTTATAATAGGCCTATCGCGGGCGGCAGCGCCTACCCTCCTGTAATAAGCTTATCGCGGATGCGGTGTGCGGCGACCGCGGTAGGCCTATTTGTAGGTCTAGCGGCGTGACGTCAGGGCGACGCAAACGCGCTCGACGGCTACACTATCTCGGCAGAGGCGCCAGCACTAATCAGAAAAAAAAACACTTTTTTTTGTCCTAAATTAATTTTTTTCCGGCTGATTTTAGCTGTTTTTCGTTTTTCAGATTTTAAATATTTTTTATCTTTCAATAAATAGAAATATTCTTGTTTTTTTCCCTGTAATGGCGCATTCGCAAGGATTGACACTTCGCGATAAATTGTGAGACAAGAATTATCTTCAGTTCTTTTGCTATTCTTTTTATTTTTGTTTAAAAAAGACATAATTTCGTTTACCAAAAGTGTCAATCTTCGCCAATATGTGATAAAGCCGGCCAAACTAGAAATACGTTGGTGGGCCGAGAAAGGGGTGTAAATAAAAATATTTTTATTTATAATGGATTCGTGACGGAGTGGCATTTCACGTGAAACTGGAAGACGAAAAATCTCTTAATTTCTTCAGTTATTTCTTTATTTTTTCGAATAAAAACGTGAAAAAAATTGTCACTCCGCCACGAATCCATTATATTGTTGCACAATAAAAACGTGCACGCGTTCTTCTTACAAATATTTTGCTTCATTTCATATATAATGGATTCGTGGCAGAGTGGCAATTTTTCACGTTAAAAAAAAAAAAAATGAAGAGATTTTTCGTCTCCCAGTTTCACGTGAAAACTCACTCCGTCACGAATCTATTATAAATAAACAAAATTCAAATTTCTCATTTTTCAGGCGGTACTGCAATCACGGATCGTGGATCTTCACGAGGAGCTGCGAAACGGACATGTAATGTAAGTATTATGTTTTGACAAAATTGCAAAATTTCCTGCATTGTCCGAAGAAAAAAAAATCTTGGAATCCCATTTTTCCTATAATGGATTCATGATGGAGTGGCATTTCACGTGAAACTGGGAGACGAAAAATCTCTTCATTTCTTCAGTTATTTCTCCATTATTTCGAATAAAAACGTGAATTCGAGTGTCACTCCGCCACGAATCTATTATACTGTCAACTGTTATGGAGTTATGCACGAAAGGGCGAAAAAAAACTACAAAAACTGCGCAAAAACTTGGACAATGTCCGAATGACCTGACAAGGGAAGTGTTTGGGTCACCAATTTGGAAATTTCTGAAAATTTAACCACACATTAGAGATGGTTTGAAAACAACTCTCAAAAATTTCTAAAAAAGGGCCGCCACTAGGAGCCGAGATATGACGCTTCAAAGTTTGGGCCAGGCCCCTTTTCAAATTTAGCACAGGAAAACGCGTTTTTTCAGTTGAACGAGCGAAAAATACTCAGCGCCAAAGTCACTGCCTTCCTCCCCCGTTGATTTCATCGGTTCGGTGGTCCAGTGATAGAGGTTTCAAGTGGTAGTGGCAAGGCGCTGGGCTCGATTCCCGCATAGTGGAAAAATTTTTGCATTTTTTTTTTCAAAATTTTAGAAAACGTGATTGAAGGTTTTCAATCAATTTCAGGACTTTTTATTACCCTTCCGTAGTTTTAAATTACTTCAATAACTATTTCACACATTTTTGAGGAAAATTTTTTTTTGAAAAATTTACGAATTTTTGTCCACCAATTGATCATCATTTTTGAAATTCAAAAATTTTTGAAAAAAAAAATTATAACAAGCTGTAATCGAAAACTGGCTCTGGGAAGTTTTGAAGCCTACCATTTCGAAACTGGGAAGCAAAACAGTTTAGAAACGTTCTAGAGCCCAAAAACTGGGCAATAATTTTAATTACTGCACTGATAAATCGATCAACCAATTGAAAATTTATAATTATCTCTCTTAAAATACGTTGTCAATAAACAAAAAGGTGTCTATGATTTTTCGCTTTGGAAAAATCATACAATTCTATGTAATTGCCTAATCAAATGGTTCAAATGGAAATTGAAAATTTTTGCTGAATCTTGGTTTCAGCATTTTATTTTCAGTGATTTTCAAAAATCTCTTTGGTTTCTCCATTTGAATGTTTTCAATTGAGAGTATGAAAATTTTTTTTTCAAATTTTTTTGAATTTCAAAAATGATCCCTCCGCCCCCTCAGATTTATCACTTGAACACAGTGCAAAGGTTAGACAAAACGAGACACTGGAAAAACGAAGATACGCAGAAAACAAATGGATTCGACTCCTCGTTGGAGCGTTCACTATCCTGACAATATGTCGAGCGGGCACTCGATTTTCCTGATATTTTTCCTTTAAAGTCACTGTGCGCATTGCGCGCCGCCAGATGCAAAAGATAAACTATTTTCACGTGACCTCTGGTGTGCGCGGAAACGTGGGCGGCGAGCTTGCTGGATTCAGACAGGCGGTTAGATGATTCATTCCTAATTCCTTATTCCTAATTCTAATTCTTGGCTTTGGTGTTCTGATTGGTATTCGTCAGTGTCAATAAAGTGTTTATTGACCACCTTCGTTGGCCGTGAAGTCGTGAGCTACTGGTAGCCACGCACCGTTCTCGTCAGTCGTCTCGTCACTCGTGCAGCTAGCTTGGGAGGGAGCCCCCCACCAAGATAGTTCGCGCACTTGGGGGCCGAGCCAAACCACCGAAAAGTGAGCTTTCCACGGAGACCCCGGGAAACTCACCTTTTCATTCCAACGTCAATCGCAACACTCAATTGGGAGGGAGACCCCCACCAAGAGAGTCCTGCGACTTCAACTAGGATTGCGACCAATCAATTTTCACGAGAGAAGCCGAACGTTTTCAGTGTTCTGGGACAGAGACCCTGCCAGACACTTGAAAATCTCGATTGTTGGTGTTTCTGGAAAACATCCAATCAGTCAGCTAATTTCGGATATAAACCGATAACGTTGGACTTTTCTCGGGAAAATTGAAGATTTCGAGTATTGTGATAAGTTTTGCAAGACCTGCATTTCTCACACACTCTTTTACACCGTCATCCAAAACCTTGACAAAAATCAAGAACAGATGACGTCAACAACAACATTTGTGATCGAACACGATCTGGAGGACGAAAACGGACAAGACGGTGAACACAAAATCAGTATATTCGACAAGACTCTCGATGAGGAGGTAGACTGCGACAACCTTGAAAGGGAGCACGAAGCGAGAAAAAGAGAAGACGAAGCTCGGCTAAAGGTAATCGAGCAAGAGTTTCGAACATATGGAAAAGTTTCCCCGAATGCGGTGAAAAAAATTATCGAGCCAATCAGAGAAAGATTCTCGCAGAGGGAACAACTGATTGTCAAAAAAGAAAACAAAATTGTCGAACTTCACCAAAAAGTTCAGGAATTGACGAGTGATCTTCAGGAAAAGGCACTCTTCGACAGCAGTTCCGATAACGAAGACGTCAAGGCCATTCAAGAGTTCATGATGATGAACGGAATTGGAACCGTGAAGGAAATTGAAGACATTTTGGATGAATGCAGTAAAAACCGACGAAATCTCATTGAAACAAAGGAATTGTTGCAGATGAGTATGAGTGAGGAGAATAAGCTCAGTGGCCGACTCCTTGAGCTACGAGCCCAAAACAGGGATCTGCGGCGCAAAATCGATACCAAGGATAAGGAGATGGAGTCAATGAGAAGGAATCTCGAGCAGGTCGACATGAAGCTCAAAGCAGAAAGGCTGAAGAAAGAAAGTGAAGACAGAAAAGTCGTGGCGTACGAGGAAAATTGTTACCAGGACACGGACGATTGCCCACCACACAGACTCTCGCAGAATGGCTCGCGAGGAATTCGCAGTCTTCGAGATGAACAAATTGATCGAATTGAAAATCCAAGGGGAGAAAATCAAGACACGGATCAAGCCCTTCAAGAAGTGTTTAACAGAGAGGGCACGCAAGATAGTGGACGGTACAGAGAGAGGAGTTCTCCATTCCAGTCTGAACTGTCACTGCTCAGCCAACTTTACCTTGAACAGAACTTGCCGGAGCCACCAAAGTATACCGCAGAAAAGGATTCTGTGAGTATAGGAGCCTTCGAA
Source organism: Caenorhabditis japonica (assembly GCA_963572235.1). Lineage (NCBI taxonomy): Eukaryota > Metazoa > Nematoda > Chromadorea > Rhabditida > Rhabditidae > Caenorhabditis > Caenorhabditis japonica. The sequence continues at coordinate 22,447,294 of OY754346.1, forward strand.
AGAACGTTTGCAATGAAATTCGGGAGATTGTCGACAGAGCAACAGATCACTCTCCTAGAAACAAAATATCTAGCTGGGAAAGCGCTAAAGGCCTTCCGAGGTCTCATAGAGACGGAAAAGAACAGTGTCGGGAGCATTTTGAGAGCCCTTGCCAATAGATTGAGAATCTCAGTTGAAGATGAAACAAGAAGAGCGAAGACACGTTGGGAGACGCTGAGAATTGCGGAAAACCAGTCAGTTGAAGACTACTGTTTGCTTCTTGACGAGGTTGCAAGAATTGCTTACCGACGTCTGCCGCCAGAGGAACTCTCCTCTTTGAAAACAGCGAAACTCCTCGGAGCCATTGCTGGAAACGAGGCATTACGATGTATGATCGATGCCAAACTGTTGGAATATCCGGAGAAAGAGCACTATGAAATCTGCCGGTTGTTAGCAATCAGACATGAGATGAGTTTGAAAGATTTTAGAGATAAAAGGGAAGTAAGGAACGAGCGAGATGGAAAAATGGTTACACTTGATAGAGAAGTCCGAAACTTTTCAAACGTGTTGCCAAATCGTCAAATCTTTCCGAAGGTCGCATTGCAGTGTTTTAGATGTGGTGTATACGGTCACACCTCCAGAGTTTGCCCGGCAATGGCTGAGGCACCAGTTCAGAGAAACGCTCTGAAGGAACCCAGCCTAAAAGTGGAAAGCATCGACATAAAAGGTTTAGACGTGCAACAGGGAAAACGAGTGAAGAAAGACGTCGTTCGAGGAAGTAAAATGATCGAGAAAGGAAAAATTGGAGCTGCTGATGTTGACTTAGTTATTGATAGCGGGGCGTGCATATCGCTGATGTCTACAAAAACGTGGAGATGGATTTGCAAAATCAATGGCGTGGAATGGGAAAAGAAAGTCAAAAAGGAGAAAACTGATCTTAGGACAGTATTCACAGCCATTAATGGACCCATTAAGCTGATTGAGAAAGTCTCGGTCGAAACTTCCATGCGGACAAAAACCCGAAGATTGACTTTCTACGTTGCCGCAGTGGACCGAGAAACGATCATTCTGGGAACTGGAGGATTCAAAGCCATGGGAATTCAACTAAAGATCGATGAACCGTCCAGAGATGTCCGAATAGTCGACGAAGTTAAACTGGACAAGCATGGACAGAAGATTGTTGAAATTTTTGTCGAAGGTATCATCCACAAAGAAAGAAGACTCTGTCTCATTACTCCAACGTCAAGATGTGTGACTGCAAGAGCTTGCCAAGTGAACAGTGAAGGAAAAGCACGGATCAAAATTGCCAACCATATGAGCGAAAGTATTTTTCTTCGAAAGGGGCAAAAGATTGCAACTGGAGAGCTAAATGGATTCGAAATCTTGAATAAAAAACCTGAACTGCTAAAAAAGTTGAACAGCTGGTTTCGGGATATAGATGATACCAAAACGTACAAGCCGACAGTGTGCGAGGTCAGACAAGAAGTCCAAGTCGTTGGAAGTCACTCGAATGGCCCACTCGAAAAGGACGGGGAGGATGCCGCTGGCAATGTTCATTCAGATGCGGATTCCAGATTCGGACTTGCTCATGGACGAAAGAATGGTCGAAAAGTTGTGAAGAAAAATGTCAGCACAGGACAGAAAGAGCACAAGAGACGCTCAAAGGAAGAGCTGAATGGAACTAGACGTGAACAGCATGTCCAGCCTGCGAACCGAACGTTCATGCGCCCGCGTAGTTGTTTGGTGAGGAACACCTTTGGCGAGAAGTACACCAACCAACCCGTCGACACGCTGCTTGTCATGGCACCAGGTGTTTCGGAGAATGCAGTCCCTCTAGCTTTCACGGAAAAGCTGATTTTGAAGAGATCGCAGTCCGCTGAAGAGATGCTGCTGAAGCAACTCAAGAAGAAGCGCTACTCACGGATGATTATGATCATCCCATTTGCGACTGATGATGGTTACGTGGACCAATGGTCAAGGCTGATCAACGTGGTGCCGGGATCAACAAAGATCTTGCTGATTCCCGCGCCCACCTCGATTATCGATTTTTCACTGGCTGGAGCATTCATCTCCCTTGTGGCGAGCGTGAAGAGGTCGAGAGGTGAACTCGACGTGATTTCTCCGGGAGATCGGGTGATACCACACAAGAATCAGAGGCTCGTGGATTTGGGCGATCAGATGAACCCGTTCGACTACTGGCATGTCATCAACAACGTGATCCGCGGACGGAATCTGGTGTGGCAACCGCTGAAAGTGAGTGTGGTGGATATGGGCCAGACACGGAGGAGATCGGAATTACGCCAGAGACGGCAGTACCCGCATCGCGAGAAGTGATAATTAATGTGTACATTTTGTCGTTCCTTCCTTATTGTTGTGTGTCAATTATTTTATTTGTTGTTATTGTTGTAAGGCTTGTTCTGATCGTTTTGTCCGGTTGGTCCACAGTTCATGCCGATTTCGTTCCATTGTTTGCCGTTGTCATGCACAGCACGATCACGAGTTTTCTTTTGTGGGCGGACTCGAAAAGGACCGGGATGTCGAGCGGGCACTCGATTTTCCTGATATTTTTCCTTTAAAGTCACTGTGCGCATTGCGCGCCGCCAGATGCAAAAGATAAACTATTTTCACGTGACCTCTGGTGTGCGCGGAAACGTGGGCGGCGAGCTTGCTGGATTCAGACAGGCGGTTAGATGATTCATTCCTAATTCCTTATTCCTAATTCTAATTCTTGGCTTTGGTGTTCTGATTGGTATTCGTCAGTGTCAATAAAGTGTTTATTGACCACCTTCGTTGGCCGTGAAGTCGTGAGCTACTGGTAGCCACGCACCGTTCTCGTCAGTCGTCTCGTCACTCGTGCAGCTAGCTTGGGAGGGAGCCCCCCACCAAGATAGTTCGCGCACTAATAAATGAGAGCAGAGATTGAATGGGAATAACTACCGTTTCTATTGTCGAGACAAAACAATCGCCTACGTGCTCTACCGCGCGCGAAGCGTGCCGCGTCGCGGTTCGGCGGGAGGAGGGATATTTTCAAATGTGCCCGTCTTTTTTTCGATGCTTTTTTTTCCTTTTATTGCATTTGTTTTATGTTTTTCGCGATAATTTTTCTTTCCTATGCGCGAAATTGTTGAAAACATCGTTCTGGCGCCGACATTTTCGTATAAAACTGTGAAATATTGCTTGAACTCTGCAAAAACGAATATTTTTCATCTCAGTGATTAAAAAAAAATTATTGGGGTTGTTTTTCAGCTCGGATATTTTTTTTTAATATCATTAGAAACTATTTCTATCTGTTTCTCGCAAATATCACCAAAATCTCTGAACTTGTTAGTGAAATACCCAATTTTTTTCTTGTTTGTGCCGTTTCCTTTGCATTCTCGCTGTAATACGTTTAATTTCATTATTTCCAGGTAGAAAAACATCGATCGACCACAGAAATTGGAGGAAGGAAAATCAGAAAAAAGGACAACGAGTATGCAGGATAGCACGCTGACGTATATCGACAGCACTAAGCGAGAGGTGAGTAAGTGCGCTCCATTGAATGGCGCGAATTTGAATTCTTCCACTGTCGTGAACCGTTATTTTTTTCTCTGCACCAATTTCCTCCTATCCCGATTCCGTTTTCACCACTTCCGTTCAAAATTTAACTAAAAAATTTTAATTTCGGGCAGATGGAGTTGCGGGGCCACTCAAAAAACATTTTTTCTTTTGTTTTTATTGGTGATTTTGCATCGCTTTTGATTTGTTTGATATATTTATCTCATTCAGCATTTATTTTCGCCCGGAAAGTTCAGCGGCAAACGCCGGAAGCATGTGTGATACTTTTAAAATATGCGACCGGAGGGAGCTGGGCGGAAGCTTGCTTTGATCCTATTGAGTGTTTACTCGGCTCCCGGTAACCTTTTCTTATCTTTTTAGGCTTTTAATCACAAAAAAATCCCCTCGCAAAGCATGCTTCCACCCAGCTCCCTCCGGTCGCCAATTTGAAAAGTGTCAAACATGCTTCCGGAGTGTTGCCGCTGAACTTTCCGTGCATCGATAAATGCTTTGAAACCCATATTCAAAGCGTCTACGACAAAAAAAATTATTGAAAAAGAAAAAATACATAATTCATGTACGAGCCGGGGAGAAAGGAAAGAAATCGATGCGCAGAGAGAAAAATAATGGACAGCGACGGATTTCGACACCTTAAATGGCTCGTCTAGTGGAGCGCGCCTGCACACCCCCTCCCGCTCCTCGATCTTCAAAGGATCAAAGCAAGCTTCCGCCCAGCTCCCTCCGGTCGCCCAATTTTAAGGTGTCACACATGCTTCCGGCATTTTGCCGCTGAACTTTCCGGATAAATGTATAAAAATAACAAAAACATTCAAATTGGTGCAAAAAATTCAGAAATTGACATTTTTCATTGCATCAAAAAAGTTTTTCAGATGAATTTCTTTTCCCAGCAACTTTCTAATGTTATTCGTAACCAAATTCCATAAGCTTTAGTCATGTTTGTGCAAAAAAAGAAAACAAAAATAAAAACCATCAAAAGGAATCGAACCCGTGACCTCTAGATCACTGGTCACATCTGCACACCACTTGACCACCACTGCTCACCCTCACAACCCTTCGAAAGGCGTTTATATAAAAGGTGCGCGACGCGAGCTGCTATGCAAACGCGCTCCACTAGACGAGCCATTTAAGGTGTCGATTTCCGGCGCAGTAAATAATGGCACATGACAGTGGAAGATTTCAAATTCGCGCCATTCAATGGAGCGCATTTACTCACCTCTCGCTTAGTGCTGTCGATATACGTCAGCGTGCAGGATAGCTGGATGCAATATTGTAAGTCGGTTGAATTTTTCTGAACAAAAACATTAAAAACTATTTATTATGCTAAGCTTGGAAAAAATTGGCGGGACTAGAAGTCGTGCACGAAGAGATCTGAGGAATAGTAATCCATAGAGCTGACTGACGCGCGTGGCGCCGAAGATGTTGACGGCATATCGCCGGTAATACGCACACACACCCAGGCGGAAGTCGGCTGTCGTCAACAACATCAAAATACCTTTTTTTTTTCTTTTCCTTTTCTCTATTTGCTCTAGAGCTCAATTGCTTTCAGATTAGCAGCCATCAGACAGATTGAAACGGAGGTGAAATCGTTTTGGACGTATGAGCGAATTGGTGTGCACTTGAAAAAGATGCACGTGGCGGCCGCGTCGTCTTTGAATTTGAATTTCAGGCCCAATCCCGTTTAGTCTATACATTTTTTTTTTCATATTTTTCGTTTACGTCATCAATAAAATGGTTTATTTTTATGTTAGTCGAAAATGTTGTTTGATGATGATGTTATGAAAATTTTATTCATCATTCATTCATACAATTGGCTATTGTCGAAAATAATGGTTTTTAGGCCACGTACCTGGAAATAATAGGTGTCTGGCAAAAAAATAATGGAAACGATCACGGAAAAATACAGTAGATATTTATTATCTGTTCAATATTATTGCCGATTACAATAGGATTTCACGTGAAAATTCTGCAAACACCAAAGTTATTTTTAGAAATGAAAAAGCCTCGTGTCGCCACACTCACTCAACTTCTATCATTGCATTCAGTTGAAAACACATTTTCGCGTGAACTCTTATGGTAGCCGACAAGAAGATTTTACTGATAATACAGTGGCGCGAAAATATGAAACTCCGCCCCCTCAGGTTTATCACTTGAACGCAGTGCAAAGGTTAGACAAAACGAAACACTGGAAAAACGAAGATACGCAGAAAACAAATGGATTCGACTCCTCGTTGGAGCGCGAGTGGATTTCACCATCCTGACAATAAACGTGAGCAGAGATTGAATGGGAATAACTACCGTTTCTAATGGTACGTCCAAAGTAAAAAAGGCGCAAAAAAAGACGAAAATAGGCGTCCAAAGTAACTTTGTTTTTGCGTCTTTTTTCTCTACAGTATCCCGCCAAACCTGCACATCTATTGTGAAAACAAAAACAATGCAACGCGGTGTTTGCGTACTTTTGAAATTCAAAAAGCAATGAAAGAAATAGCATGGCAAATGAAGAGATTTGTTCCCATTTTCATTTGAATTTTAAAAGCACGCAAACACCGCGTTGCAATTTTTGGTGCTACCTCGGAATAGAACTGAAGTGTAATAGAACTGCAGCGATATAGAACTTGCTTCGCAATAGAACCGTTCGGAACATAACTGTTCGGTAAAGAACTGTAGCAAAATAAAAATGTTTTGGAATAAAACTGTTCGGAATAAAACTGTAGCGTTTTGGAACTAAATTAGCAATGGAGCGCGATTGCATTGTTTGCTCATTCAAATATTGGAATTTTTCATGCGCGTGCTTTTTTCAACAATTCTATATTTGAGCTATTCATCAAAAATTGTTTGTTTTGTTGTTTTTTTGAATAAACTTTTATCATTTTTTTTCTCGGCCCGCCTTGACGGCCAAGCAATGCAATCGCGCTCCATTGCTAATTTAGTTCCAAAACGCTACAGTTTTACCGAACAGTTCAAAAGTACGCAAACACCGCGTTGCAATTTTTTTGCTTTCACAATATTCCGGATCACCAATTTTCAGATACTTGAAATAGCGGAAATGGAACGGAAAAAAAGTAATTTGGACCACCAAAGAACGTGAAACTGGGTCTTCCGCTTATAAAATAAACGCGCTAACCACTTGACCACCAAACAAGGGCGAAAGACGCAGAAAAAAAGGCATACAAATAGCGTGTGAGAAGGAGAGAGTGAAAGAGAAGCCGGCTTAAAACGGGATGAGACGCAGACATAAAAAGCATCAAAACAGCGTATACAGTGCGCGTCATAATGATAGGACACCCCATTTTTTGTGGGTTCCGAGAAAACTAAGAAGTTTGGTTAAAAACTGTTAATGCAATTCGATTCAGAATCAAAATTATACCCCGGGTGCAAATTTGTAGAAAGTTACGAAAAGTTTTCGGGCGGTACCATGAAAAAGTCACTTTTTCGGCCGCGTCATAATGATAGGACACCCCCAGAAAATGGTGGCTACCTGATGATTTACTCGATATTTTGACATTCCAAGCTTCCAATTTTTAATAAAAATCATTTTTAATGATTTTTTCAATCATTTTACTCGTTTTTTCACTTCAATCTTCTTGTTTTTCGTTCGTTTTTTTCGTTTTCCAACGCATTATTCGTAAATCGCAAAAAAGCCTACAGTAATCGAAAGAATTTGTGTCAAGACCATTAAAAGTTTCAAGATGAGCAATAAATCAGTAATATTAATCAATATCTTCATTACTTATTATCACTCCGATCCAAATTCCAAATATGGGACGTGGAAAAACTCTCACGATTCCCGAGAGAGATCATGTTGATTTGATGGTTCAGCTGAATATCGCCATTTCATTAATGAGCGCAAGAATTCATTGTTCTCGGACTCTTAATGATTGTTATATGTCTGATCCTGTGGCATATGGAACATCAAAAAGCACTGGAAGAGCGAGAAAGTTGAAACAACGAGATGAAAGAAATGTTGCAAGAGCAGTGTCGAACACCATGAAGTCGGCAAAAGATGTTGGTGCAAAAATACAACCTAAAGTGTCCAAATCACCTATTTTGAGAACAATCCGTATATCTGGAAACATTACGCGCCAAATCATGACGCCGATCCCTACAACAGTACTCGTGCCTTCTTGGCTTCGAAGAAGATCAAAGTGCTCGATTGGCCAGCGTGCTCGCTGGACCTGAATCCAATCGAAAACGTCTGGGGCATTCTGCCGAGGTCCGTTTACAAGAACGGCAAACAGTACAACTCAATTTCCGAGTTGAAAGATGCCGTCAAGACCGAGTGGAGCAAGATTCACCCGTCATACTTGGAGAACCTGTCCAACAGTATGCCAAATAGAATCTTCCAGGTGATTCAAAAGAACGGCGGAGTTACTAGTTACTGATATTTCTCCAAAATATGCATTTTTATTCCCTCACAACCATTCAAATCACTATATTTTCTTTTTCATCCAGTTTTTCCAGTTTTTCAATAAATTTTGTTTTTTTTTGTCAAAAATTGAAGTGAAAAAATGAGTAAAATGATTGAAAAAATCGTTAAAAATATTTTTTATTAACAATTGGAAGCTTGGAATTTCAAAATATCGAGTAAATCATCAGGTAGCCCCCATTTTCTGGGGGTGTCCTATCATTATGACGCGGCCGGGAAAGTGACTTTTTCATGGTACCGTCCGAAAACTTTTCATAATATTATACAAATTCGCACCCGGTGGTTAATTTTGATCCTGAATCGAATGGCATTAACAGTTTTAAACCAAACTTCTTCGTTTTCTCGCAACCCTCAAAATAGGGGGTGTCCTATCATTATGACGCGCACTGTATAACGGAAAGAATCATATTTTGGAACCGGGAATTTCACATTCATTTGGAGTGATATTCAGAAAAAAAATCAAAACTTTGGCCACTCTCTCAATTCTCTGCACTCTTTAGTCGTGGCCGCGTCCTCCACTTTACAAAAGCAACGAATTTGCAGTGCTCCGTTTTGAAAATATGATTCCACATTTGCCAACGCGATATGCCCTCATTCCTATCGTAGGGCACCGATCACGCCGACAATAAGTAATATTCACGTCTATATTATAAAATTGAAAAAAAATAAAAATAAAAACTGACATTTGCGTGAACTTTTCTTTTTTGAACTGATCTTATCTGATCACCACGTGTCACCTTTCAAATGAGAGTTGGATAAACAACTTTTATTCATTGAACTGTGATTCTTCTGGAGCTGTCTTCTGCTGCTGTTCGAACGAAGAACAAGTAAGTGTGTATTAATTATTATCATAAGATTATTCAGGCTTTGAAAAATGATTTTTTGATTTTAGAAAAACCCCATTAATATTTTAATACAAGCCTGATCTGACGCCTATCGGCGCCGATCAGTCTTGAGTAGCCGCCTGCGGCGGCTGTTCGGTTGGGCGTATGATTAAGCTTGATCTAGTTCAAAATACCCTTTTTAGTTTCAAAACAACAATTTATTCACTAAAAACTATTTGAACAACAGAACTATCTTTAAAAAAACCGATAAAAAAATAATGAGATCAAAGAATTTCTCTGTACACGACGTTGAATAGTCGCTCAGAAGTAGATTTGATGAAAAGCTCATTCTTTGATCTGGCGCGGGAAAGAGCAACGTATGTCTGTCCGTGAGCAAAGACGTCTTCCGGGAGGTAAAGTCCAACTCTTCCAAACGATCGTCCCTGTGCTTTGTTGATGCTGATGGCAAATGCCAACTTGACCGGGAACTGTGTTCTCTTGAGGTGGAATGGAAGGTTTTTGTCCTCGTAGCAGGTGATCCTCGGCACGGAGGTGTCCTTTCCTTTGTTGGATCCTATGGCGAATGAATAGAGGATGCACTTTCGCTTGAAACTCTCGACGAAGGGCCGTTGCACATTCCACTGCTCACGTCCAAATTTTTCCAATCATGACGACTGAGCCAACATTCAGACGAAGACGGTGAAGAGGAAGCGAAGATGTCCGAACAGAGTTAAGGAATTCTGTAGTCATGTGTTTGTTTGTAGACTCGTCTTCAACTTTGTCCCGGCGTCCGAAATGTCTCCTCTCAAACCGCCAAACACATCATCCACGAGATCTTCCAAAACTGTGAGACTTTCTAGAAGAGTGACTCGATCTTCGTAGTCGTTTGCTACCCCATCACCAACATCTAGTAGAAACTTGATCCAATTGGCATCTCCAATCCGCATGTTGTCTAGAAGCAAGAACTTCTGGAATTGATTCCAGAGGTAACTGTGCTTGATACAGTTGTTGATGAGATCAGTCTTGGTTCCGCGTCGGATAACAGGAAGGATCTGACGGAAATCTCCGGCCAGAACAATACGTTTTCCTCCGAAAGAGAAGGGAGAGTCGGGCAAGTCTCGAAGCACGAAATCAGCAGTCTCCAATGCAGTTTTGGAGATCATGGAGCACTCGTCCCAGATGATCACATCCACTTCTTTCAGCTTCTTTGTCTCGTTACTTCCTTTGCTGTGGTTGCTCGTCTTGGAATCGTTTCCGATTTTCAGTTTGAACAGTGACGCAGAAGTCCGGCCATTTGAGAGCAATGTGCTGGCAATTCCTGTCCAGGCGGTGCACTGTACGTTCTTGTTCATTGATGATTCATTGATGATAGCATGTGAAAGATCACGTTGTATGTGTACGTCTTCCCAGCTCCCCCGGACCATCGAGAACAAAGATCTGAGGAAGAGTGAAGTCAGTTGCAGCGGCAATGACAGCATCACAAAATTCCTTCTGGCGGGGATTCAAAGTGGCGTAGAGTTGATCTCCTTTTGTTCGGTGGAAGTCCAAATCAACGAAATCGTCAGTAGAGTTGGCGATGACAATAGTAGGTGCAGTGGTGAACGTGTCTATTGATTTTCCTAATCGGACCAATCTTTCATCAATGTCGTAGTCTCTCGTGCTTCTGATTCCTCCTGATCGTGTCCCCGATTCAGAAAATCCTCTGACATGTACCATTGTCGACTTTAGTCGTCTTCAGATCCGAGAAGATGTACAGAAGGAGAAGACGTAGAGAGTATCTTTCAGGATCTTATGGAGAGACTATATAGATCCTTCGGATGGTCCATTCTCCGCCTCTTTTTCTAGTTTTCCACTCTCCTCTTGTCTTGTCGAAGGTGAAACACTCTGGCATTTCGATGTAGGTGTGTTTTCTGAAGTCCTTGATCCCTTCGAGGTCCTTTCCAGCTCGTTCCTGATCAGCTAAGTTCTCTCCGCCTCTCTTCAGCCGCCTGCTTCGTGTCCATGGTGTATAATTGTCCATAGGAAAGGGCCTTTTCAGTCGATAGATGGAGAGGTCCAGCTGCAAGGTAGATCTGTTCATGGATCTTGTAAGAGTAAAGTCCGTAGTCTCTGAACTCTTCCACCTGTGCACCCATTGATGCGAGAGCTTATGCCGAATTGAACTGTCGGATGTTGCTCTGGAAGTTGTCA